>CM031962.1:2844944-2877444 GCA_018749465.1 Paracanthobrama guichenoti | reverse complement strand
AGATAGATAGATAGATAGATAGATAGATAGATATGATATAGATAGATAGATAATCAGATGATAGATAGATAGATAGATAGATAGATAGATAGATAGATAGATAGATAGATAGATAGATAGATAGATAGATAGATAGATAGATAGATAGATAGATAGATAGATAGATAGATAGATAGATAGATAGATAGATAATCAGATGATGGATAGATGGATAGATAATCAGATGATATGATAGAGATAATCAGATGATAGATAGATAGATGGATAGATAATCAGATAGATAGATGATAGATAGATGGATAGATAATCAGATAGATAGATAATCAGATGATAGATAGATGGATAGATAATCAGATGATAGATTGATAGAATTCAAAAGTATGTAAATGAATCCTGTTGTAACTTTAAATTATGTGAAAATGAGTTTGAATTGACATGAAAATAAATCAGAAAATGGCAATGGTCCTAAAAATAGGTTTATTTTGAAAAGGAAATATGAGTTGGACATGTTCTTGACAGGTTTCGTGAGATTCACCATTTAATTTCTTGGGATAAAACTCAGTATAATTTAATAAATCTACTTTATGCCTCTGAGCACAAACTCCAGACATTTCCTGGCAGGAACATTTAGCCGAGTTCCACCTGAAATCCTCTGAATGGAGCTGAAAAATGAAACTCTTGCTGTATGTCGCCACAAGGAAAAAGGATTATGACTAACCATCACAGGGATAAGGTTTCAAAGAGGGAATAATGAAGACTCTTAGGAAAAGGTGTCTAGTATAGCAGTCCCTATACTTTATATATTGCTTTTTTTCTCTCAAACTATAAGGAGCACTCTTTGGCCTGACCAGCAGACCCTTAAATAAAACACTGGGTTCAATTAGCACAACTACTTCCACATTTTTTTCTTATGATGGCTCGTTTGCAGAAGCAGTGTCCAGCTGTGACGTGTTTAACTCGTCTCATCAGCCCACACCACCTCTATTCTTGTGAAGCGGACTCACCAGCAAAGATTCTGGTCTACACTGAAGCTTATTTGCCAAAAACGTCTCATTTAGATGGGAAGAATCTGACAGATTCTAGGAAAAACATTTGTGCACTACACACCTCTACAGTTGTGCAGTTCTGGGATCAGTGGATAATTAGGTCTTTAACAATTGATTAATCGGTCTGATTAATTGTGTATGTGTAGGCCTGTGTCTTATTTTTTTTTAACGAAATATTGGAATATATACATGACTGTACAACTTATACAGTTGCATGAAAAAGTATGTGAACCGCTTGCAGAATCTGTGAAAATGTGAATAATTTTAAGAGAGAAAAACGATAGATGGACAGATGGATGGCTGGACAAACAATAGATGGACAAATGATGGATGGATGGACAAACAATGGATGGATGGACAGACAAACGATAGATGGATGGATGGATTGATGGATGGACAAACGATAAATGGATGGACAAACGATGGATGGCTGGATTGATGGACAGACAAACGATAGATGGATGGATGGACAAACGATAGATGGATGGATGGACAAATTATAGATGGATGGATGGATTGATGGATGGACAAACAATAGATGGATGGACAGACAAACGATAGATGGATGGATGGACAAATTATAGATGGACAGATGGATGGATGTACAAACGATAGATGGACGGATGGACAAATTATAGATGGACAGATGGATGGATGTACAAATGATAGATGGACGGATGGACAAATTATAGATGGACAGATGGATGGATGGACAAACGATAGATGGACGGATGGACAAATTATAGATGGACGGATGGACAAATTATAGATGGACAGATGGACAAATTATAGATGGACAGATGGATGGATGGACAAATGATAGATGGATGGATGGACAAATTATAGATGGACAGATGGATGGATGTACAAACGATAGATGGACGGATGGACAAATTATAGATGGACAGATGGATGGATGGACAAATGATAGATGGATGGATGGACAAATTATAGATGGACAGATGGATGGATGTACAAACGATAGATGGATGGATGGACAAATTATAGATGGATGGATGGACAAATTATAGATGGACAGATGGATGGATGTACAAACGATAGATGGACGGATGGACAAATTATAGATGGACAGATGGATGGATGGACAAATGATGGATGGATGGACAAATTATAGATGGATGGATGGACAAACGATAGATGGACAAACGATAGATGGATGGATGGATGGACAAATTATAGATGGACAGATGGACAAATTATAGCTGGACGGATGGATGGACAAACAATAAATGGATAGACAAACGATAGATGGATGGATTGATGGACAAACAATAGATGGACAATGGATGTGTGTGTGTGTGTGTGTGTGTGTGTGTGTGTGTGTGTGTGTGTGTGTGTGTGTTTTGTGATGGTTGTTCTTGAGTCTCTTGTTTGTCCTGAGCAGTTAAACTGACCAACGTTCTTCAGGAAAATCCTCAAATTCTTCAGTTTTCCAGCATCTTCTGCACATTTGAACCCTTTCCAGCAGTGACTGTATGATTCTGAGATCTGAGGACGATTGAGGGACTCAAACACAAGAGGACACAACAGGATGAAGATGTCCAGATTTTTCTTATGTATAAATATATATATATATATATATATATATATATATATATATATATATATATATATATATATATATATATATATATATATATATATATTAAATTGAGCGTTTCAACAGTATTTTTAATATGATCAAGGCTCGGTTTCACAGACAGGGCTTAGATTAAGTCAGGATTAGGCCTTTGTTCAATTAGGACATTTAAGTGGCTTTTATAAACGTGCCTTAGAAAATAACTGCTGTGCATCTTGAGACAAAACAATGGCACTGACATATTTTAAGATATGCTTTCAGTTTAAACAGCTCAAACATGCATTATAGTCGGGGACTAGATTAAACCTTGTCTGTGAAACCAGCCATAATTTAATAATGTCATTCTTCAGAGTTAAATGGTTTTCAGGGCTTTTAGCTGTTTGCAGAGAATGATGTCATGAAGATTAAATTTGATAAGTGCACTTTTACTCTCTGAACCTCTCTCTACATCATCCTCGTGTTTCTGTCTCACAGAACCATAACAAAATTAACTGGTGTTCAGATGCATCTGATTTTACTGCTCTTATCATGAGGAAAATTAATGGACAGATGCTGAAGAGATATTTGCATTACTGTCGTTTTCTTCATGACCTCTAAGAGATGCCAAATGTTATTTAAATATTCCATGATTACAAATGTATAAATAAGTACACTGTAAAGTGTGAACGAGTTTGAAATGATTCGAGCTTTGTGACATGGTGCATTATCCTGCTGGAAGTAGCCATCAGAGAATGGGTACATGGTGGTCATAAAGGGATGGACATGGTCAGAAACAATGCTCAGGTAGGCCGTGGCATTTAAACGATGCCCAATTGGCACTAAGGGGCCTAAAGTGTGCCAAGAAAACATCCCCCACACCATTACACCACCACCACCAGCCTGCACAGTGGTAACAAGGCATGATGGATCCATGTTCTCATTCTGTTTACGCCAAATTCTGACTCTACCATCTAAATGTCTCAACAGAAATCGAGACTCATCAGACCAGGCAACATTTTTCCAGTCTTCAACTGTCCAATTTTGGTGAGCTTGTGCAAATTGTAGCCTCTTTTTCCTATTTGTAGCGGTGGGGTCTTCTGCTGTTGTAGCCCATCCGCCTTAAGGTTGTGTGTGTTGTGGCTTCACAAATGCTTTGCTGCATACCTCGGTTGTAACGAGTGGTTATTTCAGTCAAAGTTGCTCTTCTATCAGCTTGAATCAGTCGGCCCATTCTCCTCTGACCTCTAGCATCAACAAGGCATTTTCGCCCACAGGACTGCCGCATACTGGATGTTTTTCCCTTTTCACACCATTCTTTGTAAACCCTAGAAATGGTTGTGCGTGAAAATCCCAGTAACTGAGCAGATTGTGAAATACTCAGACCGGCCCGTCTGGCACCAACAACCATGCCACGCTCAAAATTGCTTAAATCACCTTTCTTTCCCATTCTGACATTCAGTTTGGAGTTCAGGAGATTGTCTTGACCAGGACCACACCCCTAAATGCATTGAAGCAACTGCCATGTGATTGGTTGATTAGATAATTGCATTAATGAGAAATTGAACAGGTGTTCCTAATAATCCTTTAGATGAGTGTATATTGTGTATGTCTGAAAAATCTGAATTAAACAGACTTTTCAATTAAATTTCAATCACATTTTCTGAATTCTCACGATGCAGGAACCCCGTAGCCATCCAGTATATTGACTGGTCAGTTACATAAAAAGTAAATCGGTCTAATTTTAAAATTGAAAAAGTACGAGTGATTACCTTTTATCTAACTACTCGTTCTTAAAACACAGTCTTAACGCTTGTGCTGTGTTAAAACGCTGCAGCACCTTTTGTGTTCCCGGTCAGAAATGACCAGCCTTTTAAAAATAGCTTGTTATGCCATATTATCACCAAATATTGGATTAGATCTTTTTGCCAACTTGTTTTCTTTCAGTTAGCACGGGTTTTCTTTAGTTTTTTTTTTTTTTTTTGGAACTGATTGATCATTACGCCTCATTAGCTGCGTTTCCATTACCCTTCAAATTGGGCAAATTGAATTGATCATTCTTTAAAGATGGCGGGGTATGTTTGGACCAAGCGACAACCTCCCCCAGTTTCTGTTGAAGCCAATACGGAAGTGACTTAAACTGCAATTCATCGACTGGCCACTAAAAGGGAGCAGAATCTCATTGAGCTCCATGTTAAAATGCCCAACTTTACAGCAGAATAAAACATGTTTACAGTCTGGGACAAATTGTGGTTTTAGTCTATACGGCTAATTTTGCCCTTCATGACAACTGTGAGGGCGTGAATCTTATTTTATAACTCATTCGTTTACATTATATAAAGCCTTAAAGTTCTGCATAATTAAGGGCATGGCCACTTTGAGTGACAGGTGGATAGCCGTTTGTCTGCTGTCTGTTAGTCATCATGTCACCTCAGCTCCGCCCATATCCCGCCTCTTTGCCCATTTTCTGTTATCCGGGCATCACAGATGGCAACGGCCAGCTCGACCCTAATTTACGCTTCAAAACTGCTCTTCAGAATCCTACTGGTGACATCACGGACACTACGTCCATATTTTTTTTACAGTCTATGGTTTGGACAGAAGACGAGGCAGTTCTTTATTAAACTCATAAAAGACAAAAGAATTATGGGAATACTGGACTCCAGACAACAAAGAAATGCCACAATTTATCAAGACCTCGGAGCAGATATGAGGGAGAAACACCCAGAAACTCCTCATACATGGCCGCTCCCAAGTATAAAGGGCTTTCCTTGCCATTAATGCTTGGATAGCATGCCCACGTCTTCTTCGATTAAAAATAATGGTTGGTGCGGTGACTGCGATATTTGCTCAAACCTACCAACATCCGTCACCATGATTTTTTGAATGTGAGTAAGAAAATATGCTTTAGTCGCATAGCATCGGTTAATGGAAACGCTGTCATTTCGCAAATATCAAAATATAAGTTTTGCGCAAATATGTAATGGAAACCCAGTTATTGATCGGAGTTATGCGATTATGCAATATTTTTGTGGATAAATTTGTCAATATACAACAAAATTTGGATAAAAAAATTACACTGTTTATCTCAGTAGTGTGCACAGAAGTTTGCTTTGAAATGCTTTTATTTTGTACAAAATGGCACAAAGTCACACTTGTAGCCAATCAGACACACAATTATTCATTATATTTAATGAATAATCCAACAGACGCCTCAAGACCGTAACAAGCAAAGGCCCAAGCAAGCTCTGAGATGTCTGCTCTCCCGTTGATCATTATCAGATTCCCCCCCCCAGGCTGACACTAGTCCAGCAACTAGTGGACCTCAGAGACATTCCTGACCACAGGCACAGGCCAGAGAAAAGACTATACAATGGCCATAAAAAGGGGAACTGATTGATTGTATGCCTCCTTGATCTAAAGATAAAGTTAATCTCTGTGAAAAAGAAAGCCTGTAATACTCAAAATTATGTGTGTGTGTGTGTGTGTGTGTGTGTGTGATGGGTAGGGTGTGTGTGTGTCTGTGACGTGATAGGTAGGTTTAGGGGTATTGTGTGTGTGTGTGTGTGTGTGTGTGTGTGTGTGTGTGTGTGTGTGTTTGTGTTTGTGTGTGTGTGTGTGTGTGTGTGTGTTTGTGTTTGTGTGATGGGTAGGTTTAGGGGTATGTGTGTGTGTGTGTGTGTGTGTGTGTGTGTGTGTGTGTGTTTGTGTGATGGGTAGGTTTAGGGGTACTGTGTGTGTGTGTGTGTGTGTGTGTGTGTGTGTGTGTGTGTGTGTTTGTGTGATGGGTAGGTTTAGGGTACTGTGTGTGTGTGTGTGTGTGTGTGTGTGTGTGTGTGTGTGATGGGTAGGGTGTGTGTGTGTCTGTGACGTGATAGGTAGGTTTAGGGGTATTGTGTGTGTGTGTGTGTGTGTGTGTGTGTGTGTGTGTGTGTGTGTGTGTGTGTGTGTGTGTGTGTTTGTGTTTGTGTGATGGGTAGGTTTAGGGGTACTGTGTGTGTGTGTGTGTGTGTGTGTGTGTGTGTTGTGTGATGGGTAGGTTTAGGGGTACTGTGTGTGTGTGTGTGTGTGTGTGTGTGTGTGTGTGTGTGTGTGTGTGTGTGTGTTTGGTTTTGTGATGGGTAGGTTTAGGGTACTGTGTGTGTGTGTGTGTGTGTGTGTGTGTGTGTGTGTGTGTGTGTGTGTTTGTGTTTGTGTGATGGGTAGGTTTAGGGGGGTGTGTGTGTGTGTGTGTGTGTGTGTGTGATGGGTAGGTTTAGGGGTAGGGTGTGTGTGTGTCTGTGTGTGTGTGATGCATAGGTTTAGGGGTAGGGTGTGTGTGTGATGGGTAGGTTTAGGGGTAGGGTGTGTGTGTGTGTATGATGGGTAGGTTTAGGGGTAGGGTGTGTGTGTGTGTGTGTGTGTGTGTGTGTATGATGGGTAGGTTTAGGGGTAGGGTGTGTGTGTAATGGGTAGGTTTAGGGGTAGGGTGTGTGTGTGTGTGTGTGTGTGTGTGTGTTGATTAAAAGTTCTTAAAAGTTAAGAAAGGTATACATAATTTTGTCTTGGCCAGTGACAAGCTGAATTAATTATTTTTGGCAGCTACACAAACGGCTCATTTCACAATGCACAATGTGCTTTTCTGTTGTTTGAGCATTAAGCTTTACAAATGCAATTTTTGTCCAACATTCTCCTAAAAGATTGAGTAGGTTTTTTCCCCTTTTCCTTTTGGGAAAGCATGATTCAGCTGTATTTATGAGCCTCTGGTATGTTGTGAACAGGCCAGTGTTTAGGGTTTGCTATTGTCTGGGACTGTATATCACATGTATATAACCCTTCAAAGGCATGGATGGCTGTAGGAGCGAGTGTGGCTGTGGTGTTGAGGATCTGCCTACACTTGCTCATGTCAGCTCTCCTCTGATTTATTACCATAGTGCATCTGTGGCCATTTCAGGGGTCGTCAGTAGACGTAATAAATCTCTTAACTGACTTTGAAGTTCTTGTCTAGAAGGACCGGGGGTTTAGACGGGTCATTGCTGTAGCTCTATACATTTCAAACCACACCAGTTTGTGTGTAGAATCAGTTACAACTGTTGATGTGGATTTTAAGGGATTAGTGTTAATGCTGCATAGTGTGTCTTAGGGATGATTAATCAACAATCGATTAATTGTCGATAATAATTTAATCTATAAAACGTATCAATGGTCGATTAAGCAATGTCATCATTACAGTGTGTAGTTTTGAGGTGCGTGAGGCTCATGCATAAAAAAACGAGGGAAAATGTTACGAGCGTGCCGTAGTTGTGTACTGTGAACTAACATGAAGAAAACATGCACAACTGTAATTTTATTAAAGGAGTCATTTGTTTTATTGTTTTATAATGTTTCCTGTTGTGCACTTGCCTGGTGAAAAAGTATACTTTATTGAATTTCAAATATATTCCCTTTTCAATAGTATTTTGCAAATATACTAACAAAAATCGTACCATCTTTAATATATAAAAAGTATATTAGCATTATATTTTCACATTACAACTTTTAACACACTTTAAAATAATTGTATTTTAGACAAATATACTTAAAATTAAAGTGTACTTATTTGAACTTATATGTAGTTTTAGTATATTTTAAACTGTATGCTCAATTGTCGTTGTAACAATGCACCATATTTTAAATATACATAATTTCATATCCTGAAGTTGTAGTATATTTAAAGTTAAATTTGAGTTTACTTATTCATGCTTTGAATTCACTTTATTAATTTATTGCATATTATGTTTAGAAAGTGTTAAAATGTATGACTAATGTATTAAAAGCCCATTTTTACATATCTGCAGTGTACAATTGGCTAGACATTGAGACGTTCCTAGCATATTCCTGGCATTACGATCCTTTGGAAGGGAATGTTATTTGTAGTCCGTTCGTCTCTCCTCGTCATCTCACTAACACTCCAGTGGGCGGGGCCAGAGTTGTGATGATGAAGTAGGCGTTGATCTTCTTCTGCAGAGGCGGTCTTTCTCCATCTATTACAGGCTCATTCCACAACGAGTCGCTCTCTGGGCTCGGTTACAATAAAAGCTGTTTTTGGACTAATAGGGAAGCGTTCAGTTCTGAAACTTACAGGATATTCTTATAGTCTGATGACCTCTTATATGTCAAAAGCTCAAGGAAAATTGTATTTCTCATTTCATGACCCCTTTAAATAGCATTAATAAAGATGATTAAATGTTGTATAAAATAAATGACCCTGTTAGTTCATGTAAATGAATGTGATTAACTAATGTTAGCAAATGAGACTTTATTGCAAAGCAATGCTGGTTGATGTAGAGCTGACACCTCCACAAACCTTCCTCTTCTTCCGTGTCACATTGCCTGTAGTCACATCCGCTCTTACTCTGGAAAAATATTGCTGCTTTTGTGACAGTTGCGCCATTTCCTGTTTCCCTACAGGCTTCTCCAAAGGACATGAGGGTTAGATCCCTCCAGGATCTGGACATCTATGGTTCCTCTCTCCTCTCATCCCACACCAGAGGGACTCGTTCCTGTTTCTGATCCCCAAACCTCCCCTTCCCCAAGTCTTTCCCTAATTCATGACCCAGCAGGATGCATCATCTGTGCGAGCTCTCTCTGAGCGTCTCCTCATAGCCTCGCACAAGGGCCAAGCTGAACATGTGGTTCAGCTCATCAACAAAGGGGCCAAGGTAGCCATTACCAAGGTCAGTGTAATGCTTTAGTAATCTAGAAGTTCGAATGACATTAGAATGACTTCTGAAGCAACTTGCACTTCTATAAAACATAATGTTGTGGAAATAATGATTTTATCCTATTGTTTACTATATTTATTTGCTAGTTCAGTGTCGCTGTGGGTTTTGGTTCTTTTGCTGTTGTCGGCCGTAAAGGCCTTTTGAAATAACTGAAATCATTTGGCAAAGCGATATGGAAATGCGGTCAAGAACTACGTTTGCCGTGCGTTTCCCTGAAAATAATTGCGCATCTTAGAACATACGTCAGCCAATCAGATTCAAGCATTCACCAGCCCCGTAGTATAAAAAAACTATAAATGGTAGTTTAAATATTAAAATAAAACTCTTGATATGTGAGTCATTCATTTTTCCGCTTCGTTCAAACGACTGATTCATTCACAAACAAAGCAAGTGACCGTCTTTATGAATGGGTGATAACCTGGAGGAGGACCATGAGAATGTAAGGAATCGGGATATGGCCAGGAAAAGTGCATCCAGTTCTGTGATGGTACTGAAATAAATGATGTCCTTAAATATAAATAAACAATGCAGCTTTTGTGACAGTCAGTGTATCATTTTAGGCTGCTTGGCAGCTTTTGTATTACATTAAGGCTAAGTTATTATATTCTGACTGGCTCTTAAAGTCGCCATGAAACAGAAGTCACATGAGTCTTCTCTATTGTGTTGGATATTAGAGTGAAACGGCTTCTGGAACAAAAACAAATGGAGGGGCTTGATTTTGTCCATGGGGAATTGATTGGATGGTTGTGCTTTGCTATTGGTGGATCTCATTTGAGTGACAAGTTGCCCCGCCCTCGTCATCAGAGAAGAGGGAGGGGAAGATTTATTAGATTACGAGGCACAATTGAAATAAAATTATGATGTGCATGAATGGATAATTTATAATAAATAATGCAATGTTCCATAAAAAATACAAGAATTGTTTTGTTTGATTTCATGGCAACATTAATTCTAGATGTCCTACAATCAGAGAGCATTTGAACAGAACGGATTGCACACAGGAAGGAAACTAAAAGCCTGGGGTCTAACAACCCTCTAAAGTGCGAGTAAATCTTCACTCTGGGCGACTAAATAATGTCTATCATTAGCCATTGGCTACTAAATTCTTAGATTTTACTCTCCTGTCTGTGTGTCTGTGTGTCTGTGTGTCTGTGTGTCTGTGTGTCTGTGTGTGTGTCTGTGTGTCTGTCTGTGTGTCTGTGTGTGTGTCTGTGTGTCTGTCTGTGTGTCTGTCTGTCTGTGTGTCTGTCTGTGTGTCTGTCTGTGTGTCTGTGTGTGTGTGTCTGTGTGTGTGTGTGTGTGTGTGTGTGTGTGTTAGAGGCTAAGTATAGCAGAGTTTAGCATAGATATATTTTCACTCTCTGAACACTGACTGGGCGCATGAGTTTCGCTCTCTGTCAAGCGATCTGTACTGTTTCAGTTCAGCTCAATGGATGCTCAGCGTACCTGTATCTGATGTACCGTAAACTCTAGTGTGAAGCGCACGATTCGCCGTCGCTTTGACTAAAACACACACACACACACACACACACACACACACACACACACACACACACACACACACACACACACACACACACACACACACACACACACACACACACACACACACACGCAGACAGAGGGTCTTACATCGCATGCAGGATCAACGTGCTACATGTAAACCATATTCTTTGTTGTATTTTCCTGTCAAACTAATAGAGTTCATTTGGAATCATTCAGCTTTTAAGAACAACCAGAAGATATGCCGGTTTCTCCGGTGGTGGGCGGAGCTAATGCATAAACGGCAATCTCATTGGCTGGTGCTCATCCATTACTGTCCCTGTTTTGATTTCAGCAAATCAGTTTGAGCGAACGCTGACAACGTGATTAATATTCATGAACCCAGCAGCTCATCAATCCTTGGCGCACTGTATATTGTTATTAGTAGTAGAATTATCTTTTAATAATAATTACTGTTATCTGTTTTAGTTCTAATTACTAAAGTTCTATCTTTAAATAATGCTTGATTATCATAACATCATATAATGCATGATTGAGTGATGGTAAGAGTGTACGTTCAAATCGTTAAATAGCTGTGCCATTTTACAAAGATAAGCTGATTTGGTGGAATATCACATATTTTAGTAATCGTCATAAATTTGGTGTCATTCGAAAGGTTACGAACTGACATGTGAAATCTTGAGATTGAGAAAACTCTTATTATAAATTCCCCCTCCTGCCATCTGGCTGACGTAACCCAGCACATACCTCTGGTCTCTTCCCCCGGGTCATTACATCATAACTCCCACTAGTGCTGTATATCCAATCTCAGATATATATAAAGCTAGTTTTGAGCAGTCGCGCTGTGCGAGTCCATCAGCAGTTTTACGCTCACCTAGGCACGGGTGTGACAGAAGATCTCCCGTCTTTTATTTACTGCTTGTTGTTTGTTCCTGCTCTCATTCATCCTGGATGATTTGGACACACTTCTGTCTCTTCTAGGCGCTCCGCTCATCATGTGAGGTGATTTTAACATTCAGCTAGACTAGGGTTCTCAAATGGGGTTTGTGAGTTGTTGAAAAGCTAATTTATAATTAAAGCAAATGGTTAACCACAGTTAAACTAAATAAATGCTCTGCATGTTTCAGAGTGAAGTACAACGCTGTGTTCATTTACACAGTGTTTTACTGTAGGTTTAACATGCGTTTGGAAACGTAATGTGTAGGTTCACTTACTTGCATTCACATTCACACAATTTCTAACTTTTTTTTGTGGACGGACATTTACAGCATTTCAGAAATATTCTGCCAAAATAAAAGCTCAGTGATTTGAGTGTTAGGTGGTTCTTGTAAAGCGAGAAGCCAAGTGCAAGCACCCTTATTTTAACATAAAAAACATAAAAATACAACAACAAAAAATATTCACGGTTTTATCGGTTTACATGTCACGTGACCAGGGCTTGACATTAACTTTTTTGCTCAGCAGTCACTGTGGCTAGTGGTTTTCCAAAGTTATTAGCATTTTCACTGGCCACAAGTTTGACATCAGTACCATAGGGAAAAATCTGCCATATAGATATCTTTAATATGCGTAATTTGGCAGCAGGTTTATTAGGCTGCTGCCACTTTAAGAACTGACACACGGATCCATTATATTGTTACACATGCGCTTTCTTTCTCAACTGTTCACGTTCACAGAACTAACCGTGTTTACGTGAAAGCTCGCAAAGGCCGGCATTTTGACATCATTTTGTGTGTTTAACTGTCATCCCTCGCACTTTTTAACAAATCCTTCCTTTGCGGGTCAAAATTACCTGAAGCCCTAAAATTATACTTAATTTTTTTTTTTTTCTCCAGAAAAGTATCTTTTTTCTATTTTGAATGCATTTTTTTTTTTTAAATCAATTTTTATCAACAAATAAATAGTAATTTAAGAACATTCTTCACATTCTTTCAACTTTATATTCAAAATAACTCACAATTTCATGCATAACCCAGCTCAGAATATCTCACATTGGGTGTCTCTGCCGACCTCTTGTGGAAAAATAATAATATAAGATGATATTTGATGACTCTTATAGCTCTATATGGAGCAAATGAGCTGCTCCACTGGGTCCTAAAGTCTGTTTCTCTTCAGAATGCATTTAGATACACATGCAGGCATTATCAAATAATTTTTTGGTAAAGTTTTGGCATTTTTTTCTTAGAATTTTGAGCATTTTTAGGTTTTTCTATGTAGCATTCCTCTCATTCCATTCATTCCTAAGGGGGTCAAATTGACCCTTGAGGGAAGGATTTGTTACTTTTAAAATTTCAAACACAAAACTCCTCCAATTTTTTTTTGTGTGTGCATTCATGGTTCAAATGCGACAAAAGTCCTAGGGTCTTAGACCACTTCAATGAACTCTCAATTTGTAAACTTAAAAAAAAAAAAGTTTCATGTCAAAATGACCCAAGGGAAGGATGAGGGTTAAGCGCAATAAGCAGCGAAAACGAACTCAATTTAGTTCTGAGAGGCGGCTTTATGTGTGCGCACTCTGGGTGTGAGCACAAAATCTGAGGGAATGTGTAAAATGATGTGCAATACACCTGAAATTCAAGCCCTGTAACAGCAACAATATTCATCCAGAGCAAATGAAACTAGTGAGTGAGGGGAGGCGGGTTTGTGTGTCACTCGTTGAGAGCGAGAGAGAGAAAAAGAGACGCTGGTAAATGAGTATTGGAAGCATTTCAGATATTTCAGTATCGATATGTATCGGAAAAATTTCTGACCGCACTACATTGCATATTGTTTATTATTTCAGATGCCTTTTTAAAACACTACAATTGAAGAATGTATATATTATATATACAATTCAACCCACCAAAGTGGCCAGTAGGAGAGGCTGCGTTACACGCCACTGCTGAAATACACACGCGTTTGGCAGGCTGGCGCGTGTTAATGTCAAGCCCTGCATGTGACCATCAGATAACTGTGAATACGTGAATGTGTACTTCAAGTAAATATTTTACTTTTTAAGGCATTCGGCTGACAAAACAGTTTGGGAACCCCTGAGCAAGACCCTTCATGTGACGTCACTTCTTGATCTTGTGCTGTTGTTCAGAAGGAACCGTCGGAGCCTCTCACACCCCTACCGCATCTCTTCACTTGTGTTCCCAGCAGTTCCCATCAAATATTTCTTTTGCATGTCTGCAAATGTTGCTGCATCTGAATTCCTGTAATCAACACTTAATGCCCTCTGACAGTTAACCAGCCTACGGCAGCCTATTCGCTCACTGTTGGACAGCAGCACCTTTTGAAGAAATGTTTTGTAATTTAAGGAATTATTTCTATAAGGGATATTTCAGAAATATGCTCAGGCACTTAAACTTTATCCATTATAACACAGTGGAAGTACAATGCACAGGATGCTTGGATGGAAATAAAGAGTTAAAATGACGCAATATGGGTTTGAAAATTAGATTGAGGATGTCAACATTTTTTTATTTTTAAATATTGATATTATCAAACGGATTTCTATAATTTGATCAAACGATGTCTTTTTAGAATAACAATCAAAATAATAGCACAGAATTCCTCAGATTTAATGCTAATAATTCATTAAGGAAGTGTTTTTTATTATTTATTTAAGAAACATGATGGAAAAGATATTGAGAACAAATAACAAAACACCTGGAATATTCCCAGTAGTTTTTCTACCGGAGACATGACAAAAATAAACAAGTAGTGAAATGTATATATTTGTGAGTTTAATATTTTATCCATTGTATTAAGACATGCAGTATGGGGATTTGAAAATACACTACACAATAAGAGTGACCTCTCTGATGCATGATGTATGTTTGAAAAATAGGACAGGGACAAGTAAGGAAAAATCATCAATATAATATTGAGGTCAGACACTTTACAATCTTTATCTCATACAAGGACAGATAAGAAGATAAACAAACTCCCAAGGTCTTGCCGGCAGCCAGTCTCTTATCTTGTGCATTTTATTATTGTGCTGCAAATATATGGATATTACAATAATAAAAGCGGTGATCTGCTTTCTATGCAATATAATAAAACCAGCTACATTTCGCCATGCAGGTTCAGGGTTAATTTGACCTTTCACAATTTAAGGCCTTAAAAATGTCTTAAATTGAAGCAGAAAGTCTTAAATTCAATATCATGGCATTAAATTAGGGCCGTATGATTTCTGCAATGCTGACAACATGGACGGAACTGCAGAATCCATTCATAAAAATGGGAAAGAAGAAAACACGGGGCCCTAAAAAATTACACTTTCAATAAATTGTTTCATTATTTCAATTAATTAGACATGACAGAGCCCAGGAAAATGTAAACATAATAAACTATAAAATAAAAAATAATTTTTAAAAAAAATTAAAAAAAAAAATTCGATTGCACTCTAAAAAATGCTGGGTTGAAAATGGACTAACCCAGCGATTGGGTTGTTTTAAGCAAACATTTAACCCAACCACTGGGTTAAAACAACCCATTTACTGAGTTAAAACAACCCAATCGCTGGGTTAGTCCATTTTCAACCCAACTTGGGTTGTTTTTAGCCCAGCATTTTTTTAGAGTGTGTGACATTAAATGGAATGAACTGCAAAAAAAAATGCTTTTCCAGTACAAATATCTAAACAAGGTACATTTACTTGAGATGCAATGAAGTGAAGTCTTGTTTTCTGAGAAACTGATCAAAACAAGAACAAATAGGGTATGAGAATAACTAGCATTTGAATTAAGTTGATTTTTATAAACCCATTGGCAGATATTTGTTCTTGTTTTAATCATAAAATCACTTTCACAAGATTTCTTATATCAAACTTTAAGCTAATTATTAATATTTTTTTGTAAAGTCAATTAAAAGGTAATGGAGATCTGTTGGGAATTGTATTCTCAAACTTTGAAGTGTTGCTAATACAACTCATTGTGTCCTTAGACATTTACATTTAGAGAACACATTGACTCCCTTCAATTTATTCCTGAAATGTTCTTAAAAAGGCCTTAAATTCACCTGAGCTGAGAGGACATTTACATCATCATTCATTTGCATGTTATGTCTAATATCCAGGCTGATGCATGTTCTATTAACACTATAGATACAGCAGCCAGAACACACTGCGTGACACGAGTGTCATCCGTTGCATAAGCCACAGCTCTGGTGATTATTTCTCTTTGTGTGACATGCTCTCCTGACTGCAGTCCTCTGGGAGATTAATCACTGGACTTAAACAGTACAAAAGAGGACTGATGTAGTCATATGTTCCTCCTGCTGGCTAATGCATGAATTCATGCATCGCATTTTTATTTACTCTCACTCGTTATGTAAATGGTATTTTGCAGATTTGCGTTGTATCACGGTCACACTTCTGTTTTGTCCCACACACGTTCCCTGGCTTGCCCTCCATTCAGATTGACTGATAGCTGTTAAAGTCCTGTCTGTGTGTGTTTGAGGGCCTGATTTGGTGTTTTCTTGCAGAACGGCAGAACACCTCTGCATTTGGCTGCCTATAAGGGCCACATTGCTGTCGTGAGGATCCTGCTGGCTGCTGGTTGTGACCTGGATATTCAAGATGATGTGAGTATAACATGTTTGCAGCATTTTCTCTTTTGAGCGAAAATGCCAGGAAATTACAGGATTAAATTACTGTAATTCACAGTGAAATGAATGCATGCTGGGTCATTTTCTTATGAGTTACTGTTAATCGACAGCAGAATGATGCTGACATCACAATAATAAAGTTGATAACGTTGTCTTTAACCACCACTGTAAGAAATGATATTGTTTAGTGCTGTAATTGTTCTGAAGTCACCATGATGGGGATCAGTGTTACACTAGCAGTGTTGGGCAAGTTACTGAAAATTAGTAGTTACAGTTACTAGTTATACTTATTTTAAAAGTAATTGAATTACTTTACCAATTACTATATATCAAAAGTAATTAATTACTAGGGACAGTAACTTTTAAGTCTGCTTTTTAAATGTAAATATGAACAGTACTGAACAGTCAAACACAATAAACATAATTTTTAGACCTATTTATTGTAATCAACAGGGCAACAGGCCTTCAAATCAAGCAGTAGTACGGTGTTTAGTGTCCACCAGCAGCAGCGAGCGTTCCTTTGGCACAGCTGGGAGAGTTATGGCCTTTTTACACCAGCTGTAGATGCTATTTACTAAGTGAAAATAGTGATATATTCTATTTACACCATATGAAAGTAGCAGTTCTTTGCAATATGTGTAAATAGTCATTTATACTTTATTTTGACAGATACATACTATTTGCACCTCAGTACATTAACTATTTGCACCCTTGTTGTACATTAACAGGATGCAATAATAACATAGTGTAAATTATTATTTTTATTTAAATTATTAAATGGATGCCGCCATAAAGGGACACTAAAAGCCCTCCCTACACCGACCCCTACCCAATAAATGCTTTTATTATTATTAAACATTTTGTTTGGCACTTTATTTCCACATTTATAATATTATAACATTAATTTTTATTGAAAGTAAATGCCTTTCTGATGTGATTCGTGATGAGAAAAGAGTGAAGAGCAAGCTCTGCAAAAGGTGAATTCGAACCCGCGTTGATCGCGTCAAAACAATGATCCATTAGCCATATGCTTTACTGATTGCGCCACTGAAGACATTAAATAACAAGTGTTTTTTTTTAAATGCACAGGCATTGTTAGGCAGAGCTAGTGCAAATAGCACTTGCCAACAAGGCATGCTATTTGCACTTGGTGTGAATAATTCACCCAGGAATATGCACCATTTTCCTTCCAAACCCTTTTGAGTTTCTTCTATGCAACACAAAATAAGATCTAGGGATAAAAGCACCATAACTCACGTGTTATATTGAGGTCTGAAGACACATGAGGAGCAGACCATCCATTGCTGGATGGGCTCTGAAGGGCTTTTGAAATGTATAATTTTAGTGTTTTTCATTCACTTTTGGACAGATGATGTTCCACAATACAAACTGGAATTTGTTTTCATGAACCTTATCTGTGTTTGGGCAACCATGCCATTTTTTTGTAGCTTGTTTTGCTTTCTATACCAGAGAAACAATCCAGATTTTACAGAATATCCTCTACAGAAAACTGAAAACAGAGCAATGTTGATCTTGAACAGCGGTTCCTGTGCTTCTGGTTTCCATCTATAGTGCTACAGCAAACAAAATCATATTTATACAGCATAATTTTTTTATGACCAGAATCAGAACTCTGTAAGAAAGACTGGTCCAAAACTTTGTTTTATAATGGGCAATGTTAGATCCCTTTGAAACATGGCAAGAAGCCAGTGAGAGTAACACGCACACCGTTGCATCTTCCGCTAATGTGCTGTATACCTGCTCCATATATATATATATATTGTTTTCCTCGCTTCCAGGCTGACCAGACAGCCGTCCACAGAGCAGCTGTGGTGGGAAACACGGATGTCATCTCAGCTCTCATTCAGGAAGGATGTGCACTAGATAGACAAGACAAGGTAAATATTTCTCATTCTCATATGCTAGTAAAAAAGGTTACTTTAGCAGGAGTCGCATTGCTCTGTTTCCATTAGGTTCACTGCACATATGCAAATATGTAAAGAATAATGTACAGTAATCTGGTCAAATAAATGGAATATTGATGTGAGTGTAAATACTTTTATTATGTGAGAAGCAAACCATGAGAGACAAGAAACTATCACAGCGATGTAGGAAATCAGCTGCCTGGGAAAACAGCCAAAAATGTCCCACATTTTGTGCACCACCCTACCGCAATATTTTCCCTATATCAACTACGAAATTACATAATTTGGTGTGTTTCTACAACTACATATATAGGGTAACATTGGAGTGGATATATATGTATACCTTCATGATGTATATTTACATATTAATTGCCCGTATTTTAATTGAAGATTAACTATGAACTATGAATGCAAATGTTTTCACTCAACTAACCTGTAGGTTTTAATGAAAGCAACAATGTCTGAAATGTACATTTAATTCATGGAAATACTGAATAATAACCCTATTAATTACATTCATTATTACATTTTAAAATAATAACGCTAGCAACATGCAAATCGGGCCCTTCGGTCCCAAATCCGGGTGGCTCATCTTACCCCAAGAGTATAATTCAATCTTTTTACTTAAGAGTAAAAACTATAACTTAAAAACTTCTAAAAATCCCTCATTCACAAACAAACACAAATTATTCAACATTTGATATTCAGTGAAGAGCAATGAGAGAACATTAATTAGCATTAGCAGTTCAATTTGGACACTGTCACTTTAAGAGCAACTACACGGATCCAATATACTGTTTTTTCTTTCTCAACTGTTAACGTTTATTTAAGACCTAAATGACTCTATTTACTTGCAAATACACGTCACTTTGACACATAAGTGTGTGTATTTAACCGTTCAAGCCCTATTAGGCAGCCTATTAGGTTCTCAGGCGCTCTATGAGCAGCGGCTTCACGTCATGCGTCTCTCACACAGCACTTATATACTGAGTTCTCGTTCACTGCTAATTGCCCTTCAATGGTTCAAAATCACCTATTTTTAAACTGCAATGCTTAAAAACACATGCAAATGATACATTTTTGTGACCGTGCAGCACAGCAACACAAGAGCGTAACCGTGATAGAGACTATAGTACAAAATCTCTACCGATTAATCGTGTCTACCGGTATATCACCCACTCGTATATATTTTAATTGCTGGTTGGTTATTGCTTTGTCTTTTAAGGCTTTGTTATATGTTGCATTTAAAATAGCAAATGCAAAGTAGAGCTGTGATCAGCAGTTGATCTGTTTCCTCAGGATGGGAACACTGCATTACATGAGGCTGCGTGGCACGGCTTCAGTCAGTCTGTCAAACTGCTGGTGAAGGCTGGAGCCAACGTTCATGCTAAAAACAAGGTAACATCTGCTTTAAACATTAAAGTCCCCCTGTAATCAATAATTGTATCCCTTAAAACTCATCTTTGAGCACCAAAATGGCATATTTAAAAGTTTTTTCCTGTGAAGAAAAAAAGTCTTCATGCCTTAAAATAGCTTGAATGTAACTCTACACCCTTGCCTCATTTAGTATGCGCGGGTTCATGAATTCAAATGAGCCCCGCCCCGCCTCCACTCACTCACACGAGCGCAGAGACTCGCTCAACTTTTACTCTCGTTTCTGTAGTAAACGCTACACAAAGGTATCGCTCTCTACAAAACTGGACACGTAACGGTAATTAATATGATTCACCTTTAGCTTGACTACATTATCAAACAGCTAATAATGTGCTGCTAATGTTGCACAACCCATGTTCCCGTTCGCCATCTCAATCTGCCTTCTAAACATCAGCATCCTTAAAAACATCAATGGAGAAAAGCATATAGTTCATCATAACATCATAATATACATTATAGGGGTGTAACGGTACACACATTCGTACTGAACCGTTTGGGTACAGGGCTTTCGGTACGTGCACATGTGTACCGAACGGTTCTGAATGCAATCTTTAACAGTTAACAGTCGGCTTGTTTTAAGCGCGGAACAGACTTCAATCAGAGTTCCCACACAAACATATTAAGTATTCAGTCCATTTTATCACGAAAGAAGACGATCGCGAGTAAACACGGTCATCTTTTCCTAAAGAATAAACATGAATGAACATCTGAAGGTGTGTTGAGAATGTATTACAACTTACTGAAACGCATCGTATGTGGTGTAATCACTCAATCAGTGTCTCAACGGCGGAAAGACGTCAATAAAACAGCTTTGAGCTTCAGTGTCCACAGCTGTGAGTTCACCAGAGAAATCAACTCTCACTGAATACATCACCTATATTAGCCGTCATATTCATTATATTAGCCATTATATTCACTATATTAGCCATTATATTCACTATATTAGCCATTATATTCACTATATTAGCCTATATATTCATTATATTAGCCTATATATTCATTATATTAGCCTATATATTCACTATATTAGCCATTATATTCACTATATTAGTCTATATATTCACTATATTAGCCATTATATTCACTATATTAGCCTATATATTCAATATATTAGCCGTTATAGTCAATATATTAGCCTATATATTCAATATATTAGCCGTTATAGTCAATATATTAGCCTATATATTCATTATATTAGCCTATATAGTCATTATATTAGCCTATATATTCACTATATTAGCCTATATATTCACTTTATTAGCCTATATATATATATATATATATATATATATATATATATATATATATATATATATATATATATATATATATATATATATATATATATATATATATATATATATATATATAGCTAATATATATGAATATATAGCTATATATAATATATATATAGACTATATATATGAATATATATATATATATATATATATATATATATATATATATATAATATATATTCATTATATTAGTCTATATATTCACTATATTAGCCTATATATTCATTATATTAGCCTATATATGCACTATATTAGCCTATATATTCACTATATTAGCCTATATATTCACTATATTAGCCTATATATGCACTATATTAGCCTATATATTCACTATATTAGCCTATATATGCACTAGATTAGCCTATATATGCACTAGATTAGCCTATATATGCACTAGATTAGCCTATATATGCACTAGATTAGCCTATATATTCACTATATTAGCCTATATATGCACTATATTAGCCTATATATGCACTAGATTAGCCTATATATGCACTATATTAGCCTATATATGCACTAGATTAGCCTATATATGCACTAGATTAGCCTATATATGCACTAGATTAGCCTATATATGCACTAGATTAGCCTATATATGCACTATATTAGCCTATATATGCACTATATTAGCCTATATATGCACTAGATTAGCCTATATATGCACTATATTAGCCTATATATGCACTATATTAGCCTATATATGCACTATATTAGCCTATATATGCACTATATTAGCCTATATATGCACTATATTAGCCTATATATGCACTATATTAGCCTATATATGCACTATATTAGCCTATATATGCACTATATTAGCCTATATATGCACTAGATTAGCCTATATATGCACTAGATTAGCCTATATATGCACTAGATTAGCCTATATATGCACTATATTAGCCTATATATGCACTATATTAGCCTATATATGCACTATATTAGCCTATATATGCACTATATTAGCCTATATATGCACTATATTAGCCTATATATGCACTATATTAGCCTATATATTCATTTTATTGTACTGAACCTGTTACTGATTAATGAATCTGTCATGAAAATGATTATGAAAATAATTATATTTCAACAACGAATTGGAGCAAAAACATAATTGTAATAATCATTTACATAATTTTACAATTAGATTTAGAAGTTAGGCTAATGCAAAAACTGCCTAATGTGAAGTTTGCATGTTTGCATACAATGTGTTATTTGAGTGTTGATTTATTATATCTAAAAATAATGAATTTAGGCTAATAGTTTGGGCTTTGTTGTTAACCTTTAATATTATAGTAATGTGTAAAGGGCTTCCTTTATAGTTTACACTTTACAGCATTAGCAGAGATAATTTTTTTATCTTTAAGAAACTTTTAGCTATAATTGAAGGACAGACACAATTTGTTCAGTAAACCACTATTTAATAAAAAAAAAAAAGCAAAAAAAAAGCAATGGTCAAAAAGCAATGGTGCTGACTTATGAATTTGCACATGGTTTGTCTGAAAGCATATTAAAAACACCACATAGACATACCAACAACATTAAAAACGTGATTTTCACCACAGGGGGACTTTCAATCGTTTGCATGTATAGTATATGATCAATCTCAAAATAAGTGGGGCAAAAGTGCTTGTTTGGGTGTTTTCCGACTGATCTTGTGTAGTTACAATCGTGAGTAAATGCAAATGCACACATGGTGATGTTGTTTGGAGGCACTTGTGGCTTATGAACGTTTCATAGTTTCAGTCTCCTTCAATCATGACTAGTTATGGTTCACATTACAGCACAGCCTCAAGTGCCTTATTGCTATTTGTAACAAAGTTCATAGATATCGTAGACACACATAATAAAACAAAACACAACATAAAGTCCAGGCCTGCTCCTCTCTCGTCCTTCACTGGTGTCACTCGTCCTTATATGCCTCCGCACTCCCTCATGAGAGGACTGGAGGCCGGTGTGCCTCGCAGGTGGCGCTCATTCTCAATCACGCACTGGTCTCGCTCGCTCCTCCCACGTCTCTCGCTCGCCCACCTCGCCACACTATTATAAAACACTCAATACATAATTAAAATAAATGAATGAATACAAATTAGTATGTTTGTTTGATTATGATGATTATTTTACTCATTTCTTCCATCAGAACTGTACATTTAAGCTGAATATAGTGATAGTGAACAGGTGTTTTATAGATTGGACTGCATCTGAATGTGGATTAATTCTATAAACTGACAGGATGTAATGTCTCTCAGGCAGGAAACACAGCTCTTCATCTGGCATGTCAGAACGGTCACGCTCAGAGCTCGAAAGTCCTGCTGCTGGGCGGCTCTCGGCCCGACTGTAAGAACAACGTAAGTACCGTCAAACGCTTTCTCTCTAATATACTCACATGTCGCTCCCTCTTCTCTTCCACTGTGTGCTTGTTATTTAACACGGAATCAACATGAAACAAATGTGCTGTTCCAGTAGTATTTGGTTGACTTGTTTTCCTCAGGTAGGTGACACGTGTCTGCATGTGTCCGCCCGATATAACCATGTCAGTGTGATCCGAGCGCTCCTGGGTGCCATCTGCTCCGTGACGGAAAGAAATCACGTGAGTAAGGAGTTGAAATGTTTTTGGGACTTTGATGTGCCATACTCTATCTAAAGCTATCATTTCGTGTCGGATCAAACACACTTTAAAAACATCCCGGCTAAAAATATGTTTCTGAAGAAAGACGAACATAAATAGTGGATATGCCATGGATGCCTTGAATCCACTGTTTTGTAAAGGGGGATCAAAATTATCATTTTCACCTGATATTGGAGCCGAATTACAGGAGGAGGTAAAATGACATTAGAAAAATCATCTCTTTATTTTTACTGATTGTTAGTAAAATCTGTTGATTTTAGCAAGCTTGGTAGCACTTTAGGTAACACTTTATTTTACAGTGTCCTTGCTACATATGTTACATGTACTTACCATAGTAATAACAGTAAATTATGTATAATAACCCATGTAGTTACCTTATATTACCACTACTTTTCTTGGGTAAAGTACACTGTAAGTACACGCACTGTAAAATAAAGTGTAACCGCAATCTTTGTTGACTTATGCATTGATAACAGTTCAAAAATGATGAAAAAGCACTTTTTTTGGCCAAAATCAAACAAAAAAGAATTTAGCAAAAAAAGAAAAACAACTTCTAAATGGATATAAGAAATCTTTAATACTTCTTGAGTTACAGGCATGCAAACTTTTTGCCAAAACGTCTTTTTCCCATTTTTGAACTGTCACCGTTGGCATGTGATGCAATAAAGATTGATAAAGTCAACAGATTTCACTAATATACCTACCAATCTCTATGTGAACATAAAATAATGATGCTGCCATCTTTCTAAAGTCATTTTTAACCCCCTTGTAATCTGGCTCCAAAGCTCAAGTGAAAATTGTTATTTTGAACCCCCTCTACAATGTAGTGGATTACTCTGGAAATATTCATCCATTTAATGCAATAAAATAAAATAAAAATTCTTGATTTATGTATTTTCACTAGGGTTGGGTATCGTTTGAATATTAACGATTCCAATTCCTCTTTTCGATTCCTAATTTCAACTCCAATAAGATTAAAAAACACTTAAATATCATTCACATTTATTCTTTAAAGACATTTATTAAGTCTTATTGCAAAACATTTCATTGAGGCTGAAATACCATGAGCAAAAATCAACATGCTAAAGAACACTTACACAAGGAACTATAGTTTAAAAATACCATAAAAACCGCTTGCCTAACTAATATAAATTTCAAGCATTATTAAAGACAAATAAACACAAATAAAAATGTTAAAACTTTAAGATTTTCAGGTATTCAGGTACAAAAACTGTAATCAAATGTAAAATAACAGCACCTTACGAATAAAATATGAATTACAAATATAGTTATTGAAGAACAGCGAGTGAATTTTCTCTGTCTTTTGATAATGTTATTATAGAGACGGCTGCAGGAATATTAGGCTGCTGTCACTTTAAGAGCTGCACGGATCCAATACACTGATACACACACGCTTTCTTTCTCAACTGCGTATGTTCACTTAAGACATAACCGACTGTGTTTACAAGGATATTTGGACATTTGCAAAAAGACGCAGAAGAGAACTCACACACCATACAGTATAAAAGGCGGCTTTCCGGCACGCGAGTCTTCATTAAGTCACATTAAAATGTACACAAAGCAATCAATAAGAGGAACTGGAATTTAAATTTTATAACAAGTATCTGATTCCTGAATTGGAATCGATCTTTGACTTCCAACCCTAATTTTCACCAGAAAAAAAGAACTAAAGAAACTAGAACTAAATCAATCTTTTTAGCCGGGGACGTCTGGTTAAGTTGACCCAAACATCATTTTACTCATTCTTGTGTAAGTTGTAATTATGACCATATGACTTTCCGCTGTCCAGGCAGGGGACAGCGCTTTACATATTGCAGCTGCTCTGAATCACAGGAAGACCGTACGCATGTTACTGGAGGCTGGGGCCGACAGCCGCGTCAAAAACAATGTGAGCACCTTCAGAAATATTTCACAAGCTTAGTGAAGCCCTGAAATGTACTCTACACAAGCACTTGAACACAAATGCTTCTTGAGATGATACACTGATACAGTTTCACATAATGTGTCGGAGCAAAATTCATAACGCAACACAAGTAGACGTTGCATTCTTAGCTGAATCTTACTGAGCGAATTAGTTCAACTGCCTAGATGTTTGCTTTGGTTTAATGGCACAGACATGCTAAACATTCCCCTTGAGTATTGAGATTTGTTACCATCACAGTAATGCAAGAACTCTTTTTAAAGGGGCTATATGTAGAATTCACTTGTTATTAGCGGCACCGGTGTCCATTAAGTGAACTGCAGCCAGCAACTTATTGTAACACACATAATGTAGACTGAATGTGATATATTCACAGCGAAGTCCTTTTTCGTTCTTCGCTCAGAAGTAAAGCATTGGAAATGCTAGAAATAATATCCCGATGTCGTCCATGCTGCTGAGAGTGACGTTTAGATGAATATGTAAACATGTGCTGCATGCTTTACTCTCATTAACAAAATAAACACACAACAAAAATGACCGTGTGTGAAAACAGCAGTTCAGAAAGCATCCGATCGTAGTGTCAAAAGCTCTGCGATTCACCATCATCATGTCGACATATGAGGTCATGAAAATTACACTGTTATGAAAGTGTTAAAGGGGTCATGAACTGCATTGTTTTATAATGTTTCATGGGGTGTACTTATAATATTAGTATTATTTTTACATAAAAAATGGTCATAATTTAGAAATAAAAGGCATTTTTCCTAACCCTGATTTTAGCTTCTGATTTGAATGCTCTGTTTGAAAGGGCGTGTCCCACTGCTGTGATTGGCTGTTGTGAGACTTCAGTGTAAACGCCCACTGCTGTGATTGGCTGCTGTGAGACTTCAGTGTAAACGCCCACTGCTGTGATTGGCTGTTGTGAGACTTCAGTGTAAACGCCCACTGCTGTGATTGGCTGCTGTGAGACTTCAGTGTAAACGCCCACTGCTGTGATTGGCTGCTTTGAAACTTCAATGGAAACGCCCACTGCTGTGATTGGCTGCTGTGAGACTTCAGTGTAAATGCCCACTGCTGTGATTGGCTGCTTTGTGACTTCAATGGAAATGCCCACTGCTGTGATCTTTGCATATGAAATAGCTAGTCTCAAAAACTTTTTGCACGTTTTTACTATTACAGCTCTCAAGGTTAACTAATCCTGAAAAGTGTTGATTATAGCTTTATATTCAGATCTATGGCATTATATTCAGATCTATGGCATTATATTCAGATCTATAGCATTATATTCAGATCTATGGCATTATATTCAGATCTATGGCATTATATTCAGATTTAATCACAGTTTAAATAACAGATTATTTTCATCCTACTAAGAGAAACAATGTGAAGTTGAGCGTTTAGTCACTGGTTTGATTTACTGACACAAAGAACATCTGACTGTACATGAATCATTACATATCAGAAATCATGGGTCTCAGATCAGACATTAGAGTTAACACGGTTACTCACATGTTGTGGCATTACTGTCGAGTCCATATTGTAAAAGTCTGTTTGCAAAGCCTGCGCTGAAATTGTGACTGATTTCCCAAAGAATCCACAGTGAAATGTAGCGAACACAAATAAATAATGCTCAACTGAGACATTCACATTGATGAAAATAAATAAGCACATTCTATTACGCATTAGGATCCTTTGCAAGGGAATGTTATTTGTAGTCCGTTCGTCTCTCCTCGTCATCTCACTAACACTCCAGTGGGCGGGGCCAGAGTTGTGATGATGAAGTAGGCGTTGATCTTCTTCTGCAGAGGCGGTCTTTCTCCATCTATTACAGGCTCATTCCACGAGTCACTCTCTGGGCTCGGTTACAATAAAAGCCGGCTACAACAGGCAAGCGTTCAGTTCTGAAACTTACAGGATATTCTTATAGTATGATGACCTCTTATATGTAAAAAAAATTTTATTTCTCAGTTCATGATCCCTTTAATATAAAGTATATTTGAGACTATAGACTATATGAATCCCGTTTCTTTGCATGACACATGAAACATTACTGTACAGAATGGCTCTTTCGGCATTATCCTGAACATTGTATTCATTTCATGTGTGAGTGGAAGAAAGGTGGGAGCACATAAAAACATCACATCCTTTTGATTTGATTTTCCCGGAAAAACGTCCAAAGTCCTATGATTTACTAGTAACTCTGAAGACCTTGATTAGCTTGTTCAGGACCAAGGGTGCCAAAACGGGCAGTAGTGGCACTGTCCACAGTTACTGTAAACCAATTGTCTTAAGGAACATTGTTCTCTAGGTTGGCATGCAGCAGAAATTACAGCTTTAACTGTGCATGGTTCTTATCTGTGTGTGTGTTTTGGGTGAAGACAGGAGAGACGGCCCTTGATCAGGCTCGTGAAAATGATAATCCTGAAGTGGCGCTGCTGCTCACCAAAGCCCCACAGGTAAGAGAAAACACACATAATTAAGAGAGATTGATATGGCAAGAAAATGCCTTGCATTTTTTCACATGTATTTGCATGTAGAGCTTCACTCGAGGACGCACTGTGAGGAAGAGGAGGGATAAGATGAAGACTGAGGGTCGAGCACAGTCAGTCCCTCGTGATGAGATGTTGCCGAGAAAGGTAGAGGAGCAAAACTTCATTCCCTCTCTCAGACACAATCAACACAGAATGAGCAACCGTACGAGACTAATCAAGTTCAAACATGCTGTCACTGAATGTCATGTAAGCAATAATTAATGACAGAACGTTTAATAATTGAATATTTATGCTCCCACAGTAATAAGACAATTCAGATGTGCATAACATTTTCAATAATTAAAAAATTCTAATTGTATCTCAAGACGCTTTCAGGTTTCAAGTTTTGTGTGTAAAACTACTTACTTACAGCAATAATATAGAAGCAGCCCAAATCAACATTACTATGTCTAAAATATGATATAAACCTGTATTACTGTCAACAAATCTGGAACTATATCATAGATGTGCAGTTACTGAAAATGAATCACCCTTGGATGTTGTGTCAGCCAATTCATCTCTGCCATAGTTTAGACTTGACAAATAAAACTTTTACACATCTGGACAAAGAAAACCCGAACCAGAGATAAAAAAAGTCATACATGAGACATTACTTCAGACAGTTATTAAATACAGACATCAAATGTGTGGTGACGTATTCAGGAAGGGAAAGGGATTTTTTATATCTGTCTCTGACCGCAGAACTCTACCGAGGGCACAGCTAGTCTCAATAGAATCTAAACATCCATTATTCGTAGTTCTACACATGCCTGTCCCTTGTGGATTATTTATTAAAGTTGGCCTGACTGGATCTTCCGGACAGACTTCGCTCTGGTGACGTGTGCTGGACTTCATTTAGTGCATTCAAGCCCCGCCCCTGCATGCTCCCGTTTAGCTCCGCCTACACTTGAGTGCCACGCCCACACCTCAACATCCAATCAACAACTGGTGCATAACAATATGGACAAGAAAAGATCTGTCGCTTCTAGGGTTAGGTATCGTTTAAATTTTAACAATTCCAATTCTTATCGATTCCTAATTTTTATTCCAATACAAGAAAAAAAAACTTAGATATCATTCACATTTATTCTAAGTCTTATTGCAAAACATTTAATTGTAGCTGATATACCATGAACACAAATCAACAGGCTAAAAACACTTACACAAGGAACTATATGGTTTAAAAATGCCATAAAAACAACTAGCCTAACTAATATAGATTTCAAGCATTTTTAAATACAAGTAAACACTAGGGCTGGGCGATATATCGAACATTAGCGATAATATCGCAATAATTTTGACGACAATGTAAAATGTGAAAATATACATCAAAAATATAGTTACAAAAGTTAGAACAGCGAGTGAATTTTCTCTCTCTTTTGATTAACGTTATTATAGAGACGGCAGCAGGAATATTAGGCTGCTGTCACTTTAAGAGCTGCACGGATCCAATACACTGTTACACACACGCTTTCTTTCTCAACTGTGTACGTTCACTTAAGACATAATCGACTGTGTTCATATTTAGACATTTTGGTATTTATTTGTCCGTTTGAGTGCAAAAAGACGCAGAAGAGAACTTCAGTATCGAGCACTATTCAGTATGAGATGCGACTTTCTGTGCGCTCGTCGTTTTGGATGTGTGAGCAGCACAGAAAACTTGAATGGTTTAAAGTCACATTAAAATGTACCAGTGTTCATTTCGTTGACACATAATTTTCGCCAACAACCTTTTTTCACTGATGAAAATGAGACGATAACTAAATAAAAACCAGTGTTGGATGACAAAAACTATGAGCAAAATCTACTGTCATTTTCGTCAACGAATAAAAACGGGAGGAAAATGTTAGAGAGGGACGATTAGGGAAGAGATCCCGTCAGAACTGATGTATCCTGTGTAACACATTTATAACGTGCGGATCTAACGGCGGGAAAACACGGAGCTGTTGAGCTTTTCCAGGCTCACGCGACAGCGCTTCAGAGCGGCTCGATCAGTGAATAACACACATTTATGACAGGTCATGTTTATGAACTAATGCTGAGGAATAATCACAGTGTTTACTTTACCATGTTTATGTAGTAATATGTGTTAGACGGTTGTAACAATGCATATTTGATCTCCTCATCTGAACTTGCAATAGTAAGGCATTTCAAAATAAGAGTCCCGGTGTATTTCAAGCTTGTTTATAATTAAAAATCATGCATTATATATACTTTTTTCGTTACACAATAAACTATTTAATTTCATTCCCATTTAATTCACAGTCAGGAGGAAAGACTAAGAACAGTATTTGACACATATTATTCAATAAAGTATCAGCATTATAATAGCTAACTAAAACCATTGAAAATATTCATTACTTGAAATTAAATAAATGTTAACTGAAATAAAATAAAAAATAAACTTATTTGAAGCTTTAGCTTAACCTGATATACTAACTAAATTATAAAAATAAATTATAAAAACTATATAGATGTTTTAAAAAAGAAAAGTGAATTGATCTCTCTTTTGTGAGTTTTGGCGTGTATTCAAGTAGCAGTCGGTTATGTAATGCTTAAATGCTCAATTAATGCATTACAATTGAACTAAACTCATTAGATTTTAGTCAACTAAAACTAAAAACAATTCAGGTGACTAAAATATGACTAAAACTAAATTAAAATTTGTTGTCAAAATCAACACTGAAATGTACACACATAATCAATAATCGAAATTTTAAATTTCTAACATGTATCCGATTCCTGACCTTAAGTATTGGAATCAATGTTTGATTCCCAACCCTAGTCGCTACAATAAATGCGTAGTACTCTCTGTAGACTTCGCTGGTCATTGTAAATGTTGTGGCTTTACTCCTGTGTTTGTGTAGGACAGTGTATCTCCAGCCAACGACACTCACGGCAGTGACAGTTCTCTCCGCCAGAATGACACTGTGTTCGGCACTGAGGCACGCGCAAACAAAAACAGCGACAAGAAAGTCAAAGAGAGGGTATGTCATGTATGCATGTTCTCTTTTAAGACATAGAGTATAGTCAGGGTTTATATCGCAGTAATGATAGTAGGAATTTGCATATAAAAAGGACTCTTCATTCTGATATTTCATGGATTGTGTACTTTTTTTTTTTTTTGCAGCTGTCACCGTCAGATGCCCTCATTCGAAGACAAAATAAACACAGCGATCATAAGAAGAAGAGTAAGACCGAGAGATCATGTCCATCAGCTGCTCCTCCTCCTCCTCCTCCTCCTCCTCCTCATAACTACAAGGCGTACCAGCTCTATACTCTCTACAGAGGCAAAGATGGCAAGATCATGCAGGCAAAGAATTCATTTATTAATTTTCTTTTCAGTCGTGGTGACACACATCTCTGCCTGGTCCGCAGAGTGACACACTGTAAAAGATTGCCAGGAGTTTACAGGATTAAAGAGTGTTACTGTAGTCAGAAATTTACAGTGAAATCAATGCATGCTGGGTAGTTTTCTTATGAGTTAGCGGAATGATGCTGACGTCACAGTAACTCATTTAGGGCCAGATTTACTAACAGCTTGCTCCAGTGCAAACCCTCTTCTGGTGTTAAAAACTACTGTGAGGATTTACTAAAGACAGCTGAGAGGCGTGGACAGGGTTATTTCTGCGGCTGATCTTATTGCGTATGCATTTGTAGGAGTTTCTCTTTCAGATGCAGTGTTTATGTGAGGAGAGTATTTAAATTAATCATGAGGTGATTTACTAAGGTTTGTGCTCATCAGTTTACTGGTGTTTGTGCCATTATTTACCGCCCAATAAAGCATGTCTTAAACCAGACGCTAACTGGTAGATTGTGTTGGTCATTATGGAAATGATCCGGCTGAGTCTGTGTCATTTAATCTGTGTGCCGTCAGTAGATCATGAGCTGAACTTTACACTCCCATCTGCGCTTCTATGGGATTGCGCTCTCACACTAATTTGCCCTCTTTAGTAAATCTGGCCCTTAATTACTGTTTTTAGGTAGTGATGGTATATATAATATTCATACTATAAAATAGTATACACTCACCTAAAGGATTATTAGGAACACCTGTTCAATTTCTCATTAATGCAATTATCTAATCAACCAATCACATGGCAGTTGCTTCAATGCATTTAGGGGTGTGGTCCTGGTCAAGACAATCTCCTGAACTCCAAACTGAATGTCAGAATGGGAAAGAAAGGGGATTTAAGCAATTTTGAGCGTGGCATGGTTGTTGGTGCCAGACAGGCCGGTCTGAGTATTTCACAATCTGCTCAGTTACTGGGATTTTC
>CM031962.1:2789944-2837444 GCA_018749465.1 Paracanthobrama guichenoti | reverse complement strand
CTTGGTGTCAGATACCACAGCACACCTTCAGGGGTCCAGTGGAGTCCATGCCTCGATGGGTCAGGGCTGTTCAGCAGCAAAAGAGACCAACACAATATTAGGTCATAATGTTATGCCTGATCTGTGTATATTCATGTAATATTTAGTTATACATATAAATAACGAGTGGTCACCCTACATTACAGGATGAAATCTTCTTAAGCTTTTCTTTTTCTTTCCAGATAAGCAGCCATCACAGAATCAATCTGCGCCCCAGTCTCCTTGTATAGTCCGGCCTAAACAGCGATCGCGGGCCTGTAGTGACCCTCACCGAGTGCAAGATGAGCCTCCGGACTCGAATCTGGAGCTGAGACGTGTCCCCGATCAGTGCTGTGAGCAGGAATGTGCACTCGATCACAGGAACCTCAAAAAACGCACGCAACAAAGAGCAAAGACCAAACAAAACGCACAAACCTTGACAAGTTTAGGAGACCGCCACACCACCGAGGCTTCCTTCGCCCAGGAGCGGGAGAACATGCATGCGCTGGAGGTTACGCAGTACTTTTTTGAGGCGGTGACTCTGCAGATGGAGCGCTGGTATGAGCGGAAGATCGAGGAAGCGCGCTGGCAAGCCAGCCAGAGAGCCCAAGCCGATAGAGCCGCCCTGCTGGACAGAATAAGCTACCTTGAGGATGAACTCAGACTGCTGAGAACTAACAAACAGGAGGAGAGCTAGTACATGAGATGCCACTGGTGTAGCAGACACTGAAACGTACGAGGTTCAGGTGGATTAGTGAAGTTCGATAGAGCAGCTAACACATGTAGATAACACTGTAGTAACAAACGTCAGACGTAGCATCTAAACAGAGTTTGAGCCCAAACATACTCTACACAAGTGCTTGAATGCAGACGCTTCTCGATTTCACGTGTTGTCACATGGAGGGCAAGTAGTAATGTAGTCTTAGCGCTGCTACAAGGAGAGCCGTACACTCGGATTCTGGAAGGAAAAATCCCATTCAATTTCTTTCTAGGGGAATTTTTAATTGCTTGTCAACCTTTAAAGACAGACCTACCGTGATGTTACATGCTTTTGTTGAAGCCATCTGTTTGCATTATACTTGTTTAACTCTTTCACCGCCAGCGTTTTTGAAAAAACGTTGCCAGCCTCCGCCAGCATTTTTGATCATTTTCACAAAAGTTTCATGCCCCCATAATATTTTGTTGTATGAATATCTGAACATGCAATATACAGTGTTGGGGTTATGCATTATAAGTAACTCGAGTTACGTAATCAGATTACTTTTTTCAAGTAACTAGTAAAGTAACGCATTACTTTTAAATTTACAACAAGATATCGGAGTTCAAATAAGTAACGCGTTACTTTGTTTTCCCATGTATGGACCGACAGCTCTCCTGTCCTCATGTTGAGGGAAATCAGGAGTGAGTTCAGAGGCGTTGTGTGTGAACATGAGGGGTATTGTACAGCTAGACTAAACGTGAGCACGCACTTAAAATAAAATCAGTGAAATGCAAAATCAGAATACTACACAAACCTGCAATAATTAATAAATTAATGTTAAGATAAAATAAAAATGTATGCATTTACTCTCACGTTATTGACTAATGTACTTGATTCAGTTAAACCATAAACAGAAATTAATTGATTTTTTTGTTTTTCTTGGTGCTATTCTTCTGAAAGGTTTGTTTGAGCGGCGCCCTCTACTGTACATTTGTCCCAAAATAGAATAAAAAAACATGAGAAAAAGTAACGCAAAAGTAATGTAACGCATTACTTTTCTTAAAACAAAAAGTAACTAGATAATGCAATTAGTTACTTTTTAAGGAGTAACACGATAATGTAATGCATTACTTTTCAAAGTAACTTTTCCCAACACTGGTTATATATATATATAAAGAAAGAACAGACCCTGTGTTTTATTTTAGCTTCATGCATTCTTTTTTTATCAACACTTAAATATGGGTAAGTTTAATAAAAAAGCAACGTTTTGAGCAAAAAGCCAAGAAAATCATGTTTTTTGTCAAAGACTACATATGGACAATGCACAGATAGAGTCCATCAACACCCCAAAGCTTCACTGTCATAGAGCTCGTCATTCAGTAACATTAGGCAGTTTTGATTTATATGATGAATTATCACATTATTTTACATATGCATCTGCTGTTTCTGCTTCTTTATAGTCTGTGTTTTGATCAGGAGATTCTGCACTCTTATAGCAGATGTGTAATAGCGCCCCCTACCGTATAACAGTGAAAACACGGAAAGCCGTCAATGGCGGAGAACGAGTTAACAGCTGAATTCATGGTTAATTCATGGTTAAAAACGACATTACCCATGATGCTGTCCAGAAACTAATTTGCCATTTGCAATGCCTCATGGGATTGTAGTTCCCATCATCAAAGCTTTTAAGTACAGTCTAATAATGTAAAGAAAAAAATTAAATAAAGTACTGGAAAAAAAATACTTCCGGAACCAACGCCACTGAAAAAGTGCACTGTACAGTAGGCCTAAAGTCGAGGTTTGTTGCTGCCACAGAAAAGCAAGAACGCACTTTATACATGTTTTCAAATCCCCGTTCAAGAATCTGCGTCTGCATTTGCGTACTTGCATGGATTATGTGTCTGGCTTTACAGTCGTAACATCATGACAAATCATCACCACCAAAGATCTGTTGACAGGTTTGCACCTCTTTGATGAAGCGCATAGATACCCAGACAGCAACATAGTGTCGGCCCATCCGATACGCATTGAATCCACATGATGTGTGCCCGGATCTGGGCCGACACTATTTGCGAATGCAATGGAAATTCAAAGGACAACAATTTTAACTATACTGTATAATGTAAATGTTTTCTTGATTATATAACATATAAAGCATTAAAGTGATGGCATGGACACAATCACTCCAGTAGTAATACCCAAATTTGGTGAAAATCGGTCTAAATTACGCCACTATTTTGATGGAGGTTTGCCAGATCCAGTAACAAATCAGTGAACAATGGAACAGTGACACAAAAAAAAAAACAGCGAACACTGTGATTAAAAACAAGTATTAGTTAACTTTATAACGTCTTTGTATATCGACTTTCTTGCGCAAAATGAAAGGTCTTAACCTGTGATGTTTAATTGACGATTTCGATGTGGTTTGTAGTGAAAGTCCGAGAACACGTGATGAAATAAGTGTTTGTAAACAGATTTACATGTGTGAATTTTTCATATTTCATTTGCACAATATTGATAGATAAGTCATCGAATGTAACAGTTCATTCAACAAAATCCAGAACACGGGTAGGGAAGAAGTCTGTCGCAAAACACACTCTTCACCAGTCAATCCCAGTGATTTCATATGGATTCACAAATGTTGACGGATTCACCACCACTGATCAAGACACTTCACCTCACACCACTGCATGAAGACTGAACCCGATTGTTGTTAGTACTGTTAAAATAGAATTCATGGTCACTATGATTTCAAACCGCTGTATAAAGTTTCTCCATTGCCAATGATCTATGTAACCAATGTTGACTGTGTCTTTACAAATGCTAACAACTAATATGTAATGAACACACTTTTTGTTTTTTATATACATGTACAACTACTATAATTGTTTACAGCTGCTTCAAAGGGAAAGGCATTATTTACTATGTCATACAGCTGTGTGATCTGTAAATCAAAAATTAATGTTTAATAAACTACATCCATGTAAATTTGTAGACAAAGAACATCTAGTGTCCTCGGCTGAAATCTGGAAGTTTTTGTTAACTGATGGATGGGCCATAAAGGCTAATTCTCAGATAGCATGCATATCCGGGGCTCATCTGGGCCAACTATGGCACATATGGCTCAGTTCTGACAGTGGCATATGGACCGTATCTGGGTCACACACATCAAGCCGGTTTTAGTGTAAGTTGTGGCTTGCTGCGACCTTTGCTGCTGCCATATTTGGCCCGGATGTGTATGCTATTGCCAGCCACACTCAGGTTGAGTCATTGCCGTCATTCCATGCATATGTGAGCCAGAAGAATGAAGAAGAACAACAACATTATAATCCCTAATATTGTGTTGGTCCCCCTTTTGCTGCTGAACAGCCCTGACCCGTCGAGTCATGGACTCCACTAGACCCCTGAAGGTGTGCTGTGGTTTCTAGTACCAAGATGTTAGCTGCAGATCCTTTAAGTCTTGTAAGTTGAGAGGTGGGGCCTTCATGGATCGGACTTGTTTGTTCAGCACATCCCACAGATGTGGCTTGCCTTCTTCCCATAGTGCATCCTGATGCCATGTGCTCCCCAGATAAGAGACACACACGCACCCGGCCATCCACGTGATGTAAAAGAACACGTGATTCATCAGACCAGGCCACCTTCTTCCATTGCTCCGTGGTCCAGTTCTGATGCTCACGTGCCACTGTTGGTGCTTTCGGCGGTGGACAGGGGTCAGCATGGGCACCCTGACTGGTCAGCGGCTATGCCGCCCCATACGCAACAAACTGAGATGCTCTGTGTATTCTGACACCTTTCTATCAGAACCAGCATTAACTTCTTGAGCAGTCTGAGCTCCAGTAGTGTTTGATCGGACCACATGGGCCAGCCTTCGTTCCCCACGTGCATCAGTGAGCCTTGGCCGCCCATGACCCTGTGGCCGGTTCTCCACTGTTCCTTCCTTGGAGCACTTTTGATAGATCCTGACCACTGCAGACCGGGAACACCCCACAAGAGCTGCAGTTCTGGAGATGCTCTGACCCAGTCGTCTAGCCATCACAATCTGGCCCTTGTCAAACTCGCTCAAATCCTTACCTATTACATATATCCCACCCACTAACAGGAGCCGTGATGAGGAGATCATCAGTGTTATTCACCTCACCTGTCAGTGGTCATAATGTTATGCCTGATCTGTGTACAGTAGCTGCAATTCCCACATCATTCACATTGAAATTGTATCATTTCATGCATAGACTGTTAATATAATATTACTTGGCTTTTAGTAGTTTATACACAAGAAAACAAAGGCTAAGAGTTTGCAAATTTCCACCAACAAATGTCGTTATACAGCATCTCTCCCATGATGCTTCACTGTAGGATGCTGTGCTCTGCTGTTCATCAAATGTTTTCCTCTTGTAAACCTCTTCTGTCTCAGTCAATAGCTCCCCTTTCCTCCATTTCAGACTGAAACTTCCTTACGGCATCTCCGTTTGCCGGGTCGTTTGAAGGACACAGACAATTTGCTCAGATTTACGGTTGTTCCACATTTTTCTTCAGCTTGTAATGATGGATTTTAAACGCAGCTTTGAGGTAGTCGTGCCCAGACCGGTATTTTTCAAGAATGGTTTCAGATCTGCGAGGAATGTTTATTGGTGTTCAGTGCATTTGTCCATTTATTATGCCCTTCCCTCCGTCTCGTTCACTCGGCTGTACATCACTGCTTGCATTGCACGAGTGCCCACTACTGGCAGAACCCTCGAAATGGGTTTAAATTTATGAAAATCAAGTTTTGTCTATGTGGTGTTTTTAATATGCTTTCAGACAAACCATGTGCAAATTCACCAGTCAACACCATTGCTAAGTATTTTCTCCTTAAAACGGCAGTGAACCAGAGACATTCTCATAAACGTGGTTTGAAATCGCCGGTGTTTCTGACGTCACAAACTACCTTGTAACCAATCACGTCACCGTGTGGGTGGGGCATTAACATATCATTAACTATACTCTGAAGCAGGGAGTCTCAAGAGAAGTTATATTTTTTCTGTTAATATTATACATTTAGCAGTATAACAGGTGTGTTATGTATATTATGAACTCTATGCTTTTCTCCACTGACGCTCTATGATGTTCAAGGCGTTGTATGTACATTTATAACGCTAATAGTTTGTATTATATTAGCCTACTTTTGCATCAAATTACAAAAAAACAACTCACCGCTGCTGTGAGGGTGTTTCTAATACAGCATCTATGGGAGTGATGGTAAAAATAACATCTTTCTTTTCACTGCCGTTATCAATCTCACTCTCTTTTTGAAAGTTGTGAAATCACTGTTGTTGTGTTTTGTTTTTGCTATTTGAGAAAATGGGGACACAAAAAATATATTTAATGTGTTCTCTCATTCACCACTATAAAAGCTAACTCAACTATGACGACTTCCGCTCTGAGAAACCCAGAAATGTGAAAAGGGTCTATTACTTCCGGCGAGATTTTGAAGGGGGCATAGTTACTATATTGCTACTAATTTTGTCTGTAGACTCGTTATTGAGGTGCAACGTGTGATTGAATGAGTGCACTCAATAACGTCCACTATGGTTTCAGACACCACTTGTCTGTCCCCTCAATTAATGCCCTATTTGAGGGTGTAGGGGGCGATTTCGGATTCAGCCAGCGATTGAGTAGTCTGTCCATATGAACTTCCCTCAATCACATGACGATGTTGAACGCACTTCAAAATGGCGGTGGGGATTCTCTGAGGGAAATGCTTAGGAAAGTTCACGTTCACGAGTGTGTCTAAAGAAAACGCAGCTGTAGTGTTTGCTGGTATAGTAATGCAGATGTCTCACAAACAGGTGTATTTGTTCTGAAATCATGCAATATTTCAACCACACACCAGTTGATTATGACTCAGAGAAGCAAATATTTTCATTTGGCTTTTATTAATATTTGGCAATGAAAAGTACTCGTGCGTTATAAATATACAAGTAGATATACACTCACCTAAAGGATTATTAGGAACAGCATACTAATACTGTGTTTGACCCCCTTTCGCCTTCAGAACTGCCTTAATTCTACGTGGCATTGATTCAACAAGGTGCTGAAAGCATTCTTTAGAAATGTTGGCCCATATTGATAGGATAGCATCTTGCAGTTGATGGAGATTTGTGGGATGCACATCCAGGGCACGAAAGCTCCTGTTCCACCACATCCCAAAGATGCTCTATTGGGTTGAGATCTGGTGACTGTGGGGGCCATTTTAGTACAGTGAACTCATTGTCATGTTCAAGAAACCAATTTGAAATGATTCGAGCTTTGTGACATGGTGCATTATCCTGCTGGAAGTAGCCATCAGAGAATGGGTACATGGTGGTCATAAAGGGATGGACATGGTCAGAAACAATGCTCAGGTAGGCTGTGGCATTTAAACGATGCCCAATTGGCACTAAGGGGCCTAAAGTGTGCCAAGAAAACATCCCCCACACCATTACACCACCACCACCAGCCTGCACAGTGGTAACAAGGCATGATGGATCCATGTTCTCATTCTGTTTACGCCAAATTCTGACTCTACCATCTGAATGTCTCAACAGAAATCGAGACTCATCAGACCAGGCAACATTTTTCCAGTCTTCAACTGTCCAATTTTGGTGAGCTTGTGCAAATTGTAGCCTCTTTTTCCTATTTGTAGTGGAGATGAGTGGTACCCGGTGGGGTCTTCTGCTGTCGTAGCCCAACCGCCTCAAGGTTGTGCGTGTTGTGGCTTCACAAATGCTTTGCTGCATACCTCGGTTGTAACGAGTGGTTATTTCAGTCAAAGTTGCTCTTCTATCAGCTTGAATCAGTCGGCCCATTCTCCTCTGACCTCTAGCATCAACAAGGCATTTTCGCCCACAGGACTGCCGCATACTGGATGTTTTTCCCTTTTCACACCATTCTTTGTAAACCCTAGAAATGGTTGTGCATGAAAATCCCAGTAACTGAGCAGATTGTGAAATACTCAGACCGGCCCGTCTGGCACCAACAACCATGCCACGCTCAAAATTGCTTAAATCACCTTTCTTTCCCATTCTGACATTCAGTTTGGAGTTCAGGAGATTGTCTTGACCAGGACCACACCCCTAAATGCATTGAAGCAACTGCCATGTGATTGGTTGATTAGATAATTGCATTAATGAGAAATTGAACAGGTGTTCCTAATAATCCTTTAGGTGAGTGTATACACAATAAATATCAGATTTTTTTCTCTCATCATAGTGTATTTTTTGTTAAAGGGATAGTTCACCCAAAAAAATAAAATTCTGTCATGATTTACCTTCATATGGTTCCAAATCCATAAGACTCATTCATCTTCAAAACACAAATGAAGATATTCTGAATGAAACCTGATTTCTGAGACTTGTGTCCCTCCGCTCATCAATAACAGACGCTTCAAAAAGACAAAACAATACAGAAGAGACAATATGAACAGATTATTCAGGTGTTTACCGTATTTGATGCGTGTTAAACCGTTTATATATGAATAAAAACCTCAACTAAATCTGTTTGTCATGTAAATCATGTCTCTTCAGAAGTCTTGGATTGAACGCTCAATATGGATCGCTATTACGATCTCGTGAAAGTTTTGGTTGTGTGGACTTTTAAATGGAAGCATGAAAGGTTATTAAAAATATCTTCATTTGTGTTCTGATGTCCTATGTGTTTGGGACGACGCGAGGGTGAGTAAATAATGACAGAACTCAATATTTAGTGTAAACTGTCCCTTTAATAAATGGATTTCAGTTTGATTCCCAGTTAAACTCCAGCCAACGCAAGAGATTTCCTCAAGTCCTCCAGATGATTGTGCGCTTGAGTGATCATCATGCGAACGACATCCTGAGGAGGAAAACCATACAATATTTACAATGGATGTAAAAGGGGGATGTCATAAGACTTTTGCCAGCAAACTGACATCATTCATTTTCTATGAGAGCTGGTGGTTTCCGGCGACAGCAATGTGACAAGTTGAGCTCAACTTCATGCAAATGAGAACAAAACTACCAATGGAGGCACAGAAAAGGTGAGCCGCTGCATAATACATTTAGACTCTGTGGTGGAGTAACACAACCTACTAGAAACTGAGCTCCTGTCAGTGACACCAAGAAAGCCATTGGTTTTATGATATCTGAGTCCTTATATAATTGTACAATTTGGGTCATAAAAGCTTGTTTTGATTATTAAAACCTGTCACCCCCTATTTTTTCATATAGATGTGAAAATGCCCGCTCCAAACTTAAATGGTTGTAATTCAAGAATGCTTTGGAATATAGACATTAGGCTGGTCTTGTTTTAAAAAAGACATTTGGCAGATTATTGCAGAAGTCAAATTACGTAAGTGAAATAGTTTATGAAAATGTAATGTTGAGTCCGTGTATCATCTGATCATTTAATTTCCTACTTGGAATGGAAAGACTGCTTGTTTATTCGCTTTTTTGTTTAGATTAATGCACGGGAAATTAGATTTCGGCTAATTTTTTGTTTGCAAATCAGTTTATGGCTTCGATATTTCATTTGCCCATGTTTTGATAGTTTGTTTTCCAATTTGTAATGAAATAAGCAGACACTAAAAAACTGGGCCTTTATTCGTAAACAAGATTTCAGATTCTTCGTTTTTTGGTTCACGGGTAAAAAATAAAAAATGAAACATAAATGACTTCAATATTAGTTTTTCACATGTGGGCGGTCGTGAGACGCCCCTTTCCGCCGATTGGTCCAGCAAATCTGAGCGTGACGTCATCTGTCGTTCCCCAGGTCTGTTCATCAAAATAATAGTCCTCTATAGGCTACCGCTTCTTAAACTGTACAGGGCAGGTCCTAGACTGGGTTAACGCTTAACGCTTTTCACAACAAAAAATATCAGAAATATGAATCTGCAGATGTGTGGAGTTAAACCTGTGTGGTGAAGCTGTGCTAGACGGCGAAGAGCAGGTGTTACAGTAGGCCTAAAGCACAGACCAATGTTCAGTCAAGTGTAAATGCAGCAGTCATCACCTTTCTTTTAGACAAGGGATGGTCATTGCAAATACGGTCATGAAAATTGTCTGAGAGTGGGCACCGATTTTTACTGTAATCATAGCCGTGAGACAGATGAGCGAGATGACTGACAGGAGGATAGCGGAATACGAAACTGTTAATAAAGAAACTTAGTTTAATATAAGAGTTTGTCTGTTTTATTGTTGTTGCTGTTTTCAATCAAATAGCAGTGAACCACAAACATTCGTTTTAAAGGGGAATTTCCAAATATCTTTTATTTGTTTGTTATAATGCGGGTAGGCTATTTTATGTCATCCGTCTTAGCCTATTCTTTTTTTAAATAAAAGTTTAATATACGTGAGTTTTTTTTAATTGTACCATTTTATTGATAAATTTAAAGATGATACACGGACCATGTTGGACTGAAAAGGCAAAAATCTGAACAAGTTGTGTTCCAAATTTTATGTTGATATCTCAAAAAATTGAGCTTTCAGTGATATTTTGTTTGGGTGCAGTACCAAACCTTTTCACTAGATGACATCCAAGCTCCATTACAGGCCATATAAGGGCGCCTCCATTTCCATATATGGAGTGATCTGATCCATACAATTTATGAAATAGACATCCTATTCAGAAGTAGTATGGGAAGTTTTGACATGAATTCAACCTCTAATAAACGCATGTGCGTTATACCTCGCCGTCACATCACAAATGGCGAATGTGTTTGGGTTTTTTTCTCTATATTTAAAACATTTTCAGACCTTTTATTCTCCAAAAATATAATGGATCTTTTAAACTCCTGGCATGAAAACAAACAGGTCTCTACCAATCTTTCATGATTTTTTCTGTTCGACGCCAAAATAAAGGTCTGAACACGCCTTACGAGTATGATAATGTTTCCTGTTGCAAATTGCTCTGTGTGCACCAAATATGAAAACTAGAGACTGTAAGCTTTCAAATGATATACAGTTTGTCAAGATTAGTTTAGGTTTAGTATAGTATAGGTCAGTGGTTCCCAATCCTGGTTCTTGGAGGCACATTTTGCATGTCTCTTTAAATCAAACGCACCTGATCCAGGTCATCAGCTCATTATTAGAGACTCCAAGACCTGAAAAGGGCGTGTCAGAGAAAGGAGACATGCAGAATCTGCAGTGTTGGGTATAGGTTTATATCAGGGGTGTCCAATCCTGCTCCTGGAGGGCCACTGTCACGCAGAGTTTAGCTCCAACCCCAATGAAACCCCAGGTCTTACTAGAGACACATTTCCACGTGCATCTTGAAAAACGGCCATTTTGGGAAGTGCTCAAGTTTCTCTAGTGGTGTAGAGGAGAATGATCTCAAGCCCGATTCGGACGGTTATTGTTTCTCATGAGGACGTCCATAAAAATAAATGTCATCTCAGTGATAAACTCGTGCATTGGGATGGCGATTTATTCCCGGTGGAGCAGCGAGTTTTGTAAAATCATATTTAATTTAATAATAGGAAATTATTAATTATTTAATTATTTAAATCTCCTGTTTAAAAATAGGAAGATGCCATTTTAAAAATGTGGAAATGAGCGGAAATAAGTTAATACAATGCTGCGAAATGTAACCTATATAACGTTAATCACTGCCGTAATAACGCCCATTTCAAATGTTTACGCGTTTTTCTTCTCTTTCTCTTTTGAGCGGTGATGAAAGATTATTCTTGTAAAAACTTCCCAGCATTTCAGCAATAAAAGTGTAGGATAGATCTTTAAAATGCACCCGCGTGTACGGTGCTCCACAGTGGACAAAAAGCATATAAACAGTGAATTTTGAAAACTCAGAGATGTGGATTCGGACGGCAATTAAATCACCACATGACCTTGGTGTTTGTCTAAAAACAGGAGGTAATCCGGCCGGGGATTTTTAGGTGGGTGGTGGGAGAAAAACACAGACATTCTGGATTCAGACGGCAATAAAATCCCTGTCAATGACGACAATACCTTATGAGCCCACGAGAAACAGTTACCGTCAGAATAGGGCTTAAGTGGCATTTTATCCCGTGGAGGCTTTAACCCTGTTGAACCCTGTGAAGGAGCACGATTTCATCTAATCTTCTTCTTTACTATCAAACTGAAGAAACTGAACATTATAAGACTTTGGTGAAATGTGTGCGAGTATGTCCATGTGCCCACCTGGTCTGTTTCGCTCTTGTTCCTCTTGAACTCTTCCCTGGCCCAATCTCTCAGGTATCTGCGATCGGACTCCAGCGGGATCTTGCGGATGGTTCGAAGCAGATCTCTGTACACACCCAGAACTTTCTGTCTCTGCAGAAACTGACCACAACACCACATGAACATGCGTGGCTCTCATACATTGTTGGTCAATGTATTCATGCTTTTTTTTATCATTGAAATATCATGCAAACAGATGATATAAGTATTGAGCGATTAAGTAAATTAATTAGATAAAAACAATCAAAAATAAAAAAAGGAAGCTAAGAGACAAAAAGCACAGAAAGTGGTACATGAGTTAAATATAAGGAGGCACTGATTACAATTAACAAATTATGAGAAAATTATTACATAAACGCACTAAAAACATATTTATATATTAACACATACACTCACCTAAAGGATTATTAGGAACACCTGTTCAATTTCTCATTAATGCAATTATCTAACCAACCAATCACATGGCAGTTGCTTCAATGCATTTAGGGGTGTGGTCCTGGTCAAGACAATCTCCTGAACTCCAAACTGAATGTCAGAATGGGAAAGAAAGGTGATTTAAGCAATTTTGAGCGTGGCATGGTTGTTGGTGCCAGAGACAGGCCGGTCTGAGTATTTCACAATCTGCTCAGTTACTGGGATTTTCACACACAACCATTTCTAGGGTTTACAAAGAATGGTGTGAAAAGGGAAAAACATCCAGTATGCGGCAGTCCTGTGGGCGAAAATGCCTTGTTGATGCTAGAGGTCAGAGGAGAATGGGCCGACTGATTCAAGCTGATAGAAGAGCAACTTTGACTGAAATAACCACTCGTTACAACCGAGGTATGCAGCAAAGCATTTGTGAAGCCACAACACGCACAACCTTGAGGCGGATGGGCTACAACAGCTGAAGACCCCACCGGGTACCACTCATCTCCACTACAAATAGGAAAAAGAGGCTACAATTTGCACAAGCTCACCAAAATTGGATGAGTCTCAATTTCTGTTGAGACATTCAGATGGTAGAGTCACCAGATCTCAACCCAATAGAGCATCTTTGGGATGTGGTGGAACGGGAGCTTCGTGCCCTGGATGTGCATCCCACAAATCTCCATCAACTGCAAGATGCTATCCTATCAATATGGGCCAACATTTCTAAAGAATGCTTTCAGCACCTTGTTGAATCAATGCCACGTAGAATTAAGGCAGTTCTGAAGGCGAAAGGGGGTCAAACACAGTATTAGTATGCTGTTCCTAATAATCCTTTAGGTGAGTGTATATTTTCATCATTGTAATAGCTTTAAAAACATAAATATTGATATTCCCTTACTGCACATTAAAAAAAAAGATACCTGTGAAACGCAGCATTTAAATATTCATGCAATTATTATATGTTTATTAAACATAAAGCATTGGTAATCATTTAGAGTACATTTAAATTTAAGTGCTATCTGAGGCAGATTATGATGTATACGTCACATACATGTCTTTGGTCGCATCGCGTCGCGTGTTTTTGAGCGCGTCCTAACAGCATTTATCGCGGAGGCGTTTAGTGATGAATGAGTGACCTGTACCTGTTTGAGAGTCAGTGCAGCGGCGGGTAATCGAGACACGGCCATGTTGAAGAGCAGAGGCTATCCAGAGGCTGTTTTCATTTTTCATTGGTCAGAATCAGTGACGTCGCCATCTTCTTCTTCTTCTTCTGCGTCTTATGGCGGACTGACTGTCTCTGTACACCGCCATCTACTCCATCAGCGCGTCAGTCACACTGATAACGGTGCTGAGATGCCTTCTCCGTTTGTGGAATCGTTTTTATATAGTATTATATATTCTTATTTGCCCCCACACTCCCATTCACCCTTATTATCAAAACACTTTTAGCTGATTATGAGCAATAGATTTAAGCTTTACTCTATTTTGTCAATTACTTTTGACTTAAAGCTTTGTTTTACATTTAGGTGCTTCTATTCAAATGATTTTATATATATATATATACACACACACACACACACATATATATATTTTTTGTGTGTGTGTACACACACGCACACATATACATGTACACACACACACACACGCACACATATATATGTATACATACACACACAAACAAATATGTGTGTGTGTGTGTGCGTGTGTCACACACACACAGTAAAAAAAAAATGGACTACCTGGCTCATTTACTTGACCTCTTCTGTTAATTGATACGTCACACATGTACTCGTGTATTAATGTTTCTAGCAGTGACAAACCTTTGTCATTATCGTTTTATAGGTTCTGGACAAACAATCTGAAGCCTCCGTTGCATCCTCACTAGTATTTTGAATAAATCTGTGTTTTAATAAAAGATGCCATGATCTAATCTGCACACAGCATTTTTACTTTTTGCTCAATATTCAGTTCTCACGAAGACGTTCCCTTAAATATTTGAGCAGAACTACACTACTCTCAAGAGAAGGTTAAAGGGGACATATTATTGAACACGTGTGTAAATAACCAGCCTATAATGGTAAAAATACACCCAATACTTTTTTATAATCCCCATCAATCTCTCATGAGCTGCTCTAGATTTCCTCTGACGTAAGAGTAGGGAAGCCCCGCCCATGACTATTGATGATTGGCCCTTTAAGCATAGACACGCCCCTGAGTGAGAAGCGCAGAGACGCCATTTCTGTTTACTCAAGGATTACAATGGGTGCGCCAAAAACATTACTAATGTACAGTTGTTGATATACCAATGAACATACGAGTCTCCACAGACTCTGAGGACACCGGCACATTTCCTTCACAAATGAAATTCATCCACGAAGAATGCTGGAGTTGTGAAAAAGTTGTTTCTGAAGGATGGGTCAATATATGCTTCAACATATCAGAACAAGTGAGGATGGCGCTTCATATTCTGTGAATGTTTGCTAATTTCCTTTCTGACTGAGCTTTCTAGAACGCTGTATGGTTAATGTGGCTAAAGTTACCATCGTCTCTGACTGTATTCACAGAGACTAGAGCTGTGTGGTTAGTTTGATCCTGAAAACACTCACCATCTGCGCAATTCATAAACGCACATTTATTATCCATTGTATAATCGGATGACGGACGCGCTACATTCCCACACGAGCACCAATTCAACAATTTATAGGATTAACATGACGGTACGTGCTAGCCCATGAGTTGAATCAACGTAACTCCACAACAACTAACGTCACATAAATGATCTAAAAGTGTCCACCTCTTCCTGAGTCTCTCATTTGTGTCCGACTCCGGTTCAAACATCTGTCTGCACTCCACAACTGCTTATTTCTGACGTTTTGGCTGAGTGAGATTGGCCTGTTTTGTTGTTGGAGTATCCGAAGCTTGAGTAAAGGGAAAGGGGGCGGGGAGCAGTAGCTCATTTGCATTTAAAGGGACACACACAAAAACGGTGTGATTTTGCTCACACCCAAATAGGGACAAATTTGACACGCTATAATAAATGATCTGAGGGGTATTTTGAGCTGCAACCTCACAGACACATTCTGGGGACACTTTTCTTGTGAAAAGGGGCATAATGTCCCCTTTAAGCACATTTCTTGCACATCCTGTATATTCTCACTATGAACACACACTTTTCTTCCTCTCATACTGAATGGTCATGTGAAGCGCTTCGCGTCCGGAGGGTCGGGCCTGTTGAAGGCTGTCAGCACACGGGAGCTCAGACCTTCGGCACGGGCCGGGACGGAGAACAACATCCTCAAAATGAGCTTTCAGCAGGGGTCCATAGTCTAAAATGAGAACAGAATTATTGATATGTCAGTACAAAATTATTATTTTTATGTGATATTTCTCATGCGAGGTCTGAGTCATTACCTCTTTTAAACAATAAAAGCACAACATTTTGTCAGTAGATGTAAATCATGCATGTGCTGATTATACACTGTGCCGATTATGAACACTCGAGTGTTTTGCCCAACTTACTGTATATCAGTGCCGTTTTTCTGATGAAAAGGATTCACCCTTTTGAACTATGGCCGTCTTCATCTGACATATTCCCAATCTGCACTTCCATCATAGTAGTGAGCAGCAAAGAGTGATCTACACAGACATATAGAAGAGGCTTGAGTGAGACATGTATTGGTTCTGAACTTGTTATATCAGTGGACATGTAACCAGTTTACATATTGATTAGACTGTGAGCGGTGCTGTTCTGGAATGAGGGGGCAAAGTCGTTAATGACAGTATTTCTGTGCCAAACACACTCCTTCAGGATTCAAAGTTTTAGAACGTTTTTTTCCCCGAGTACAGCTCTGTATGATGTCATAAAGGGTGGAATTCCTGATATTCCTGGTATCTTTTGTTTATTGTCATGCCCCCCTTTCAACTTATGAAAAAAATGTGGCGCGCAACTCAAATAATTTCACTAAATAAATAAAATAAAAATGGACAGATTTAAAAAAAAAAAAATTGAAATTAACTTTAATTTTAAACATTTTGAAATTACAATTGTATTGCTGTTAAAACTGATCATACATAGCGCATGAAGCGCACGCATGCTTTAACTGTCCTTTTAAGATTATTTTTTACTTATACTTTTATAATGGCTATTATTGAGCACACAAACTGACATTTAACAAAAAGAGACTGGGTTGTGTTGTGTCATTTAATTTTATTACAGTTATAATCATATATGCACTTCTACTGTCTGAACCACATATTCATGTTTAATATTTTTTTAAATGTAAATGAAAAGAGGCAAGGTTGTGTTTTTATATTTCGTTTGTTATTAATATACATGCAGTGCCGGTAATCAATATGCATTGCCTGAACCACATTTGTGTGGCTATTAAAGGTTGAATACTTTTTTTTTTAATGAAAATTAAAAGTGTTTTATGGCATATTTTGTTTTATTGTAGCCTAAAATAGAGATAACCGGAGTGAGAGCGAGCTGAGTGACGCTATTAAGAACGCTGCTGTTCCATTAGCGGCGTAGCGGACTTGTGTCCTCCCGTCTTTGGGAATTCGTTCTCCCGAGTCGAACTTGGCCACGAGACAGGCGGAAGTACCGCTGAAAGCGGCCGTCATCCAGGCTTAGCTCCTGGAGCGCCTTGAACGTGCGTCCTTTTCGCTTCAAATGCTCAAATTTATACGCGCGTCCAACTCGCTGTGGATTCAAAATGTTCAAGCGTCCATATAGACGCGATGGATGTGAATTTGACGCTCCATTCGTGTTTGGTGTGAACGCAGCATAAGACACAGGAGGACACACATGGGCCTCTCCTCCTCGCCATCCACATTAACAGTGAAGCCGAGAGCAAGATATGCCTCATCATATTTTCTGCATTTAGCTTTTGAATGAGCAGAACCTGCCTGAGATGTCTGAGAGACCTCATCTACTGCTTTTCTCTTGCCTTTTATAAACCAATCCATCTTCCATGTGACGTCAGTTAACTTGGCATTTGTTTTTTGTTTTTTTTTTGTTTTTTTAAATGTCCCACCCTTAGGGGGAGAACCACTGCTTTAAAGGGTGTGTTAGTAATATGAGCCTACAGGCGGTGCACAACACACACACACACACAGGGATGCGCAGCAGCACACACCCTTTAAAATGAAAAATAAAAGGATTCCTCTCTGGAGAAGCGTTCAGTCTTTCCGCTCCATGTAAGTGAATCCGCAATGGTGCGAGCACAACTGGCTTTTAAAGGGAAAGGGAGATGAGACTCTGATTGGTGTATTGCACGTTACGCCCAAAACACACCCATGACTCATTAAGAGACTAGGGTCAACCCTTCTGGACCATGCGCCGGACGTGCTGTGTGTTTTTAGACACGCCCGCACCTGCGCTTAAATAAGGCCCATAGACTCACGTGTCACTGTTCTCGTGACTGACATCAGACTCAGACTCGTAGGTGACATCAGACGCTGTTGATTCCTCGGAGCTGCTCGACCAGGTCTCGCCGATCTCGCGATCCTCTGCTTCTTCTTTCACGTGCGGTCTTTTATTGGTTGGACAAGCCGTTACATCGAGGACGGTGCCAAGACGCTTAGCAGAGCAGGACATCCCGACAGAGAGGGTGGGAGGCTTCACCTGGACCGCTAAAATCACAGCACACAGTTTACTCATCAACAGACGGGTCAAGTCTGATGACACTGACTCAAAAAGGCCAGGCCAGAACATTTGAAACAGTTTTAAAAGCTTGAAGGTTTTACGTTTAAAGTATAAAGTTTGAATGTTCTGAAGGCAATAAAGTCTATCACAAAAACAGATTAACATGCAATTAGCATGATTTAACACATTGCTAGCATAATTAACATGTTAAGATAATTTAACATGGTTAACATGTTCATAACACATTGCTAACATGCTAAGAAAGCAACGTGTTACTTCATGTTATTAGCATTATTTTACATGATGCTAACATGATTTGCTAACACATTGTTAACATGATTAACCACACTGCCAACATGTTTCTAACATGATTTAACATGTCAACATTAATTAGCATGATGTTAACATGAATTAACATGTTGCTTATATGAATTATATAAGCAGCATGCTATATAATGTTGCTTATATATGTTTGCTAACATGTTCGTAACACGCTGCTAGCATGATGTAACCCGTTGGTAACATGAGGTAATACGTTGGTAATATGAGGTAACACGTTGCTAGCATGATTTACCACATTGCCAACATGTTGCTAACATGTTAACATTAATTAGCATGAATTAACATTTTGCTTATGGATTAGAATGTTGCTAATGTTTTAACACGTTGCTCGTATGATTAACATGTTAAGATAATTTAACATGTTGTTAACATGTTCCTAACATGTTGCTAGCATGATGTAACCCGTTGGTAACATGAGGTAACGCGTTAGTAATATGAGGTAACGTGTTTGCTAACATGTCGTTAGCATTATTTAACATGTTTGCTAACATGTTCCTAACATGTTGCTAGCATGATGTAACCCGTTGGTAACTTGAGGTAACGCGTTGCTAACATGTCGTTAGCATTATGTAACATGTTGCTAACATCATTTAACATGAATTAACATTTTTGCTTATATGGATTAGAATGTTGCTAATGTTTTAACACATTGCTCGTATGATTAACATATTAAGATAATTTAACATGTTAGCAACATGTTGCTAGCATGATGTAACCCATTGGTAACATGAGGTAACATGTTGCTAGCATGATGTAACCCGTTGGTAACATGAGGTAACGTGTTAGTAATGAGGTAACATGTTGCTAGCATGATGTAACCCGTTGGTAACATGAGGTAACGCGTTAGTAATATGAGGTAACGTTGCTAGCATGATGTAACCCGTTGGTAACATGAGGTAACGCGTTAGTAATATGAGGTAACGTTGCTAGCATGATGTAACCCGTTGGTAACATGAGGCAACGCGTTAGTAATATGAGGTAACATTGCTAGCATGATGTAACCCGTTGGTAACATGAGGTAACACGTTAGTAATATGAGGTAACGTTGCTAGCATGATGTAACCCGTTGGTAACATGAGGTAACGCGTTAGTAATATGAGGTAACGTTTTGCTAGCATGATGTAACCCGTTGGTAACATGAGGTAACGCATTAGTAATATGAGGTAACGTTAACCCGTTGGTAACATTAGCATGATGTAACCCGTTGGTAACATGAGGTAACGCGTTAGTAATATGAGGTAACATTGCTAGCATGATGTAACCCGTTGGTAACATGAGGCAACGCGTTAGTAATATGAGGTAACATTGCTAGCATGATGTAACCCGTTGGTAACATGAGGTAACACGTTAGTAATATGAGGTAACGTTGCTAGCATGATGTAACCCGTTGGTAACATGAGGTAACGTTTTGCTAGCATGATGTAACCCGTTGGTAACATGAGGTAACGCATTAGTAATATGAGGTAACGTTGCTAGCATGATGTAACCCGTTGGTAACATGAGGTAACGCGTTAGTAATATGAGGTAACGTTTTGCTAGCATGATGTAACCCATTGGTAACATGAGGTAACGTGTTGCTAACATGTCGTCAGCATTATTTAACATGTTGCTAACATGTTCCTAGCACGTTGCTAGCATGATGTAACCCGTTTGTTAACACGAGCTAACATGTTGTTAGCAACGTGCTACCATGAAGTTAGCATGTTTCGCTAACATAATGTAACATGCTGCTTATAAGGATTAGAATATGCTAACGTGCTTTAACACGTTGCTAGTATGAATTAACATGTTGCAAGAATTGTTAGCATGTTTTAGCACCGCTAGCATGTCCCAAGCTAGTTGCTAGGCTTTGACCCCCTCAATGAAAGCATATGGGACTATTATGATTTTGAATCTTAATTTTTAGGGAAACCATACGTCAGATCAGCTTGAAAAGATACAGAGACCCGAGTCAGAACCGTCTGAGGTCTGACCAGAGTTTGGTGGTTGTAGCTTTAAAGCTCTAGGAGGAGATACGGTCTAGATTCTGGCTCAGGAGACGTTTTTGAAGCCTTGCCTTTGCTCCGTCGCTTGGGCCTCGGGGTTGAGCGAGCCGCCTGCACCGCGGTGCTCTTCAGGGTTTTGGGGGAACACTGGCAGCCCACGTCCCGTGTCAGAGGCTGTCGGATGATACATCAAACATCACAACCTCGAAGTAAAAACGTTATACGGTTGTTTCTCGCTTCACTAACCTTCGCGCTCGCTGGCGCTCCGACCGTGTACACCGACGGCACCGCCGAGCCCGTCAGCAGCAGCAGCTTGACGAACCCCATCTCGTGCTGCCGGAAGTTCTTAAAGCTGTCCTGCGTGAAGTGACGCGCGCACAAACGCGTGTTCTCCGTTATCCCGCCTTCATCAAAGTGTAGGAACTCCAGCCAGCGGGCACGCAGCCACGGTGTTTTGGGAATAGGGAACAGCGGTTTTGGAGGGGAACAGCCTAAAATACACCTCATCACCATGTTGTTGTTGTTGTTGTCTTCTACTATTACTCCTTAGTTGGTTGTCAAAGCAACCATTGGTGCATTTCCGCCACCTACCGGGAGGGAGTGTGAACACAGTGTTGGAGTAAGACCAAAAGACGGTCATCTACAAATGTTTATATTTTATATGTAGTTTAAAAGAACGTTAGAACTACTTTTTACAACATTTTTTAGCAGTCCATATTTTCAACTGTTTTTTTTTTTTTTTGTGGCTTTTATGAATATGTTAGCTGTTATGCTAGTGTGCTCCAAATTTGCATTTAAAAACCATAGACTGTAATATATATATATATATATATATATATACACACACTCACCTAAAGGATTATTAGGAGCACCATACTAATACTGTGTTTGACCCCCTTTCGCCTTCAGAACTGCCTTAATTCTACGTGGCATTGATTCAACAAGGTGCTGAAAGCATTCTTTAGAAATGTTGGCCCATATTGATAGGATAGCATCTTGCAGTTGATGGAGATTTGTGGGATGCACATCCAGGGCACGAAGCTCCCGTTCCACCACATCCCAAAGATGCTCTATTGGGTTGAGATCTGGTGACTGTGGGGGCCATTTTAGTACAGTGAACTCATTGTCATGTTCAAGAAACCAATTTGAAATGATTCGAGCTTTGTGACATGGTGCATTATCCTGCTGGAAGTAGCCATCAGAGAATGGGTACATGGTGGTCATAAAGGGATGGACATGGTCAGAAACAATGCTCAGGTAGGCCGTGGCATTTAAACGATGCCCAGTTGGCACTAAAGGGCCTAAAGTGTGCCAAGAAAACATCCCCCACACCATTACACCACCAACACCAGCCTGCACAGTGGTAACAAGGCATGATGGATCCATGTTCTCATTCTGTTTACGCCAAATTCTGACTCTACCATCTGAATGTCTCAACAGAAATCGAAACTCATCAGACCAGGCAACATTTTTCCAGTCTTCAACTGTCCAATTTTGGTGAGCTTGTGCAAATTGTAGCCTCTTTTTCCTATTTGTAGTGGAGATGAGTGGTACCCAGTGGGGTCTTCTGCTGTTGTAGCCCATCCGCCTCAAGGTTGTGCGTGTTGTGGCTTCACAAATGCTTTGCTGCATACCTCGGTTGTAACGAGTGGTTATTTCAGTCAAAGTTGCTCTTCTATCAGCTTGAATCAGTCGGCCCATTCTCCTCTGACCTCTAGCATCAACAAGGCATTTTCGCCCACAGGACTGCCGCATACTGGATGTTTTTCCCTTTTCACACCATTCTTTGTAAACCCTAGAAATGGTTGTGCGTGAAAATCCCAGTAACTGAGCAGATTGTGAAATACTCAGACCGGCCCGTCTGGCACCAACAACCATGCCACGCTCAAAATTGCTTAAATCACCTTTCTTTCCCATTCTGACATTCAGTTTGGAGTTCAGGAGATTGTCTTGACCAGGACCACACCCCTAAATGCATTGAAGCAACTGCCATGTGATTGGTTGATTAGATAATTGCATTAATGAGAAATTGAACCTTCCGTACACAGAAAGACGCGCACCAGTATCGCGTTCTCTTTCACACTTGAGTGAACAATAACACAGAATTAAGCCTAAATGCAAATAAGAGCACTCTTAAATGAGTTAATGTCTTAAATTAACTTAAAGGGACACGCCACCATTTTTTTCATATTAAACTATGTTATTCCCTTAACTAAGACGAACTGATTCATTCCTCTCGTCTCAGTGCATGCACTTAATCGCTCTGACGCGCGGTGACATTTTGATAGCGCTTAGCTTAGCCTACTAAGCCCAGTTCATTCATTAGGTACCAAACAGAGAACAAGTTAGAAGCGACCAAACACCTCCACGTTTTCCCTATTTCAATACAGTTACATGAATAGTTGAACGAGCAAGCATGGTGACATAAAATAAAACGTGGAGCTTTTCTAAGCGGGTTATAAAGGATAACTATAATGTATGGCGGAATAGCACTTTTGAGAGTACTTCGACTCGGCGCAGTAAAAAGTCACGCCTGAAAAATCCTCTCCCCCTCAACCTCTCATTTCCGTCAACAGAACCAAGGGATTTTTTCCAGGCGTGATTTAAAGGAATAACATAGTTAAATTTGAAGAAAAAAAAACAAAAAAAAAAAAACGGTGGAGTATCCCTTTAAAGAGTTAATGAGATGCGCGTCACGTGATCCGCGGATCTTAAAGTGACAGCAGCCGCTAATGCCGTGGGTCATTAATGAGAGCACAGAGACGATCACTCACTGCTCGACTGAAGGACTTTAGTAGCTGATTAATCTAGATTTAATGTATAATGTGTTTACTTAATAATTTCCTTTAGACACAGGTAAATATGACCTTTAATATGGGTTTATGAGGAATGTTTTATTCACTTAAAAGTCATATATTTTTGAAGCCTAATAAATGTTTAAAAATGCTTTTATGTTGAAAATGGTCCTTTTCATAGACATCAGTATCAGTGATTCTTTCCTGAAAACTATTTAAAATACACTCCATGTTGTTTCTACATTCATTTGGAGATTAACTGTTAAATTGTTACATTATGACATGTATATATTTTATCATCACATCGACCTCTTTAATCCTAATCCTATATAAATGGTACATCTGCTCAGCTAAAGGACCAGGCATGTTAAATAACCATTAAACATAATAAAGACCACCAGTTTAATCAAAGTTCCTTATTACAATCAGACACGCACAGGATAGACTTCAGGAAAATAATAAAATGATGCAATGCAGAAGAACTGAAGCCTTTGGTAGTGACAGCAGGATCTCCTCGTGCTTCCCGATGCGTTTGGCTCAGGAAAACATGTTTTGACATCATATCCTTTGGGACTAAGAAGAGGGGAAGAAGTACAAATTTACACCGCATAACTTATATATACAAATTTTGTGTGTATAAGTAAAAACAACTTGAGTAAAATACACCGAGCAACAATTTACAATGTTTTTTTTAACGACGGGTCGGAGAACAGATGATCTCCCTTTTGGTGAAAGCAAGCATAAGGTCCCTGTGCCGCTCAGAATGAGAAACAAATCCACACGATCATAAATAAAGACATCAGAAGAAAACACTCGACTCGTTTCGGCTACCATTAAAAAAAGTCTTTAAATAAATTAAAGAGTACATATACAGAGCTCCACCGCATCATTAGATGCTCAATGCTCGTCTCAGAGGCATGGAGTGCATCCTGAACAACACACAATAAATACAGCACAAAGTGTCACGGCAGAGTCGACCAGACCACACGCCTCAGGAGAATATGGCCCCACAAATCAAAGAAATATGAAATGATATTGTGCATAAAGAATATAAAGCCAGTTTAATTGTAATCTTCATTACTCTAATAATTGAATTGCTATAATGCATTTCATACAGAGGCCGTGAAAATACTAGCGTGATGTCTCATTACTGCACCATCTCAATGTTACACATCTGTTTGCACTGCAGTAATGAGACTCTGAGATGTTAAACGCTCTCGTCATTGCCATGAAAATATCCCAGCGCTGATGTGAGTGGTCCTGCATCCATGGTCACGCAAAATACCATTTCTGGATGGTTTCTTTTGATTCATGGGGAAACTTGACTAGGGTTGCAAAGTTTACAGAAACGTTACAGAATTTTTTGGAAATGTTCCCGGATTTTTGTAAGCGTCCCACTTACCAGGCTTTTGGGAAATGTTCCACTTTCCAGGATTTTTAGAAACTTTCCCCGTGTTTTTAACATTCCAGAATTTTTTGGAAATGTTCCTGGATTTTTGGAAACGTCCCACTTTCCAGGATTTTTGGAGACTTCAGGAAAGTTAAACTTAACCAAAAATTCCAGACATTTACAGAAACTTTCTCGATTTAAAAAAAAAAATTTTTTTAGGGTAAGTGGAACGTTTAAAAAAATGCCAGAAATTCAGGGAAAATTGGGGAAAGTGGAACGTTTCCAAAAATTCAGGGAAATTTATGGAAAGTGGAAAGCTTACAAAAAAATAAAAATTCTGGATTTATGGGAAATGTTTGGAAACTTAGCTGAATTTTTTTTATAGGGAAAGTGGTAAAATTAGGAAAAGTGGAACATTTCCAAAAATTCAGGATTTATGGGAACTTCCTTGAATTTTTTTTAGGGAAAGTGGGGAAATTAGGGAAAGGTGGAACGTTTCCAAAAATTCAGGGAAATTTAGGGAAAGTGGAAAGTTTACAAAAAAATACAAATTCAGGATTTATGGGAAATTTTTGGAAACTTCCCCCAATTTTTGGAAATGTTCCACCTTTCCCTAATGTTTGGAAAAAAAATTTTTTTTTAATTTTCTGAAACTTTTGGAAAGTTTCTGGAAATGTACCTGAAATGTTCAGGCCCTTTGCAACCCTAATCTTGACAGGTTTAGTGAGATTCACCCACACACGCATTCACGCTAAACATACACCAGGTCCCGGCTCTGCTCCGGCCCCAACCCCTTCGAAGGGTCGACCGCCTCGTCCTCTTCCACCTCATAGTCCTCGTACTCGATGGGCTTGGGACAGCTGTAGGGGTGGCCATTATCGTCAAAGAAGCGGCGGAAGGTGAACTCATAGAAGGCGTGCTCCGGGTGCTTGCCGTTCTTGAACCAGCGGTTGAGCGTGTCGTTGTGGTTGCTGTCAGCATCGTCGCTCCAGAGTTTGTCAGGGTCAACGGGGTCAAAATTGGAGGTGTCAGTGCAGTGCGTAATTTTGGGGATGTAAGGCGCATGCTGTTGCTGCCGCAGATCCGTGGAGAAGTCGATGCTCTTGAAGAAAGGCTGGGCTTTAATCTCATCGGCTCCATTTTTCCCAAGCCGGTCGTCCGGGCCGCGGCAGAGCTTCAGGATCAGGTCGGTGGCCTCCGGACTCAGCTTGGCCAGCAGCGGGATGTGTAGGGTTGTCTGCCAGTTTATCACCTGAGACGACAAACACATTCTCAGAGACTGTTTGATTTTGTTCATGCATATAATGAGCCACAGTCGCTGTTTGGGTGTAAACAGGCAAATGCTTCAGAGCCTATGACTGGATCATTATTGCAGTGATTATTGTGTTTGGCAACAGTTCTTCTACCCCTAATTCAACACTTTTTGCCAAAGTGAATATGCATAAAAAATAATAAAAAAAAAGATTGTGTTTCCACCCAATTGGCCTTTCGACTGATGAAAGTCACATAAGTTGTATTGAGTCGTTTCCATACATAAATTCACATATATCGCAAATTATATCGTACATTCCACATCCCAAATATTTGAGACAATTGAAATTTGCCAGTTTACTGCTTACCATTTTCACAAATACTAGGCCTAAATTAGATTCCTAATTAGGGAATAATCAGAAGAGCACAGCGAAGTGGGAAAGCCCATGGGTTTATTAGATATTTATAGACATGCATCATTTTAGGATCCGTATAGTACAGTAAAACATTCGGTCATATAATCTTTAACGCAAGCCTTGAACAGGTCAGTCTGACGTGGCCGAGAACACTGAGGAGTTTGCAGGTCTGATAAGAAGTGTTACCTCTCAAACATCAAATGAGTAAAAAAAGTGAGTGTCGCGGGGGTGAGTGTGTGTAACATGAAATTTCTTCATGTTACACTTACTCTCGCATCAGCTAGTGTGTAAACAGTCACATTTAACTTCTTACACACATCATGAATGATTGCCTAAAGCCTTGTTTATAGTTTCACCTGGCACCGCAGTGACTGCACGCGCATCTCCCCAAACGGACGAGGCATTTACTTGACGCTACTGTTTTAGACTGAAAACCAGATCATACTACTCATTTAGATGCGCAAACTGGTTGCCTGTGTGATGAGAGGTACCGACTGCTCGGGCAGATTCGGCTCAAAGTCGTGCATCTTCGGATGCGGATGTGTGCGCGCTGTTGCAATGATGTCATTTTCGCACCTTCGCGCTCATGCGGACGCACGACAACCTAATATTCAGGGTAGCTCAGAATTCGAGTAGTAGCCGTATATCTCGCAACTCAGGGCAGAGCACCCAGCTAACGACAACGGGTATGACGACAATACAATATTATTGTAAATTATAAATCACATAAAAAAGCGGTAGCTAATGTTAACTGAATCAAGCAAACAAATAGCTGTTGTTTTTGCTCCAAAAAGCTTGACTTACCTTGAATTTAACAACAAGCTTCCTTCCATGAGACCCGCGTGGTAGCCAGGCGTCTCATTCAATGCCCATTTTGACCCATACGGTGCATTGTTGGCTATTGCCACAGATATACCCGTGAGACGCAGGACTGGTGTTGTGGTGCAGGGTCACGTATGACAGATTTAATGCACCTTTGAACTACAGGGAAACGGCGCTTTAACGGGAGCAACTGCATACGGCATTTCAGACGGTTTGTAAACAATAGGCACCAAGATCCTTCCGGGTGGCAGAACGCCAGCGGCTTCTACTGACCAACTGAAGAGATCCAGCCGGATACTGGAAACAGTTACATAGTTAAAAACATTGTTGTACTGATCAAACGTCAATGGAAGAAATAGGAAAAAGCAAACCAAAGTTGTAGGCTACTGCTGATGGATGACTGATGCGTGTACCACACTGGTTTCATCATCACCGCGAGTTTAGTTTGCGTGAATGCCTAGCTGAGTAGCGCTAGTCTACAGCGCGCTATCCTTCTCACCGTCAAAAGCTCACATCTGTGCCATCCGATCCGAGCAACAGAACACGATCGTAGCCTTTTTAGTTAGATAACAGGGAAATAGACCTAGTGTAAGTCAAACAGCAACAGTCACTAACATAACTACTGAGGCTCATTTAAAGATTAAATGGTAGTAGACTAGCGCTACTAGACCAAAGTTAGACATTTCATGTATTGCCATCTCCTGAATTAGTTAATCAGTCCCTCAATGATCCATATCTGAATTTCCACCACGTGTGTTTTTGAATCAACTTACCTGTTGAAATGTAGATTAGGCTACTCCCTTCCAAGCAATTTACTAGCGACGCCATAGGAACGCTACGTCTATTATTGATTGTTGTGACGTCATGGTGAACTGTCCTATAGGCTAATTCTGTCATGTGACACCACATTTATTCATGCTAAAGCCCCTTTTCTCCACAAAGTGTTTCCAAATTCGGCAACATTTGAAGTATCAACATAAGCAAAAGTTAAATGGATAAAGATTGTGTCGACATTTGCAAAAAATGATCGATAACTGGCATTTCCATCAGTTATATCAGTAAACGTTTTGATGCACTTAACTTTTTTCCCTTGGATGGAAGCCTGGCTATTGATGGAGTGTGTAGCTTTTCATTTCTTAAACAACCATGTAGGAAGGCACATCTCACCATATTCCAGGATGACAGTGTCAAGATTGACCAGACTCAGATCCGTTGGGATTCGCACATGAATCGACACCTCTGAGTCCAGACCTTAAACTCACTGAAAGTCTTTGGGATGTGCTGGAGGAGACTTCACAGAGTGCTGGACTCTTGCATTGTCAACACAAGATCTGGAGCAAAAATGTATGCACCTCTTGATGGAACAAATGCTGGGATGTTATTCCCATCAAGAGTGCATCATTTAGGGTTGAAAGAACTGATGCCAAACATATAACATGCTAGAATCACTGCAATAATGAACCAATCATTGACTCTTAAGCATTTGCCTATTTAAATCCAAGCAAGTTTTTTTTGGCCAGGCAGTGTTATACACCGATCACGATCAGAAATTAAGCAGGAACACTGTAAACCAGTGGTCGCCAACCCGTCGATCGCGATCTTTATCACTGTCCCGGTTATCACACCACATTATCAAGGCTCGAAATTGCTCCATATGCTCCCAAAATGTATTCTCTGCAACCTCAAAATTCGCACCATAAATCGGAAACAGCCGGTTTTGTGCTCCAAACACACAATTAGCAACCGGACGGTTTTTTGTTTAATTTTGGCTGATCTCGATTCCGGACTTGCACACAAACTGCATTGCAATCGTTTCCCGGATGTCATGTGTGTGAAAATATTACGAAGTCTGTTAACCGGACATTAACACGGCCCATGGGACACACGCTGAAGACGGACGCAAAGAGGAGAGTGCGGACGCGCAGCAGACAAAATACCAAACACAGGGACGCAGACGAAATTGAACACATGTAAATGCATCTGGTTGTTGAAATCACATATGTAAATTTTACTCTTCCCAACAATGCTAATAAATAAATGTGTGAGCGTGTTATGGGCTATATGTCATGTTATAGTTATGACAGCGCTACAGCAGCACGCGATCTCAGGCGAGTAGATGAATATCTCTGCAGATGCATCATCATCATTAAAGTAAAGAAACTTATGATCTTACCAGTGCTTATGCCACTCTCTCTCCTATCACGGTCTTTGATTGTGAAAATAGCTGTTATAATGCACACAATGCAGCTCATATTTGTTGATTTCGATGACGTGAACACCATTAAAAATCTATACTGTGGATTTATATCAGTTTTGCGGAGACACGTTTATGTTTAAGTGTAAATGGAATTGTTCTGATAAATCAGATAGACATCTGATCTGTAAAAACACATAAAGTAGGCTAGACCAGGTATAAACAGGCCTCGCAAGATCTCTGATGCTTGAAATATAGGAAGAGAAATATAAATATTGGGGAGGGGGTTACATGAATGCATCCCTCAACAAAACCGACTGTCTTCAGAATAGTTTCGATGGCATTTTTACAGCGGTGCCCAAAGAAACGCTTCTTTTCCATAAGCACCAGCTTTTGTCAGAGAGTGAATTTGCATTTTCATTCAGTGTATCCGTTTTTGTTTTGTGCAGGTGTCTTGTAACAATTTCACAAAGCTCAAGTCATTGAAATTATGTGATTAATCTAAATCAAAAACAACTGCTCATGCTACATGTGTGTCTCTTTGTTTGGACCGTGATTAAAATGCAATGGTTGCCTCTCATTTTTCAAGGCCAGTTTGGCCTGTTATAGAGCAAATAAACAAATAAATTTGCTTAAAGAAAATCGGCAGATGGTATGGGATGCCTTTCATCAAGGCCGAGGTCAGGGATCTTTGGCATGAAAAGGTTGGTGACCACTGCTGTAAACGATCTGCATCTAGGGCCTACTTGCTTTGGCGATCATTGCGCCTGACTGACTGAATCTGTTGATTCACTGGCCCAATGTCTCAAATGTGAAACCTTCTAGTTAACGCTGCATGTGTGCGTTTCAAAATCATAGACCAACATATATTCTCACCTTCATCTGGGTCTCAAGAGGAGTTGTTGCCAGAAAAGGAGGCTGACCGACTAACATCTCATAGAGGATAACACCCACACTCCACCAATCACAGAGCTGGGTGTAACCTAAGATTAGAAAAATAAAGCAAAACAATCAACACACCTTTCATCATACACATAATCTGAGTCTCTTCAAACTGCTCAATACATATGGATTCATTTTTCTCTTGATTAACTTTTTGAAGAGTCAGTGGTAGTTGCGTAGCTGTCTATGGAGGAACAGAAATGTCTCAGATTTCCTCAGAAAGATCATTTGTGTCGGGTTTGGAACGACATGAGGGTGAGGAATTAATGACAGAATTTACATTTTTGGGTGAACTAACCCTTTAATGAGCAATGACACTCAGAAACTAGATCATAACTTGATCACTCATAGCAACAATCAACAAAACTGTACATTGCAAACCTTCTCCAAAAAATTACATAATTCCTGTTTTAAATGTACATGAAAAGCAAAAATAGCATTGACTGAAAGATCAATTCTTTGGATTTAAGAAACAATATGGATTCTTCAAAATGAGAATCGATTAAATCTATATTTTACCCAGCCCTAGTGCACGCTGACGTGTTGTGCGGTACACACCTGTGCGCAGCAGGACCTCAGGTGCAATGTAGTTGGGAGTGCCCACCAGCGAGTGAGCCAAGCAGCGCTGATGCTGTCGAGCGGCTCTGCGTTCCAGTGGCTTCAGCCGGTCCCCACAGCGACAGCTGGCAGAATCTTCCCACTCCTTACTAAAGTCCATACTGTCCTGACGCACATGATCACCTGACAACACACAGATAAATACACACAAATAAATACAACTGATATTCATTCAATATGGAAACTGAAAAGGGTTGCACGATTAATTGAAGTTAAACCGCACATGATTTGGCAAATTATTTTATGCGCTGTTTGTCAGTGAAGCACGGCTCTGTGATCTGTAAATGCTGCTCCATCTGAAAGCCAGAGGGTGCTCTCGCGCAGAAGTACGAGGAAATCCCTAGGAGCATTATACTATCACTGCAGCTGGATAAACACAAGATTCAAATGCTTTGATTGAACATGACTAATCAACACACGACTGCGACAATATATGGTTTCTTCAAGCCTTCTCTGGTATTTTCATGATAATAAAGTATATTTACACTTCAACGCTAATCGACAGCCTTTATCACTGTATAGAACGCTATGAAATAAGTTGTGTGTAAGCAGCCACATCAGCTCACAGACGGGTGCTCAGCTGTCGTTATGAAGTGAGTTTGGAGTAAAAACAGGTTATCAAATATCATCTTTTGTTGGACAAGAGGCTCATAAATGCTTCTCATGTTTGCTGATTTTTCTAATGCACGTTATAAGCGACTCAAACTCGCAGTGCTTTCAGATGGAGTTACTACTGATCACAGAGCTGTGCTTCACTGACGCGCTGCGCATAAAAAAAAACCCCACACAAATTAACTAAATAAATAAATAGCAGCCTTTGTTTGATAATCGTACTAAGCCAAACCGTTTTTTCGGGTTAATTGCGATTAATCGTGCAGCCCTAAAATAAACAGAAACCATAATCAAATGTAAAACACTGCACTTTATAAAAAAATCTTCATTACAAATACAGTTACAAAAGTAATTTAGTCAAAAACAGCGAGTGAAATTTCACGGCAGCAGGAATATTAGGCTGCTGTCACTTTAAGAGCTGCACGGATCCATTGTTTGCATTCAACAGCGTGGGTTCTCTTGAGCTTAAATGGTTTAAAGTCATATTAAATTGCACACACGAATCGATAAGTGGAATGCACTTCGTCTTATCGAATCCACGGTTCTTGGATATTTGGAACCGGTTCGAAAAATGTAAAGGGTTCTCGATACCCATCCCTGGTAAAAAAAAAGAAGTTTTTTTTAAAAGTGGGCGTTTTGTATCAGCATGTCAGTCAGTCATTTACTTCCCACTAAAACCCACTTTTGAGGAGGGTTTTAGAGCGGGACACGGAGGCTGGAGCGCGTATCCCATTGGTGACGCTTCTTTTTCAAATCTTTCATTGTTCGCTATTGTAATATTTTAGTAAGTCATTACGTTAATGTATGCATGCATGCATGCATGTATGCGTATGTATGCATGCATTACATTTACGTTTATGCATTTGGCAGACGCTTTTATCCAAAGCGACTTACATTGCATTCAAGGTGCATATTTTTACATTTTTTCAGTTCTTGCTTTCCATGTCCTTGGCGTTGCTAGCACCACGCTCTTATTGTTTGAGCTACAGGAAAGCTACACGTATGCATGCATGTATAATGCATGAAATTACTGGCAAGATTTTAGAAATGCTACATAACCTACATCCATAGTCTAAAACAATGACTATGCAACTATTGAAAATAAATGGCACAAAATGATGGGGTCATGTCGTAAAACCTTTTTTTTTGGAAGTTTTGGTCTCACCACTTTGGTAGTATTTGGAGTCGTGAGTCCATCGGAAGCCAGTGCACAGGCCAAAGTCTGTGAGTTTGATGTGTCCATCACGATCAATAAGGATGTTGTCGGGTTTGATGTCTCGATGGATAAAACCCATTTTGTGGACGCTTTCCACAGCACAGGTGAGCTCTGCAATGTAAAACTGAGCCAAGTCCTCTTGAAAAATGCCCATTCTGATCAAAAGACTCATCATGTCCCCACCTGGGATGTAGTCCATGACAAAATACAAGTTATCTTTATCCTGGAACGAGTAGTACAACCGGACGACCCACTCATTATCTGCTTCAGCGAGAATATCCCGCTCCGCTTTCACATGGGCCACCTGGTTTCTTAACAGGACGTCTTTTTTACGGAGGGTCTTCATGGCGTACAGCGCTCCCGTGTCCACTTTCCGAGCCAAACACACTTCCCCAAACGCACCAATGCCCAGAGTCTTGATCTTATCAAACATGGATTTGTCCATTTTGGCACGCTTCAGGCGGATGTAGTTGGATTCTTTCTGGCTCAGCATCATGCGCATCTGCTCCTGTGCGTCGCCCGAAAGTCCCACCTGAACGCACAACACATGTTGTTATAACAGCCCTACATAAATACAGGCAAACATGCTCACACAACATACACACCACTCAATCATGTAATATTCACAAAATCACAATATTGGCAGGCAGCATCCAGCACTGAAAAACAGCAAAGCATGCAATGCACAGGGGTTTCCAAAATATTATTTACTACTGAAGCAGGGGTGTAACAATACATTCATCTCATGATTTGATACAAATAGGAGTGGGCGATATACCGGTATTCATAGCCATTTTTTGTCTTATGGATATTATGTAAACATCTAATGCATAATATCTTATTCAGGACAATCCTAAATTAAAAAAGAACATGCATTTTGTTAAAATTATTCACACTTTTTCTTGCTACTGTATGTCCATTAAACTTGATGCCTTTGCAACATAAAGGCTATGATGCTAGGAGATGTTGTGTAAGCAGGCAGCTCAGTAGAGCTTTAGAACAGAGCTCATGAAAACATTCAAGGAAAAGACTCATACACATGCTGTCCAACTGACCGGGTCTTACTTTACCACACACTGAGTGACGACTACTCCAGAAGAAACCTTAAACTATGAAAACCAGTTGATCAGACAAAGAAAAGAGAGAAGGCGGCTTACAGAGGAAATCCAGAAACTGAAAGATACGGAAGAGAGACAGACAGACAGACAAGAGAGAGAGAGAATAAAAGGGCAGGAAATTAAGATGTGAAACGGTAGAGCAGAGGAGCAAAGAACATTGTGAGAGGAGGTGAAGAAATGCTTGCTAACCCGCTGCATCTCGCTCTCCAACTGCTTCTTCCTCCGGTTCCTCTGCTGGTGATTCTTCAGGATGTTCTCCACATGCTGCTCCATGAAGAACTTGAAAGCCTGCGGCGAGTACATGGGAAGTCTGCTTTCCCCTTTACGCTCCTCGTCCCGTTTGTGACGCCGCACCGGCACGGGAGACGTCGTGATCTGTTTCTTCTCGCGTTCCTCTGAGGCCTCGGGGCGCTCGCTGGAGCAGGTGCTGTCTGTGTCGTTGTCATTATCCGCTCCATCCTCCTCTTTGTTGCTGGGTTTCGGTGTGGGGTTGGGGTCGTACCCTGGTGGAGGTGGCTGCTGTAGGAGGTGTTTAGGATAAGGAGGGGGTGGGCCCTGGTAGCTAGGGACTTCTGCGGATGCGGACGGCTCTTGATACGCAGTGGGCGGCTGCTGAAGCCAAGGTGGGTGCGTGGGGGCAACGGCAGTGTGCAGCTCCGGCTTTTGCACCCGCATACTCTTTACCGGCTGCAGAATGGGGGCCTGTGTAATGGTGGTGACGGTAGTGGCGGAAGGTTGGGAGCTGGGCACAGAAGTGCACTGACGCCCACTGGGCTGGGCATTGGTGAAGGAGTTGGAGCGGCCCGGCACGCTGTGGGGCCATGATGAAGGCACGTCCTGATTGGGCGAAGTCTGAGGCTGCTGCACAGACGGTCTGACCTGGGGAAGCACTCCGAGGTTGTACATATCAAGGTTGTGGCTATTGCGGTTGGACACCAACATGCTTGGGGGAAGGTTGGTTCCATTTGAGGGTGCGGCAAGGGCGCTGGATTGCATCTGCTGGGCCGTGGGACTCTGTCTGTTAGCCTGGTGTATGGGATACGGAGGTGGCGGCGGCTGCCGCCCACTGTTATTAATGCCCATGTACTCGCCTTGTATGCCGCCATTCTGAGGCCAGGACGGGGGGAAGGTGAACTTATTGCTCCCGGAGTTTTGCATGATGATGGGTTGCCGACCCACAGGCACAGGACTGAGCCCTCGTTGCGCCTGGGACGGAGGGTTTATATAGCCATCGGGTCGGGGCCCCTGAGGCACAGGAGAGATCCGGGGCACCAGGTAATCCAAGTTCCCAGAATACCGCTTGGTTGAGGTATTGGAGTCCCATGAGGAGGGAGGAGGAGTGATGCTACGCACCTGCCGTGGGTTCACTCGTTGGCCACTGGCTGCAGCAGCAAGATTTTGAGGAAAGGTAGCAGGCCGTGAGAGGTCACTTTGAGGTCCAGGGCTACTGGGACGGTAAATCATGCCATCAGTCATTAGAGCGCTGTGTCGCTGTGGGGCCAGTGATTCTTTTGAATCCTTCCAGCTTTGGCGCCGCAACAATGACTGTTGAATTTGGGATGGACCTAGAGAGGAAACATCCATACAAATCAACAATACTAACAGAAGCCAGATGATTCAAATGATGTGGGTTTGAAAACAGATGGATAATGGACTAATTCTTTATTTCTTAGCCAGCAAGTATTCAGTGAAGTGATTGATGCCCGTGAGTTTTTTTTTTTAGTTAATCTTGCAAATTTTCAACCATAACAGATGTGAGGGGTGAACAAAAATCGTTTATTTAAAACCATGAAAATGCAGATCCTGTTGTAAATAAGTGAAAATTTTTTTTTAAATTATGGAAGTGGCTCTTAGTGGTGATCCCTACCTGCTTGTTTCATTCCCGTGTTGACAGGGCGTGCAGAAGCGGCTGTTATCTGCTCCCTCGCAGGCTCCTGGAAATTCATCCGACTGATGTACTCTATGGCCGCCTCCACACTGCGACTGTTCGTCTGCTTCAGAGCACGAACCACCATCTCCTGCACAAACACACAGATGATGAGGATGATGATGATGATGATGATGATGATGTGTGACATCCAGACATACCATGTACATTTGAACTGGCATTTACAATGCATCTGAAGACATGATATTCATATGCATTATTATTCTCCATACACACACACAAACACTGTTGTCACACACATAAATATTTCAAATAAAATAACGACTACTATGAGAATCAGTGTAACATGTTGGCACTCATGAAATGCCAAAAGAGGAAACTAATAGCACTGGTATCTCACAGTACAGAGCTGCTAACACATTTGTGCCATATTGTTTTATTATTTCATGGCTCTCAGGAGCACTCAATTGTGATTGGTCAATGGCATTCTGCGGTCTGATCTTTGTGCATAGCGCAAACAGCACAACTGACGGCTGTCCTATCCCAGTCAACTAAATTTCTACATTGCTGTGCATCGCGTCACTCATATCACTGCACACACGTCACATAACAGGGATAGAGCTCCATAATCTCCGCGATGGATGTGGTCGGAATTGCAGGATCCAGTCATAAAAACAGAATTTACTGTATAACACGGAATTTTACAGAATGGGTCAAATTTTTGATGAGATGAAAGCTCTGTTGTGCAGCACTTTGTTTGACAAAAGAGTTTAATTTCATATGACTAAAAGATAAATGGTAAAATAAAATGGATTTCAAGGGCCCTAAAGGGCTCGACATTAAGCCTCATCATGTGCTTGTCCTTCAGACAAGTAAATTGGTCATGCACTAAAATGTGCTTGGCCGGAAAATAAATAATTTTTTTAAGCTTTAAAATGGCTGCATTTTGGTAATTCCCTAGTTATGTTATTCAGGCTTCTTGAAAATTCTCTCTCACTTGCCCCTTCAAAAAAAAAAAAAAAAAAAAATTCAACAAAATAAACTAATTTACGCTCGATTTCATGTCTTTGCATTTCATTGGGATAACGCACAGTCAGGTGCTTCACTCCTGATCATCACCCTGTCTGGGTTTCTGATTGAACATAATCTTTTATTAAAGTGGGGGGGCTAAAGCCATTTCATGCATTTGGTCTTATTTACACTGTTAAAGAGTTGATTCTCATGCTAAACATGGACAACATTTCAAAAAACGAGTTGGACGTATGACGGAGAGTGGCTGTGCCAAATACACTCCTTCAGGATTAGTTTTTTTTCGAGTATGGCCCTGTATGACATCATAAAGGGCGGAATTGCTTGTATGAGCACTTCTCCCGGATGAGCGCGCACACGCACACACACCAACCAGAGCGAGAGCAAGAGCGCATCCATCAACGAGCTTCGTTCGGGTTACGGGAGCCGTCGGCGGCGCTGGTGTTGTGTTTTTAGACCATGCAATCAACAACCTCACTAAAGAAGTGTGTTTCTGGTGTGAGGGAAAGATCACCTTGTTCAGCTTCACAAATAACCCAGCGTTAAGGGAACAGTGGATGCGGTTTGTGTTTCTGGAGTGTGTGTGTTTGTTCCCGGTCATGAGTGGAAACCACAGGCGGAGAGTGAAACTGCAGCAAATGTGTGTGTTTTGTTGGCAATCGGCGCGTAAGTGCATATAATGTGAACACCAACATTATATACACTAAATTTTATAAATATGAGCAAACTAAAGACTCTTGGGAGATATGAAGTATCAGCACTCGTACTCAATATACTAAAGCATTTTCTGTCTGCCTGTTCAACCACAGTAAGAGACCAAAATCTGTTTTTGCCAATGTGTATGCACATCCGTCAAGTTCATGAGAAAAGCACAGCAATTCATCTTATTGGAAAAAACAAAACATGTACATCACACCCACATTGTTAGCGAGCGCGAGTATGACACTAGAGCACCAGAGCAGGTCTGGTAGCATACCATGTCTGTCATTCCTCAAATAAGTGAAAGGAGAGAACATTTATGGCACAAATGATTGACATGACGCATGATGGGGGGGGGGTGATACAAGCTTCTCATCTCAGTATGTTCAGCTTTGACTAAAGGTGCATTACCTCATCAAAGCCAGCGTCCTGCAGCACTTGCAGCATGTGTTTGTTGATGTCTGTAGTGTGTCCACTGGAGGTAGTTTCATTAGCAAAAGGCATGAGTGATCTGCGGATCTCCTGCAGGGCTCTGTGGTGGTGGGGGTTCCTGGGATTGGTGCTGCGCCCCTGCTGTCTGGGATCGTCCGGCGGCCCCTTCCCGGTGCTCACGTCGGCCTTGGGAGCATCCGAGGGCCGGGAGAGGTTGCGCAGGCTCTCTCGGATCTCCTGCAGCATTTGTTGACTATTGCCACTGTAGTTGCTCGCAGGGAACGTCTTGGGTCGCATTTGTCTGTATCCCTCGGGTTTCTCGCCCCTCTTCATGTAAACACATATGTTAAGTGCCAAGGAGGTGAAGAGACTTCCAGCAGGAAGAGTGTCCAGATTTCAGTGTTCGTTTCACCTGCACACTAGAGAGACGTCGGTGTATCAGTAAGCATGCATTATAAACACCAATGCATTTCAGTTGCACAATTAATGCTTGTGACAGCTCTACAAAGATGTTTTTTTATGCTAAATATCATATGCCCAAAAGCTCACTAGACCACAAATACTGGAGACTATAAACAAAACAACTGCAAAAAAAGCTTTTCTTATTTAGCGTTTTTGTCTTGATTCCAGTCCAAATATCTAACAATTCTAATTTTTGGGTTATTTTTTTCAATGTTTGGTTCGTAACAACCAAAAAACGCCGGGTTGTTACGTCTGACCCAGGATCTGAGTAACACAAAAACTACCCAAACGCCGGGTTGTTACGTCTGACCCAGGATCTGAGCAACACAAAACTACCCAAACGCCGGGTTGTTACGTCTGACCCAGGATCTGAGTAACACAAAAACTACCCAAACGCCGGGTTGTTACGTCTGACCCAGGATCTGAGTAACACAAAAACTACCCAAACGCCGGGTTGTTACGTCTGACCCAGGATCTGAGTAACACAAAAACTACCCAAACGCCGGGTTGTTACGTCTGACCCAGGATCTGAGCAACACAAAAACTACCCAAACGCCGGGTTGTTACGTCTGACCCGGGATCTAGGTAACACAAAAACTACCCAAACGCCGGGTTGTTACGTCTGACCCGGGATCTGAGTAACACAAAAACTACCCAAACGCCGGGTTGTTACGTCTGACCCGGGATCTAGGTAACACAAAAAACAACCCAAACGCCGGGTTGTTACGCCTGACCCAGGATCTGAGTAACACAAAAACTACCCAAACGCCGGGTTGTTACGTCTGACCCAGGATCTGAGTAACACAAAAACTACCCAAACGCCGGGTTGTTACGTCTGACCCGGGATCTAGGTAACACAAAAACTACCCAAACGCCGGGTTGTTACGTCTGACCCGGGATCTGAGTAACACAAAACTACCCAAACGCCGGGTTGTTACACGTCTGACCGGGATCTAGGTAACACAAAAACAACCCAAACGCCGGGTTGTTACGTCTGACCCGGGATCTGAGTAACACAAAAACTACCCAAACGCCGGGTTGTTACGTCTGACCCGGGATCTAGGTAACACAAAAACAACCCAAACGCCGGGTTGTTACGTCTGACCCAGGATCTGAGTAACACAAAAACAACCCAAACGCCGGGTTGTTACGTCTGACCCAGGATCTGCGTAACACAAAAACAACCCAAACGCCGGGTTGTTACGTCTGACCCAGGATCTGCGTAACACAAAAACAACCCAAACGCCGGGTTGTTACGTCTGACCCAGGATCTGAGTAACACAAAAACAACCCAAACGCCGGGTTGTTACGTCTGACCCAGGATCTGCGTAACACAAAAACAACCCAAACGCCGGGTTGTTACGTCTGACCCAGGATCTGCGTAACACAAAAACTACCCAAACGCCGGGTTGTTACGCCTGACCCAGGATCTGAGTAACACAAAACTACCCAAACGCCGGGTTGTTACGCCTGACCCAGGATCTGGCGTAACACAAAAACTACCCAAACGCGGGTTGTTACGTCTGACCCAGGATCTGAGTAACACAAAACTACCCAAACGCCGGGTTGTTACGTCTGACCCAGGATCTGCGTAACACAAAAACTACCCAAACGCCGGGTTGTTACGTCTGACCCAGGATCTGAGTAACACAAAAACTACCCAAACGCCGGGTTGTTACGTCTGACCCAGGATCTAGGTAACACAAAAACTACTACTACTACTACTACTACTAATAACAATAATAATAATAATAATAACTAATAATAATAATAATAATAATAAAAAAAAAAATTTAAAAAAAAAAATCACCCCAAAATGTTAATTTTAAGATATTTGGACTGGAAACAAGACAAAAATACTAAGTAAGAAAAGCATTTTTTGCAGTGCAATTGGAACCAGTGATTGTGATGACCACACAGCTAAACAGGTTATAAACTAGTGTGCTGTCTAGGTAGGCATCACTATAGGTTTTGAAACACAGTCGTAGTGTCCAATTGATTCTCTCACACACACAGCTAACTCGGTTAGCCAACTCATGCGTTTACAGACGTATCGACACATAATGCCCTTGAAAAACTTTACACATTATTCCTACTGTATAAAGAACATGTTAAAGCTGATAAATAATTTATGAATCGGTACAACAGGTACCTGAGGCCTAACGCTGAGGCGATAGCATAGTGCTACCATACACCCGAATAAAGAGCGAATAATTACAATTACATTCACTTACCGCTTAATGGGAGCGAGACATCATGTTTGTACATGTATCGACCTCTGAGCGCTGTTAAATCATGAGTTCCCGTTCTGCTGAGTCTGACAGATACATGTATTTGTTGACGGACCGTCCACTTCTCTTTGGTATTTACTGTCGTCTTGAGTTTTACAACGGCTGTCATGCGCGTCACAAAAGCCCGGATGTTGTGACACGCCCTCTTGCCGAGACCCCGCCCCCTGAGGAATCCAGCGCGAGACGGGAGGCCGTTCTGTGTGAATGCAAGAGGTGCGTCAGTGGACACAGTTTGTTACGTATTAAAATTGACCTCCTAGCCATTGTTCGTGTTCAACATGTTCCCATCTATGGTCTGCCCTCATTGCAATGGTAGGACGTTCATTCTCAGAAAACGGCGACAGTTTTTTTTCTTATTTCTGTTTCATTTTGAAAGGTTATTGCGATTTCAATAAATATTTTCCAGCCTCAGTCAGGCCCAAATACTAATAAAACTGTTACAGTTGAAGTCATGAACTGCATTGTTTTATTGTTGTTTCCTTATAATATTAGTATGATGTCTACATCAAAAATGGTCATAATTTAGAAATAAAAGGGATTTTTCCTAACCCTGATTTTAGCCTCTGATTTGAACGCTCTGTTTGAAGGGGTGTGTCTACTGTGAGACTTCAGTGTAAACGCCCACTGCTGTGATTGGCTGCTGTGAGACTTCAGTGTAAACGCCCACTGCTGTGATTGGCTGCTGTGAGACTTCAGTGTAAACGCCCACTGCTGTGATTGGCTGCTGTGAGACTTCATCTGTAACTCTCTCAAAAAGCGCTAACACTGCTGTTGATATGGCATTATATTCAGCTGTGATTACTTCAGATCTATGCATTAACAGATCCACTTATATTGATCTATGGCTGACATCATTATTTGCTATATGAAATCAGATCTAGGATTACATCTGTAACTCTCTCAAAACCTATTCAGCACGCATTTTTACTATATTACAGATCTATAGCTCTCAATGCATTATATTAATCCTGCATTATGTTGATTATAGCATTATATTCAGATCATTATATTCAGGCATTATATTCAGATCTATGGCATTATATTCAGATCTATGGCATTATATTCAGATCTATGCATTATATTCAGATCTATAGCATTATATTCAGATCTATGCATTATATTCAGATCTATGCATTATATTCAGATCTATAGCATTATATTCAGATCTATAGCATTATATTCAGATCTATGCATGCATTATATTCAGATCTATGCATTATATTCAGATCTATGGCATGAAAGGTTGCAGTGATGAGCATTGTAGCCGATCACAGACATGTTGAGCTCATGAATGCTGTGATCTCGTCATTACAACTCGATTTCTGCACACTAACGAATGCTTTCATGGTCTCAGATCAGACATTAGAGTTAACACGGTTACTCACATGTTGTGGCATTACTGTCGAGTCCATATTGTAAAAGTCTGTTTGCAAAGCCTGCGCTGAAATTGTGACTGATTTCCCAAAGAATTCACAGTGAAATGTACACTGTGAAATTCAACAGTTGTTCTTACTAAGACTTTTTAGTTAACTTTACTTAATGTTCAATAATTTGTTGAACTTACTTAAAACAATTTAGTAATCTGAACTATTTGCATGCTAATGCATTTGTTACTCAGAAAACCCAAGTAAACATTACTTGGCTGGTTTGAGTACCATTTTGCCAAAGCAAAAAAAAACGTTTTTTTGTTTTGACAGCGTTAAAAACTGGCTGACCAATGAGATCGTGCTGAAGTTACAGTAAAACACCACTTGGTGGCGCTCAAGCACAAAACGGTTTTGCTAAGCACACATTGATACGACGAAGAGGAAGTAAATAGACAAAGAAGAAGATGAGCTGCTAATGCTGCTTGCCAGTTTGCGTGTGTGAATGGTTTTGGCGTAAACGCTGTCTCTCTTCTTCTTCTGTGTGACAAGCGAGTGCCGCAGCACCACCTTGTGTTCCGTGAGCGCCATCTACTGTTTTGCACGTTCACTCAGCGCATCGCCAGTGAAAATCTCTTGTGTGTGAACACTCAAGACGCGCCGAAAAACGTCTCGAAAAATGCTGGCGATAATCACGCACGATATTCACCTGGTGTGCACAGGCCTATAGTGTTGCCTTTGGTAGGGCACTTGGAACTTCATTTATATTATTGTAATTCTCTTCATATTGATACAGCGATGCAACAAGAAATCACAGTTCTTTGATTTCAAAGGAAGGGAAGTAATAAATTATATATATATATATATATATATATATATATATATATATATATATATATATATATATATATATATATATATTAGAACTTGTTAAAATTTACAGTGTAGTGAACACAAATAAATAATGCTCAACTGAGACATTCACATTGTTGAAAATAAATAAGCACATTCCTGGCATTACGATCCTTTGGAAGGGAATGTTATTTGTAGTCCGTTCGTCTCTCCTCGTCATCTCACTAACACTCCAGTGGGCGGGGCCAGAGTTGTGATGATGAAGTAGGCGTTGATCTTCTGCAGAGGCGGTCTTTCTCCATCTATTACAGGCTCATTCCACAACAAGTCATACAAAATGTTTTCAGACAACTTCATAAAATAACTGTCATAGCCTATTAACCCAGATCCGGCCCACATCTGGTACGCGTTGAATCCAAATGTACCAGATCACAGACCACAGTACCGGATCTGGGTTGGCAATAGGGGATGTTAAATATAATTTTACACTCTAAAAAATCTTGGGTTATTTTTTTCTACCAAAATCTTGCCTTTTGGGTAATTTTCTGAGTTATTTATTCAGTGTTTGGGTAGTTTTTGTGTTACCCAGCTCCTGGATAAATGTAAAGGTAATGGAGTTGAGCCACAGAGCGCCCCCTGCAGGAACAAAGAGCATCGCAGCACAACGCGGCACTATCGGCTCCACTGATTTCAGTTCAGTTCCCAGAGAAAACGACAGGTGCAGGTGCTTCGTGCTGTTCTTCTGAAATGCGCAAAACGGCGATACACGTCGTCAACCGATGCTTTGAATCTCGCATGTGATGTGAGAAAAAGTGTGCACTCGTTTCCACCGTGGGAAAGGAGCGTTTACAGCGCAATTATGTTTCATTCTGCGCATCATGTCCGGCGAGCGCTCATCTGCTCTGCTCTTCTCTTCATGATGACGCGCTCCTCTCCAGCATCCGACCTCAAATCCAAAATATCCGGCGTGGAGGAACTGCTGGAGGAGTTCCGTAAGCAGTTACAGCAGGACGAGTCGGACTCGAGAGAGGATGCGGAGGATGGAGACCGCTGTGTCAGCGGCTTTAACGCGGTGGAGGAGCGCATCATCCGCGCCAGCGCGTCCATCGAGCAGGGCGCCGCGTTCCTGTCCGCCCCGCAGAGGGTGTTCAGCTGGAGGGACTGTGTGCACGCCTGCTGCTCTCACCCGCACTGCACAGCCGCCATCATCCAGGAGGACCTCAAGCAGCAGGACGACAGCTTGCGCTGTTATCTGTTCAACTGCACGTACAGAGGCAGGAATGTGTGCTCGTTTTCCTTCCAGCCGGGATTCAGCACCTACAGTCGGGCAGAGAACAACACTCGGGCCCGTGAGTCCCCCCGGGGCTCTGCTGCCACCGGCCGTCCTATCACTTCAGCCGGGAGACCCTCATATGGGGTCGATGAGGAGGAGTCCGTAATGCACGGTGGGTTTCTCAGATTGTACAGGCCAAAAATGAGGGTCAGATTTATGTGGGGTCCCTTCTGACCAATTCTTGTTATCATGTCTTCATGTTACCCAAAGATATACACTCACCTAAATTCAATTTCTCATTAATGCAATTATCGAATCAACCAATCACATGGCAGTTGCTTCAATGCATTTAGGGGTGTGGTCCTGGTCAAGACAATCTCCTGAACTCCAAACTGAATGTCAGAATGGGAAAGAAAGGTGATTTAAGCAATTTTGAGCGTGGCATGGTCTGAGTATTTCACAATCTGCTCAGTTACTGGGATTTTCACGCACAACCATTTCTAGGGTTTACAAAGAATGGTGTGAAAAGGGAAAAACATCCAGTGTGCGGCAGTCCTGTGGGCGAAAATGCCTTGTTGATGCTAGAGGTCAGAGGAGAATGGGCCGACTGATTCAAGCTGATAGAAGAGCAACTTTGACTGAAATAACCACTCGTTACAACCGAGGTATGCAGCAAAGCATTTGTGAAGCCACAACACGCACAACCTTGAGGCGGATGGGCTACAACAGCAGAAGACCCCACCGGGTACCACTCATCTCCACTACAAATAGGAAAAAGAGGCTACAATTTGCACAAGCTCACCAAAATTGGACAGTTGAAGACTGGAAAAATGTTGCCTGGTCTGATGAGTCTCGATTTCTGTTGAGACATTCAGATGGTAGAGTCAGAATTTGGCGTAAACAGAATGAGAACATGGATCCATCATGCCTTGTTACCACTGTGCAGGCTGGTGGTGGTGGTGTAATGGTGTGGGGATGTTTTCTTGGCACACTTTAGGCCCCTTAGTGCCAATTGGGCATCGTTTAAATGCCACGGCCTACCTGAGCATTGTTTCTGACCATGTCCATCCCTTTATGACCACCATGTACCCATTCTCTGATGGCTACTTCCAGCAGGATAATGCACCATGTCACAAAGCTCGAATCATTTCAAATTGGTTTCTTGAACATGACAATGAGTTCACTGTACTAAAATGGCCCCCACAGTCACCAGATCTCAACCCAATAGAGCATCTTTGGGATGTGGTGGAAGCAGAGCTTCGTGCCCTGGATGTGCATCCCACAAATCTCCATCAACTGCAAAATGCTATCCTATCAATATGGGCCAACATTTCTAAAGAATGCTTTCAGCACCTTGTTGAATCAATGCCACGTAGAATTAAGGCAGTTCTGAAGGAGAAAGGGGGTCAAACACAGTATTAGTATGGTGCTCCTAATAATCCTTTAGGTGAGTGTAATTATGCAATGTACACTTCTTTCAAAAGGTTTGGGACCTGTAAGTTTTTTTATTTGTGTACAAGAATCTACTTTTACTCAGCAAGGATGCGTTAAATTGATCAAAAGTGACTATTTTAAAATTCAGAAGTTTAAATAAGAGGCGTTCGGTAACACTTTACATTAAGGTTCCCTTTGTAAAGGGTTTATAAAGTTGTTTGTTAATGACTAATAAGTCATTTACAAATGCATTATAAATCGATGATAAGCAGTTAGAGCATAAACCAAAAAAGGCTGTACTTTTAAACAATATTGCCATCAAAATGACTTTTCACGGGTCTGGGTTCCACAGGTTTGGATGAGCCGCCCCGTAGTGATGCGGGTCAGGACTTAGTGGTTCAGCTGCCGACGGACTGGGCGGTGCTGGACGGCAGAGACAGCACTGACGATCATGACATCATACATTATGACTGGGCTCTTGTGAAAGGAGACCCCTCCGTTAGAATGAAGGTAAACCTGCCATGGTCAGTCATCGCAGCGTTTAACAAAATCAGCTGATTTGATCAATAACCATGAGTAGGCTGGACCACAGTATGGCCCGACACACACAGCCATGAATATGCATTACCAAAAAGAATTCTATACTGTTTAAAAATATTTAAAAATACATAAAAATGTCAATAGGCATAAAATCAAGAACAATGTGTGTATATTAGTGCTGCCAAATTAACTAGATCAATCACGATTACAAACACGTTTTTAATATATTTCATAATGTAATAATTTAACAGTTAATCTCAGAATTAATGTAGAAAAGCATAAAGACAGTATATTTTAAATACTTGTTTGATAGCCTGTTTTTAATGAATGAAGGCCAGTATCACAGATACTGATGTCTCTATGATTATTTTTTAACCAGCAATAAATCTCATTTGTGATTTTCAGTAACATGAATGGCATTACAGTGAGCTGGTGCTCTCGAGTTCAGCAATAACCATATCAGAGTTTTGAACTGAAACTTTTTGTGAGCTATAATTATTTAGCATGTGATCAAATTCTTGGTGTATTTCAGCAGCTTTGAGTTGACCAGCTACAATTATTAATTGAGACTTGGGTAATAAGTCAAGTGTGGCGTTTACTGGCTTATGTGGCGTTGTTTTCTGATTTCTGCAGGTCACTCACCCAGGCCTGCTGAAACTCAGTGGTCTCAGAGAAGGGATTTACACCTTTGAGATAACCGTCACCGACACGGTGGGACAGAAGAGCTCGGACAACGTGTCGGTCAGTGTGCTCGCTCCTGCGACAAACGCTGAAGGTCAGACATTATTTGTGTATTTCTTTCTTCAGTCTCTCAGTTGAATGTGAACATGGATGATTGTTTTTGTCATTTTGTATGTGAGTGTGTGTGCATGTGTGTCAGCATGCATACTAGGAATGTATAAAACTACATATTTTCAAAATCAACTAGCCAGTGGTTTTTCTTAAAGTGCCCATATTATGCTTTTTCGAATATTCCCTTTCATGCAGTGTGTAAGTAGCAGAGTAGCCCAATCACAACAGACTGGACCATCTGACCAATCAGAGCAGAGTAGACCAATCACAACAGACTGGGCCATCTGACCAATCAGAGCAGAGTAGACCAATCACAACAGACTGGGCCATCTGACCAATCAGAGCAGAGTAGACCAATCACAACAGACTGGGCCATCTGACCAATCAGAGCAGAGTAGACCAATCACAACAGACTGGGCCATCTGACCAATCAGAGCAGAGTAGCCCAATCACAACAGACTGGGCCATCTGACCAATCAGAGCAGAGTAGCCCAATCACAACAGACTGGGCCATCTGACCAATCAGAGCAGAGTAGACCAATCACAACAGACTGGGCCATCTGACCAATCAGAGCAGAGTAGCCCAATCACAACAGACTGGACCATCTGACCAATCAGAGCAGAGTAGACCAATCACAACAGACTGGGCCATCTGACCAATCAGAGCAGAGTAGACCAATCACAACACACTGGGCCGTCTGACCAATCAGAGCAGAGGAAGCGCTCAGAAAGGAGGGGTTTCTTTTTAAGATATGAGGTGATGTGCCATGTATATTATGAG
>CM031962.1:2772444-2784944 GCA_018749465.1 Paracanthobrama guichenoti | reverse complement strand
TCGGCGCTACTATGAGACACTTGTTCACACTGCAGTGAGAGATCGATATTAGGCATGGTAAAACATGGTACTCTGTGCGGTAAATCAACAACACCAGATTTAAACAATCAGACTAACTGTGTTGAGCTGGAGAACAATCATTAGTTTCTGTCCATCAATGATCCAAACAGTGTCTAATAAAACACATCAGATATTAAAGCGGCTTTGTGTTTCCATGGAAATTGAGGGTAATGCGGACGCCGTGTCCCGCTTATTTCTCTGGATTTAAACATTCTTGGAAGCATTTGGGATAATGTAAGTACACAAGTCAACAAAAAATATATAACAGTGTTGGATATTTTAATCCAAAAATCTTACATATTGTGCCTTTGTAAATGTCAACAACATTATGTAGACGTCTTAAACGCCTCTGTCTACATGTCAAATTGAATCAATCATTATGTCATTTCTTATTTTTTGTAACTTTATTTATTTATGGCTCATTACATTTCAAATACAGTAGCAAACCAGCTAGTAATTATCAAACCTAGTGTTGCCTTTACGTTGTGTTTTAAGTGAGAACTTACGAACAGCTGGTGCAGCCCGTCCATCCTCCAATGCCAATAAAACACACCTGAACACATAACCAGGATGTTCAGAGTTACTCAAACTACAGGCAGGTGTTCTGAAGCTGGGCTGGGATGAAACTCTACAGGAAGGTGGTTCTCCAAAAGCAGGGTTGACTACCACTGATCTATTGATTACTCAACCAGAGGTCCTTTTTTCTGCTCAAAGACAAACATAAATAGTGATGAAAGCCAAAATATTAAATGTCACAGATGTATATTTATTGAGTAAAAAAAAAAGTTTTGTAGAGGAGGGTCAAAATGACCATTTTCACCTGAGATTTGGAGCCAAATAAGAGGCGTGTAAAAGTCATTCTTTTATTTTCACACAGAGATCTGTTAGTGAAATCTGTTGCCTTTATCAGTCTTTGTCTCATTATATGCCAGCTGTGACCGTTCAAACATGGGAAAAAAGCACTTCTTGTGTTTTTTTTTTGCCTCCGGTGTGCATGCTATCTTAATATCTTTTTAGATTCTGCTTCTTAACAAACTTCCATTTTGAAGGCCCCATATGGTTCAATCCCAGAGATATGGAGATGGAATCCATGAGTAAATGAGTTGTTCACATTTTCAGTGGCCAAAAACCAAATGTGGGTGACTTTGCATACAGCTGATACTTGATCAGCAAAGGGGAATGTCTGAAGAACAAATAATGTTGAAACTAGAAGTGTATCATGTTGTATCAGCTCAATTTCATAGAACATTCCTGTCTGAGTGCCATAAATATTCCTTTTCTAAAGTTTGCGTGTAACTCTAAACGTATTGAAGATATCTTAATATCCTTCTAGATTCTGATTCTTAATAAACTTTTCCTTTGGAATCTTCATTTTTAAGGCCCTATATAGTTCAGTCCCAGAGATATTGGGACCCAAATGTGAATCCATGTCCTAAATTGTAGAATTGTACCCATTTTCAATGGTCAAGAACCAAAACGTTTTAAAAAGCTTATTGTGTTTAAAGAAGAATGTCTGAAGAACAAATAACACTGAAACTAGAGATGTATCTTGTTTCCCTCTAGCAAAACAATTGAATGCAACACACCTCTCTGAGTGCCTTTAATTTAGTTTACATGTCTTTAATCCAAGAAGTGTTACAGATATCTCAGTGTCATAGAGATGTCTTGAATGCGTATGGAGTTATGCAACCTCTGGAAAAGGAATATTATGGCAATCAGACCATGCAAATGAGCTGATAAAAAAACATAAAATACATTTTTAGTTTCAACATTATTTGTTGCCCAGATATTCCTCTTTAAAAGAAAAAAAGTGTCAGCTGTGTGCAAAATTACCCACATTTGGGACCACTGAAAATGTGTGCAATTTACTCATGGAGCCGCATTAAGATCTCCATATCTCTGGGATTGAACCATCGAGGGCCTTTAAAATGAAAACACCAAAAGAAAAGTTTGTTAAGAACCACAATTTAAAAGGATATTAAGATATCTTTAATACTTTTCGAGTTACGGGAATGCAAACTTAAGGCAAAACTGCTTTTTTCCCATTTTTGAACGGTCACTGTTTGCATTTAATAAGACAAAGATTGATAAAGTCAACAGATTTTACTAATAGAGCTACCAATCTCTGTGTAAAAATAAAATAATGATGCTGCCATCTTTCTAGAGTCATTTTTAACCCCCTGTAATTTGGCTCCTAGGTGAAAATGGTCATTTTATTTTGGCTTTCATCACTATTTATGTTTGTCCTTGTGTAGAAAAAAATATGAACAAAATCAAAAGTTTCCCAAAATGTGGTTGATTTGACATGGAATGACCCAATTGGGAAGAGTTCTTGCTGTTGATAGTGCAAAATGACAACTATCTCTCCTATATAGTATGCCAAATTAGGTCAATCTCAAATCATGGTACCTTGAGAATTTGAAAATAAAATGTGCATTTGTAAGTTATTTTGGTGGTGAGGGAGCGTCTAATTTTGCCCACAAACCATTGCATTATGGAAGATGAGGGGTTTGCAGTGATGCACATGTATGTGACCGCAGCAAAGGTTATTGTGGTATAAAGATGCAGATGATAGTGTGTCCAAATGCTGGCATACTGGAGAGTATATACTTGTCGTTAAAGTGAGAATATTTGGATTTAGCTTTATTGTTTTTTAATGCAGCATGATACACACCATAAGCCTGATAATTTTCCATCTGTATGACCTTAAATGAGACTTACAGAATCACAGAACATGTTTCTGTTTCGTTTGGGAGAATGTCTGAAAATGTGCTCAGCCTTAATAGTTTCCATATCCTTACATGAACGTGTGTTTTTATGAATCTCAGTCCAGGCCAGGGAATGCAGGTTTAATTATTAGAAGTGTTGGTGCCATCAAGTTCTAGATTGCAATTGAAAACAGACCATGACAAGAATTCCTTGGTTTAAGAAATATGGCCTTATACTGGAGAATATCTGGTTAGGACTCAAAGTGGTTTTTATGGCTTACTATGATACTAGTCCGTATAATTAGCGTAACTGTGCTCAAATGTTTTGAATCTGTAAAATATATATGATTGTAAAAATATCACATTATATTTAAATATTCTTAGAGAAATACATTTTAAAAAATCTATTAAAATGTGGACCAACTATACGAGTGTCCAGACTTTCCTTCTGGTTTGCACACATAAAGGCATGCAAAGTTTCAGATTAAGGTTTGCCAGCGTGGTCTAATGATGATTCACTTCAGTTCACATTTATCTGCAGTGTTGTTCACAAAAAATGCATGTTTCTGCATTATAATTTGGAGTGATCTGTGTCCTAACGTCCATATGCCAAAAACGTCCAGTTCTAAGATAACACAAATCATGCAGTTATCTAACACCATGTATTCATTTAGGCAGAAACAATGAGCTCAATGAAGCAATTATTATATGTTGGGATGATAATGATAGTGGTGCATGCTGATTAGAGTTCTGGCAGTGGCAGAAATCGCAGTGTGTTTGCTGCTACGACTGATCAGCCAATAAAAATGCGATATGAAATCAACGTGACATGGTGCTAAAACTTAAAACTGCTTACCTCACGCTCTTTTCCCTTCCTCTTTCATTCAGCACACATAAAAACTACAACTGCCAAAGTCTTGTTTACCACTAGCGCATGCTGATGACGTTTTATTCTTCTAGAGAAACATGCAGCATCAATAGGTGTCCTCATCGTACAGTCTACATGCATGTCAAGTTTAAGAGATCCATGTGGCACAGTGTGATTTGTAATGATCTTATAGGATTGCTAAAATCGTGTAATATTTATGAGGATCTATTGACAGAAATGCAACATAATATACATAACTATGTTTTCAGTGGAGTATAAAGACCTTACATAATGAACCGTTACGTTTTATTACTTTAGACTGAGCGTTTCTATCGACACACACCGCGGGTCTCCTTACAGTGAAGTCGCCATTGTGCGCTGCCATGTTTCTACAGTAGCCCTAAATGGACAAACTGCTTTACAAAGTGTTAGCTGCTCTGCTGTCTCAGACGACATCTTTGTCCTGTGTTGGCCACTGTAGCTTCTCCATGTGCTTTGAAAGGGAGGGGTGAGCGGTGGACGGTTGCAATTCACAACCTCACCACTAGATGACACTAAATTCACAAACTGCACCTTAACATGTTGCTAGCATGATTTAACATGTTTGCATTTTTTAACATGTTGTTAGCATAGATTAGCAAGTTGCTAGCATGTTTTAACACATTGCTAGCATGTCGTAAGCTAGTTGCTAGGCTTTGTTAATGATCGATACATAGTGGATGAATCTTAAATACTCTATTATGGTGATGATACACGAGGTAACATTTTGATGTTGCTTATGCACTTTCCCATTGAGAATGGGCAACATTTCTATCTGGATACTTTAGATCGCTCATGGGCCATGTGTCTCACCTGGTTGCCGTTGACGGCAACATTAAAAAAAGGTAACCAAAATAATGCAGGTTTCTCGATTTCTAGAACCATTATATGATAGCTATAATTAAAATTCTACTTCTCTGTAACGAAAACAAATGGGATTTTATTTCTGGATCCCCGAAAGGAACATGTGAAGCCAATCCACACCCAATGAAAACTATTAGTGGCATCATTTCATACTGTGAGATTCTGTGAAAGAAGAGACGAGATCATTGCTTAGCAGTGAGTTTATTCGTTAAAGCACTGTTTGTGCGTGCAGGTAACACACAAACATGCACAGAGAATTGGCATTGAAAACCGCTTACAATCAAAATGACCACTGAAGGTTTAGCTCAATCCTGTATGCAAGTGTGGATCTGAGTGGGACTTTACTTGCTGCACACGACGGATAATAGAGACGAGCTTATTCTGAGTTCTGCAGTGACGTGAAGCACATTTTATAAGAGGGAGCACTTCCAAATACACTCGTATCGTTCCAAGCCTGCCTGATTTTCTTGCGTCTGTGAAATTCACAATGAGATGTTAGGCTGATGTTCGAGCTTCTGCAAGGTCAAAGGACAAAACCAGGGTTTCTGCGGGCCTTAATTCGCCCATACTCAAATACATAAAACCATGGCATTGCAAAAGAAATTATATCTGTCCTGTTTTCCAACACAAATATCTAAACATATCTGATGCATTTACTTGAGATGCAAATGTAAAATGAACAAAATTAAGTGAGTTTATGCTTCAAACAAGAACACGTATGCGTCAATGAGTTATGAAAACTTCCCTTTGAATGAAGTTGATATTTCTGAGCCCACTGGCAGATATTTGCTCGTTTTAATCATAAACTCAGAGAAATCATAAATTTCAGAAAAAACAAGATTTCTTATTTTGTCATTTTGTATCTCCAGTCAATGCATCTTGATTTAAGAATCTTTATTCAGTCGCACTGGAAAACCAGACAAAAGTACAGTAAAAGATATTCTAGTGGTAGGGAAAGGAGTGATTCAAGCAACTCTTTGCTTTGCAAAATGAAATAAAAATGTGTTGCAAGTTGTATTTCCAAATAAAACGGCCCAGATCCGACACAATTATTACTATTATTCTATGACATAAAATACATCAGTATCACCCCACTCTGTTGCGCATCTTGAAAAAGCTGTGGCTTCCACATGTACCAGAAGTGGCCCGGATCTACAGTCCCTGACAAAAGTCTTGTCGCTGGTGTACAAATTGACCTGAAGTGCCGCTGAAATATATTTCTAATCAAGATTTTTTTTTACACGAAATGGCTCATTTTAAACCCAACAGCTTTTGTAATAATGTTTCAGCGCAAATGAAACTGTCAAAAAGTATTCTAATATTCACCGCTTGGTAAAGCCCATTGAGTCAATTTTTGCAAAGACACAAGTGTTGTCGCCTTGTCATATGAGCTTCACCTGTGACTAATAATGGATCAGTTAGGTCTCAGGTGTGTATAAAAACAACCCCAGTACACTAGACCTTCACATCAACTGCAACTAGACCTCTGCAAACATGCCTCAGATCCACCCTGAGACTAAAGTTTGGATTATCAAGAGACCAGATCCACTGCTGATGTGGCAGACACCTTCAATGTCTCTCAGCGTCAAGTACAGAGGATAAAAAAAAGATTTGAAGAGACTGGAGACGTGTTTGACAAGCCCAGGTCAGGCAGACCCCACAAGACAACTGCTCGAGAGGCCCGTTTGTTGGCTCGAAAATCCAAGGCCAGCCCATTTTCCACTGCAGCAGAGCTCAACGAGACCCGGTCACCTGAAGTCCCTGTGTCAACCACAGCAGTTTGTCGGATTCTGTCTCGAAATGGCCTCCATGGTCGAATCAGTGCCCAGAAGCCAGCATTAAACAAGACAATTGAAAAACCGTGTGGCATTTGCCAAGGCCCACAACCTGCTAAAAGGATGGACGCTGGAAAAGTGGCAGTAGGTGGATTTTTCGGATGAATCTTCTGTTGAATTACACCACAGTCCCCGCAAATATTGCAGGACCTACTGGAGCCCGCATGGATTCGAGAATCACCCAGAAAACAGTGACGTTTGGTGGCGGAAAAATCATGGTCTGGGGTTACATCCAGTATAGGGGTGTGCGAGAGATCTGCAGGGTGGAAGGCAACATCAGTCTAAAATACCAAGAAATCTTAGCTACCTCTTATATTCCCAACCATAAAAGGTGCTCCATCGCATACTTCCATCTCCACATCAAAGTTCCTCAAGGCGAAGAAGATCAAGATGCTCCAGGATTGGCCAGCCCAGTCACCAGACATGAACATCATTGAGCATATGTGGGGTAGGATGAAAGAGGAAGCGTGGAAGACGAAACCAAAGAATACTGATGAACTCTGGGAGGCATGCAAGACTTGTATTTGCAGTAAATTTGTTAAATTTCTGTATAGGCGACAACTTTTGTCTTGCCAAAATTTGACCTTTCTGTCTTGATTAAATGATAAATCTTTTTTCAGTGAAACTAATTTATTTCAGTGCATTAAACATCATTTGGGAGGGTTTTAGCTTTTCATATGAGCTATTTCTAACACCAATTGATTAAGTAAAAGTCAGGTTAATAGCAGGTGTTTCTACAAAATAGATAAGCGACAAGACTTTTGGCAGGGACTGTAGACATTTAGAGAATATATTGACGTATAGTTTTCTCTACTTGCTCTTAAATTTAGCTTCATAAAACCTGTAGAAACCCTGGAAAAGTATCACAGAATCATGCGCTATAATCCACGTCTTCCGCAGATTTGATCAATTTTTAATTAAACACCAGCTTTTATTTAACACTTCCGTCATGTGGAAAAGCATCTCCTTTTGTGTTTCACAGAACAGAAAACACCACGGGTTGAAATGACGCGAGTAAACATGACAAAACCGCTATTTCGGCTGAACTGCACCGTTGCGCTCTGAAGCCGATTTCTAAAATTGTAAACTAGTTCAGACGGTAAAATATTTTTAGTTGCTTTTCTTTTTACATTCTTAGAATAATTAATAAACGTAGCCTTTTATAATATTGCTGTTGCTATAAACACAATTTGTACATTCTGCTCTCTCACTGTAAAAAAATACTGTTGGTTTAACTTAAAAAATTAAGTTACCTGATTGCCTTACAATTTTAAGTGCACTGAAATTAAACATTTTAGTTAACCTCTTATGCTCTGGGACCATTTTTGGGCGATTTCCGCCTGGATTTGGCCTACCCAAATTGAAAAGCTTCCCATACCCACATATGGTCTCTAAATACACAATTTTGGTGTCATTTTACAGGAAACCCTTTGAAGTTACACTAAAACACTGCTAAAAGTGATAAGCATTTAAGTGTATGTTGTCTGAGCTGTAATAAACCCCCCCCAAAAAGAGGCGCTTTTTGATTATTTGGTTATAAAATCATTTTTGACCTGTGTGTTCTAGCACCCTGCAGACAGTTTTGACTGTTTCAAGCGTATGTCAGCAAATACTGGATATTTATCACTTTCAGCAGTGCTTTATGTAATTTTAGGGTTTTCATTTATAGCACTGTATATGGGTGTACGGGGGGTTGGAGGAATACAGCACCCTGCAGACAGACAAAATTATTTTTTCCAGTATTTGCTGCCATCTAGTGGAAACAGCCCAAACTGTCTGCAGGGTGCTAGAGCACACAGGGCCTGAGTTACACACTTTCAAAAAAAAGTTATTACAGACAACATATACTTAAATGCTTATCACTTTTAGCAGTGTTTTATGAAACTTCAAAGGGTTTCCTTTAAAATGACACCAACATTGTGTATTTTTAATGGCCGCTGTATGTGGGTATGGGAAGCTTTTCAATTTGGGTAGGCCAAATCCAGGTGGAAATGGTCCCACAGTAAATTAGTGTAAATAAGTTACTCTGTGTAAAACACATGGCGAAGTGATGCATATCTGCAGAAAGTAGACATTCTAAGATATCATACCATATGAGGTCAGAGCTCCTCCACAGACATTTAAAATTTAAGGTATATATTTGATGATGTCATTCCGAACCCTATACAGGGTCTGCAGAGTTTAAGAGGCGAATACAATGGAGACAAAATATTGTTATCTGAACCACAATAATGAATTGACAAGTGATAAAAAGTTGTGATAACAAATCATGAAAATATTATTTTACAGTGAGAATACCTGATTGTGATTGGTTGATGGCAGGATTCTGTGGTTTAGTTCATATTTTAGCTGACAAATTAAGATCATTTCAACTTTTCAATGCCTCGTGCATTTATTTATTTGGTAAGCATCCAGGGATAATAGTTGAGGGTTTATTCTGCCGTAATGACTGCACATTATCCCACACTAAGCCATTCGAGACAGTGTTACACTGATTTGACCACGGTTAAAGAGGTTAGCATCCCATAACCGTGGTAAAATGGCCTCTCGTGGCTTATTGCACAACGTATCCAGTGCGCAGTGGTGGATTCTGCCTGGGAAGCACATGCTTCAGCTGAAAACACAAGCCGCTACTATTAAAATGGATTTGCAGAGCAAAGAGATCCCTACACGTTATGCAGCAGTGAGTTATGTTTTAATTACAGGCCGGATTCAGCACAACGGCCGACCCAATATGCTGAGATGCATGAATAATCCAACTGACTGTAATACTGAAGTCATCACAAGAAAAAGCACCTGCACGTCCAAAAAAAACACAAACTAAAAAACTGCATTCACGCAATTCCCAAACTGCAGGCGTACAAATCTCAGCACAAAGCCCGATTCCACTTTTTTTCCTTTTTAAATAAAAAAAAAAAAATCAGATCAATACATCCATCTTTCACAAGCGTCGGACTGTCACGGGTATGGAAATAGAGCATTTATACAAGCTCTCCTCAGTGAAGTCCGTTTGGATGTGTGTGTGTGTGTGTGTGTGTGTGTGTGGTGCGATGAGTATTGCCAGATCATCCTTTCAAAGTTCATCCCTATAACAAAAAAACAGAGAGAAAAACAGTTACTATGGACAGATAAATAACACAAAACATCACCAGTGACATGTGCATACTGTACAAACACAACTCGTGCAGGAATTAGTGTCAGCAACCTTGACGGTATCAAGGTGCAATATAGGCTGTGTTCAAACTGCACGCTACACGTTTTTCAAATCCGATCTTTAGGACTCTGGTGAAAGAGGATTCAGACAGTGCACTTGATATCTGGTCTATCTACAATGGTCGCTATGATAATGATGCAGGCGACAACACGATGCCAAGAGACTTCCTTCCACAGGAACTGGCAGTTCGGATGCATTTTTCCACTGCCTTTTGCATCATGCAACAAAGGACGCATTATTTGACACATTCACTGCTACTGTATATAAGGCTAGAGGTCGACCGATTGATCGGTTTTCCCGATTAATCGGCACCGATAAAAAACGATTACTGGAACAATCAGTTATCAGAAAAAAACGGGTAAAATACCTCTAGACGGGTAATAAAAACTATCACTGACGCCTCGTGGAGTTTGTTTTGACGCATGCATAGAGCGGGACACTTGAGATGAAATGGGTACTGCAGTCCAATTTCAAAATATCGTTTGCCCCGCCCCCTCCTCCTCCTCCTCAGACTCGATGCTCAGTTTGAGGTGACGCAACAGGAGTTTGATTGACAGGCGATCTGACCAATCATAATCCACCATTTTGTCCGATAGAGCAGTTACGAGAGTTTGTATATTAACATCGGTGGATTTGAACTTGAAAAACGGTGTGTTCTTTCCGAGGTTGAAACAACATTCCTTCTGATGTTCATTCATGTTTATTTGAAGTTCATTATTTGATACTATAAATTAACGAAGGAAGAGATGATCGGTTTACAAGCTGCTTTAACTGAGGCATACCAAACACGCAACATATTAAAGAGCCACAAAACAGTATTTATTATTTAAAAGATGGATGCTGAGGCTACTTTTTTTTTTTTATAGGTCAGGTAGAATCTGCGACCAAGCGGCAACCTCAAAGGAAGTGACTTAAACTACAATTCATCGACTGGCCACTAGGGACAGGCTCCAAAAGGGAGTCAAATCTGTATCTCCCCCATGTTAAAATGCCCAACCTGACAGCAGAAAAACACGTTTACAGTCTGGTACAAATTGTGGTTTTGGTCTATACGGCTAATTTTTCCCTTTATGACGACTGTGAGAGGGTGAATATTTTTTTTATAACTCATCCGTTTAAATTATATTCAGCCTTAAAGATTTGCATAATTAAGGGTGTGGCCACTTGAGTGACAGGTGGATTGCGGCTGCCATTTGTTAACCAGGCACCTCAGCTCCACCCACGTCCCGCTTCTTGGCCCATTTTCTGTTATCCATGAGTGATGCACGGTGACGCGCTGCCAAGATGGCGACGGTCCACTACAGGCTTCAAAAATGCTCTTCAGAAACCTATGGGTGACTACCTCCATATTTTTTTCCAGTCTATGTCTCTGACCCAGTTTGTTCGCTGGCTTCCATGGCTACAATACACTGTGTTTTATGCCAACCTGCAACCTATGGTGTTGAAATACTAATAATAACTGGCAACGTGCGGTATCACACAGACCAAAACAAAAACAGACACGTAACGCACATTTCAAAGTATAATAACTGGCTGTAGCATTGCTTTTCAGAGAAACGAGTATGTAAACAACATGTTTCCTAAATATCTGCAAACACACTATGGTATTTTTTGCTTTAGTACAGTCTTACATACAGCACCTTTAATTTGTTGACTAGATCCTGCTTAAAACAATGCGACTAAACATTTGGGTCAGGCTTGCATGTATTTTTATGGCAGGATTGTTACCCATTTAGTTATTTTGATTAGATAATCATCAAGTGTTCGAAAATAGAAGCAAATAAAGTGAGAGTATACAAATGTGTGACTCATTTTAATGATATGGCGTTTGTGTAGATATTTGGATTTATATGAAATAGTGACACTTTACAATAATAGTCTTCTTCTAACATTAACTAAGGTTAATAAAAGTATTGTTCATTGTTAATTTTAACATTTGCTAATACATTTTAAAGTTGTTTCTCTAATGCAATATGAACTAACATGAATGGTCAAGGTATAATTAATATATTAATATTTTTATATTTACGTTTCTGTACTGTTTTAAAATTCTTGTAATAAAGTTCAGCACTATTTTATATGTTATGTTAGTTTTCATTCAGTATCCATTTAAAACTATCGGTTGATTAATCGGTTATCGGCCAGCGTGGGCGAACCTGCGTATCGTTATTTGTAAAATCCACTATCGGTCGACCTCTATATGAACCAGATTTGAGTCTGATCTGCCTTAAAAACATCGGATTTGAGCCACCAGAGTGAACAAAGCCCCAATGCCAAGTCTACACTGGTTTTGATGTGTTCATGCTTTCACGTCTCATCATTCAGAAAGCATTTTTGAGGGGGAAAAAACAAACAAAACAAACTCAAGTCCATTCCAGCAGTTAATGGCAAACCGGAAATTTTACAATATTATAATATGGTTTTTGGTAAAATCAGGCTGGAGGGTTAAAGTAAAAACTGTGCAGCTGTTCATCATGGTATGGAGCAGCAAAAAGGATGACAAGCGGCAAACGCAGCCTCTGTCTGCTCCGGACCATACCGTTTCACCTGTGCCCTAGAAGAGAGAGGGGACAGAGGACAGGAAGTCACTTCCACCTTGACCACTGCTTGTCTTTGTCTGTTAAAGGCACGTAAATCACGCCCATCAGTGGCTTCATTTTGGTACTGCCGTCCTCCAGCTTGTCATACTGCTCCAGCATCTGGTTCCCTCCTGCTGGGCCGACGGGCAGAATCAGACGCCCGCCCGGCTTTAGCTGGTCCAACAACTGCAACACAAACACACATGTGAATCTTACCAAGAACACCTCATATTTCACCCTGACACTGATGGAAAACGAATAAGAATCACTACTGAATATTACTAAAGCCCCTTTAAGGCAAGTCATTTCACTCGGCGGCCATCTTTGAAACGA
>CM031962.1:2727444-2757444 GCA_018749465.1 Paracanthobrama guichenoti | reverse complement strand
AGAGTGTGAGTGTGTGAGAGAGTGAGTGTGTGTGTATGCGAGTGTGTGTGTATGCGAGTGTGTGTGTGTGCTGCATCAAAGGCAAAACTTACAAGACTAAATAAATGAAAGAATAAAGAATGCAAAAAATATAATTGTAGGAATAAATACTTTAAGAAATCAATACTAAGAAATATAATAGCTCAACACTTAATTCTGTGACAACTGGAAAATTTTAGGCCTCCTCACGCGTCCCCATATTTTTGCAGGTTTGCTCCTCCGTCCCACACACTCAGTTTACCTGCAATTGGAAGTGAAGGGACTCACCATTCTGGCGAAGCAGGCGGACAGGATCCCGGAGCCTGATCCCACATCCAGAGCCTTCGCTCCTTCATACAGGTGATCGTGGAGGAGCTCTAGAGCGTATGCGTGCTACAGCACAAACGAGTGTTCATCAGCACCTCAAACAGGGCAATGACTGCTATTCTAATGGTGCTAGCTAAAAAAAGCAGTTTTAACTTACCATATGTGGTGCACTGATTGTTGCTTGGTAACCTGTGCAAAATTACAAAACAGACCTTCATGCCAAAAAGAAAACATCAACAGAATCACCAGACTAACATTGTGTCTACAATGGAAGGGACAGACATCACATGGCGCTGTAACAGCTTAAAGACGTCAACGTTGGACGCGTCAAATCACCTCTGAACTTCAGCTCAAGACTATGATTAAATACAATCCCTTTGAGTCTGTTTACACCTGGTCACTTCATGCATTCCTCTGATCTTTAGGAGGTGGCCTGAGATGCATTCCAGACAAAACTGGACAAGTATAAATGCATGTAAATTTTACTCCTCCTAAAAATGTTAAAGGGGTCATGAACTGCATTGTTTTATAATGTTTCCTACGGTGCACTTACAATGTTAGTATGATATTTATATCAAAAATTGTCATAATTTAGAACGTCCACTGCTGTGATTGGCTGCTGTGAGACTTTGGTGTAAACGCCCACTGCTGTGATTGGCTGCTGTGAGACTTTGGTGTAAACGCCCACTGCTGTGATTGGCTGCTGTGAGACTTTGGTGTAAACGCCCACTGCTGTGAGACTCCGGTGTAAACGCCCACTGCTGTGAGACTCCAGTGTAAACGCCCACTGCTGTGAGACTCCAGTGTAAACGCCCACTGCTGTGAGACTCCAGTGTAAACGCCCACTGCTGTGAGACTCCAGTGTAAACGCCCACTGCTGTGAGACTCCAGTGTAAACGCCCACTGCTGTGAGACTCCAGTGTAAACGCCCACTGCTGTGAGACTCCAGTGTAACGCCCACTGCTGTGAGACTCCAGTGTAAACGCCCACTGCTGTGAGACTCCAGTGTAAACGCCCACTGCTGTGAGACTTCAGTGTAAACGCCCACTGCTGTGAGACTTCAGTGTAAACGCCCACTGCTGTGATTGGCTGCTGTGAGACTTCAGTGTAGACGCCCACTGCTGTGATTGGCTGCTGTGAGACTTCAGTGTAAACGCCCACTGCTGTGATTGGCTGCTGTGAGACTCCAGTGTAAACGCCCACTGCTGTGATTGGCTGCTGTGAGACTCCAGTGTAAACGCCCACTGCTGTGAGACTTCAGTGTAAACGCCCACTGCTGTGATTGGCTGCTGTGAGACTCCAGTGTAAACGCCCACTGCTGTGATTGGCTGCTGTGAGACTCCAGTGTAAACGCCCACTGCTGTGAGACTCCAGTGTAAACGCCCACTGCTGTGAGACTTCAGTGTAAAGGCCCACTGCTGTGAGACTTCAGTGTAAAGGCCCACTGCTGTGAGACTCCAGTGTAAACGCCCACTGCTGTGAGACTCCAGTGTAAACGCCCACTGCTGTGAGACTCCAGTGTAAACGCCCACTGCTGTGAGACTCCAGTGTAAACGCCCACTGCTGTGAGACTTCAGTGTAAACGCCCACTGCTGTGAGACTTCAGTGTAAACGCCCACTGCTGTGATTGGCTGCTGTGAGACTTCAGTGTAAACGCCCACTGCTGTGATTGGCTGCTGTGAGACTTCAGTGTAAACGCCCACTGCTGTGATTGGCTGCTGTGAGACTTCAGTGTAAACGCCCACTGCTGTGATTGGCTGCTGTGAGACTTCAGTGTAAATGCCCACTGCTGTGATTGGCTGACATCTTTGCATATGAAATAGCTAGGATTACATATGTAACTCTCTCGAAAACTTTTAGCACTTTTTACTATTACAGCTCTCAAGGTTAACTTATCCTGAAAAGTGTTGATTATGGCATTATATTCAGATCTACGGCATTATATTCAGATCTACGGCATTATATTCAGATCTATGGCATTATATTGGATCTATGGCATTATATTCAGCTTTATGGCATTATATTCAGCTCTATGGCATTATATTCAGATCTATGGCATTATATTCAGCTCTATGGCATTATATTCAGATCTCACGGCATTATATTCAGCTCTATGGCATTATATTCAGCTCTATGGCATTATATTCAGCTCTACGGCATTATATTCAGCTCTCACGGCATTATATTCAGATTCACGTCATTATATTCAGATCTCACGGCATTATATTCAGCTCTATGGCATTATATTCAGCTCTATGGCATTATATTCAGCTCTCACGGGCATTATATTCAGCTCTACGGCATTATATTCAGATCTACGCCATTATATTCAGATCTATGCATTATATTCAGATCTATGGCATTATATTCAGATCTCACGGCATTATATTCAGCTCTACGGCATTATATTCAGCTCTACGGCATTATATTCAGATCTACGTCATTATATTCAGATCTACGGCATTATATTCAGCTCTATGGCATTATATTCAGCTCTACGGCATTATATTCAGATCTACGTCATTATATTCAGATCTACGGCATTATATTCAGATCTATGCATTATATTCAGATCTATGGCATTATATTCAGCTCACGGCATTATATTCAGCTCTACGGCATTATATTCAGATCTATGGCAGATCTATAGCATTATATTCAGCTCTATGGCAGATCTATGGCATTATATTCAGATCTATGGCACTATATTCAGCTCTCCACGGCATTATATTCAGATCTACGGCATTATATTCAGCTCTATGGCATTATATTCAGATCTATGGCATTATATTCAGATCTACGGCATTATATTCAGATCTATGGCATTATATTCAGCTCTACGCCATTATATTCAGATCTACGGCATTATATTCAGCTCTATGGCATTATATTCAGCTCTATGGCAGATCTATAGCATTATATTCAGCTCTATGGCAGATCTATGGCATTATATTCAGATCTATGGCATTATATTCAGCTCTATGGCATTATATTCAGATCGTGGCATGAAAGGTTGCAGTGATGAGCATTGTAGCCGATCACAGACAGATGTTGAGCTCATGAATGCTGTGATCTCATCATTACAACTCGATTTTTGCACACTAACGAATGCTTTCATCATAACAGTGCAAACACATTGTAAATAAGAGATTTGTTGATTATTACGGGAGTTTTGGTGCGAATCCAGAACTCAGTCACTGATAAACTCGTGCTGTTTGATTGACAGCTCCAGCGATTGTAAAGGGAGCGTTCTTTGATCACTTTCTGTATATAATTTAATCACAGTTTAAATAACAGATTATTTTCATCCTACTAAGAGAAACAATGTGAAGTTGAGCGTTTAGTCACTGGTTTGATTTACTGACACAAAGAACATCTGACTGTACATGAATCATTACATATCAGAAATCACTGGTCTCAGATCAGACATTAGAGTTAACACGGTTACTCACATGTTGTGGCATTACTGTCGAGTCTGTATCGTAAAAGTCTGTTTGCAAAGCCTTGCGACTGATTTCCCAAAGAATCCACAGTGAAATGTAGCGAACACAAATAAATAATGCTCAACTGAGACATTCACATTGATGAAAATAAATAAGCACATTCCTAGCATTAGGATCCCTTGGAAGGGAATGTTATTTGTAGTCCGTTCGTCTCTCCTCGTCATCTCACTAACACTCCAGTGGGCGGGGCCAGAGTTGTGATGATGAAGTAGGTGTTGATCTTCTTCTGCAGAGGCGGTCTTTCTCCATCTATTACAGGCTCATTCCACAACGAGTCGCTCTCTGGGCTCGGTTACAATAAAAGCTGTTTTTGGACTAATAGGGAAGCGTTCAGTTCTGAAACTTACAGGATATTCTTATAGTCTGATGACCTCTTATATGTCAAAAGCTCAAGGAAAATTGTATTTCTCATTTCATGACCCCTTTAAAAAAATAAACGTGTGAGCGAGCTATAGGCTATATGACGTTATAGCCAGATATGACGGTGCTACTGCAAGACGCATCAGAGCAGATGAAAACTAAAGTAGGTCGCAGATGCTGAAAACACAATCATCTTAATTAAAAGACTAAATTATCTCATCAGTGCTGATTAGTGTTGTCAAAAGTACAGAACGCGATACCAAGTCGGTACTGATATTTAAAAAAATGTGACGCTTTGAGCGCTGTTGAGCTGGAATCATAAACGCCTCTGACTGGCCATTGTGCTCATCAGTGTCTGTGATTGGCTACAATGATCAACGCGCGGGAGCGTTTGAATGCACACGGAAGTGTTTGAAAGTGGGAGCGGGAGCGGGAGCTCGACCAGCGGACCGGTAGGCTGATAGACGCCTGCATTCAAACGCTCCCGTTTGTGTCCGTGTAAGCGCTCGGTGAAAAGCGTTTTTGATGTGTTTTTAAGCAATGATTGTTGTAGCCAATCACAGACATATTTGATGAGCGCATGAGCACGATGGCCAATCAGAGGTGTTTATGATTTCACTTAAATTGGCAGCAAAAGCAGAAACCAGGTGTTTCAACAACGAAAAATGAGACGCTTTGGCCACAGTGGGCACTGGAAACGTAGACTATAATGGGAGCGATACAGCTGTCGATGATATTGAGTCAACAAAATGATAACTCTGGACTGGAACTTACCTATAGATTGTGGCGAGTCCATATATGGATTACATTTGGAGAAATGGGCGCGGTCTGTGGCCAACATGACTTCATATACACGGTCTGATTTAATGATCCCATTCTCTGGACAGAAAACACAAACACATTCACACTGGTAGGTTTATACCGGTTTAATACGCATAATTATGCACACACTTTTTCAAGATCAGTTCTGAGAGAATCCCTATGGGGCCCTTTTGCAGCTTCACAACACTTGGTCACTGTGTGAACATTCTTCAAAATATCTGTTCCTTTTGTTTCTGTCATTCATTCATTCATTCGCATCGGAAATGCTGGAGCAACAAAACCTTGCGGCATGTCAGCGATCCTACGCTGGTATTCGAAACGTGCACACTATTAATAACAGCCTGTGCCTACTTTAACATAGCAAATACTACACATTTACACTCACACACAGAAGTTCTGAGAACTTAAAGGCACAATATGTAAGATTTTAGTATTAAAATATCCAAAAACCTCTAGAACAGTGTTATATATTTTGCTGACTTGTGTACTCACATTATCCCAAATGTTTAAACCCAGAGAAATAAGCGATTTTAACCAGGACACTGACCGTGTGTCGCCTATCAATGACATCATACCCGCGTCACCCTCCGTTTCCATGGAAACACAAAGCCGCTTTAATATCTGATGTGTTTTATTAGACAGGAGAGCAACTGTTCGGATCATTGATGGACAGAAACAAATCATTGTAAGCGGTCTTCCCCAGTAAACGCGAGTCACACGTCACTGAAAAAAGGGACGGAGGCGAATGACGTCAACTCAGGTGGACACGAACTGCGATCACATGACACTAATGGCACGATGGAAGATGAAGGCAATGTTTTGCTGACCTTTAAAGATTAAACATTGAACAATCATTTCATCTGCATCCATTGCATATCACACCGTTTTACTTCCTTTTCCGGGTCAGAACGTCTTGGGCTGTTTCGCCAGTGTATAGTGTAAATGCAAATATCGGATACGGGTCGCTTTTAAAAGATGAAAATTAAAAATAAAATAAATAAATAAATTTTAAAAAATCACGAATCGGGAATTGTGCATCAAGACCTGCAGCGTAAAATGCGACCTTAGTAGCATTATAACATCATTTTAACATTTTATTTTACATAAAAAAAGACCCAAAAAATAGCTGAATTTATTAAAATGACCCATTCGAAAGTGCATTAAGAGCCAACAATGCACCGTATGGGTCAAAATTATCCATTTTTCTTTTATGCCAAAAATCATTAGGATATTAAGATCATGTTCCAGGTACTTTTCCTACCGTGAATATATCAGAAATGTATCATTAGTAGTAATATCCATTGCTAAGGACTTCATCTGGACAACTTCAAAGGAGATTTTGTTTGTTTAAGGAGGCACCCTCAGATTGCAGACTTCCAAACATGGTCCTGTCCTAACAAACCATACATCAATGTTTATTATTCAGCGCCCAGATGATGTATAAATCTCAATTTCAAAAATGTTACCCGTGGTTTTGTGGTGCAGGGTCACATTTGTGTTACAAGTTGAATTCATAGGCTTGGGAGTTCAAATCGCAAACCCTGAGTATCAGCGACAGTGATACTTGTCTTAGCAAGCGCCACTATATATAGCACACTGACCACTTGACCCCAGAATAAAGCCAGGAGATCAGGGTTACATGCCAGATGAGCATTATTAGTCTCTCTGGCAATGACCAACTGTTATATTAGTTAAAAATACTCATTTATGAATAGATTTGATAGGCTACATTCACTGAGACTGAGCTAAAAACATTAAATTATAATTATTTTTTTTTTAATTCCAGGAGAGCTAAATATTACACAAGGCATGTTGCGTGGCTAATAAACGCAGCATTAATATCAAAGCTCAAAGCACTTTGCGTGGTGACGTCATCATACAGTGACAGTCCAGCACGTGGTGTGCCACGCCCACTGAACAACTCCAACTAAAAACTGCATTAAACAACAAAACATCTGAACGGATATCGGTGTATACGCAACGGTTTCTTGCTTTCTTACTGTATACAACTTACAGGACCGAGTGGAGTCAACAGATAAAGGCTGCTACTGTGTGATCAATGTGAAGAAAAGCCTTTGTTCAGTCAAAGCACTGCAAAATATGAACCTAAATGAGACATATAACATACATCACGGCGATTATATAAACAGAGCACGCGATTTGAGAGTGACTAATCACATATTAGACTGCTAGCAGCTAACTTAGCTAACCAAGTGAGGAGTACAGACGCGCGTTGTAAGTTTTAAACAGCTTTGTTTTCGCTCAATATAACACACACACACACACACACACACACGTACAACAGTGAAATGAAGTCGTGTCATGGTATCCTAACGCGTAGCAGCGCACTTTCCCCTCAGATGTAACGCAATGCTAGTTCACACAGACGCGAAGGTAAACAAACCACCGTTACTAAGCGAGCATGAGTGCTTTTGCTCGTTTTAGTCGTGTTGAACTCACTGCGGAGGTTGTTGACGAGCTCCGCATGGCTCGCTCCTCCCGATTTCCAGGCCATTATTGAACACACTCTGCGGATCAGGTAGAGTGCGGCTGTCAGCGCCGCGCCTGCGCACACCGCTCTTCCGACGACCGTTACCACTTCCAGCACGGATACGTCACCAGACATGTCGCGCGACGCTCTCAACAACAATAACTCACTGCTGCGTCATTCATTCAAATCTGAGCGATGTTTTCCCATATTACGAGTAAAGTTTGTGCATTTTCGGCTCGTTCTAGCCGTAGACTCGCCCTGCTATCCGCTGCCAGGGTGACAGATTTGGCACGTTTTCTAAATGCGTAACGAAATTGTTTTAATCCAGTAACGTTAGTGGAATGACGTAAGTGAGTGAGCTATTCACGTAAGGGATTAGTAAAGCAGTGTAGCAGGCAGACGAGGGTCTTCTTCTCTGGTTTTTAATTTGATCACGAAGAAGTTCTGCGTCACTACCAGAAAAAAACAAACAAAAACAAGTTTACAATTTGTTTATCTTCATTTCATGAAGCTTTACTTAAAATGTAACTAATAATAGTAAACGTACAACATTATTAAAGGCACAATATGTAAGATTTTTGGATTAAAATATCCAAAAACCACTAGAACAATATATTTAGTTGACTTGTGTACTTGCATTATCCCAAATATTTCTCTGGATTTAAACATTCTTGGAAACAAGCGATTTTAACCAGGACACGGACCGTGCGTCGCCTATCAATGACATCATACCCGCGTTACCCTCCGGTTTCCATGGAAACACAAAGCCGCTTTAATATCTGATGTGTTTTATTAGACAGGAGAGCAACTGTATGGATCATTGATGGACAGAAACTAATCATTGTTCTCCAGCTCAACACAGTTAGTCTTATTGTTTAAATCTGGTGTTGTTGATTTACCGTACAGAGTACCATGTTTTACCATGCCTAATATCGATCTCTCACTGCAGTGTGAACAAGTGTCTCATAGTAGCGCAGAGTGAACGCACAGAGTAGTATTATAACATAACTCTCAACACACTCAGATGTGTGTAATATGATAACGCACACACACATGAGCGGAAGAAGCGGAAGCGCTCGTCTGACAGAATAAAAGCTCCGCCAAATCAAGGCATCATCAAGCTACGCCTTTGCTTTGACTAAGCGACATGTAGCAGCGAAAAATTACACATTGTGGCTTTAATGCACCATGCAAAGGTAAAAGTAATGCATTACAATATTATGTTACTCCCTAAAAAAGTAACTAATTGCATTACTTTTTATGGAAAGTAATGCATTACATTACTTTTGCGTTACTTTTTCCCCTCCTGGGTTGGCCTTGCTTGCTTGTTTTTTTTTTATGTAAAGGACCTTTTACTCCAAAAGTTAAATGAATCAGCCTCCGGCTGAAAGAAATGAAAATTCATGCGTGTACACTAGTGGGCGGAGTTAAGAAACAACAACTTTCAGCTGTTACAATAAGGGTATGTTTACACGACAACAATATACTAAAAACACACGACAGCGTTGTCAAACGATCCCCGTTTACACGGATCTGTGAAAATGACTAAAAAGTCTGTATTATTCATGCCAGGCCAGTAGTCGGAGATGTCAAGAAACACCTCGCAAACACGTAATACGCATGCATGAACATGACATCACCGTTTTCACAGAATCACATTTTGTTTGTACATGGAGATGGTAACGGTATCATTTTCAAAACATTTCACCTTGACACTCGTTTTCAAAAGCTTGCGTCTTCAGGCCCCATGTGAATGAACGGCCAAAACGGTTAATAAAATGAGATTAAATACATAAAGTATATTTGTGTCATTTAATATATTTAACTATTGCAGGTTTGTGTAATATTATGAGATTGCATTTCACTGTTTTTATTTATTTTGAGTAAGATGACAAAGACTTTATATATGGGATGACGATGCATTACTTAGGAATGGGAAAAAGTGCAATTCCCAATATGGCGAATAAGCCCCGCCTTCTAAATGAAAGAGCCAATTGTTGATTAGTAGTCATCACATCACTGCAGCTGCACTTAGAAGCTCCGGTTGCTATAGAAACACTGAGTGTTTAGGATTGTGTATGCGCATTAGCTTTGTCCAGAGTGAAAAATGTTTTTTTTTTATATAATGATTCAAGCATTTAGAAACAAAATTTATGAGACAATTGTTTTCAGATTTCATTGGTGAAATCATTGGTGCATTGGACTTAATTGTAAGCTTGGCGAACAGTTTTGGAGAATTTGATTCCCCATTCAAAGAGATAGGAGCTGCAGTTGCATGCCTGAGAGGCATTTCAAAGATGGCCGCTGAGTGAAATTACTTGTCTTAAAGGTGCAGTATGTAAATTGCAGCGGCATCTAGCGTTGAGGTTGTGAATTGCCGCCATCCACCGCTCACCCCTCCCTTTCAAAGCACATAGAGAAGCTACGGTGGTTGACAAAGGACAAAAATGTAGTCGTTGGATAGAGCAGAGAGTAGCTGGCGCTCTGTAGAGAAGTTTGTCCGTTTAGGGCCACTGTAGAAACATGGCGGCGCAAAATGGCGACTTCACTGTAAGGGGACCCGCGGTGTGTATAGATAGAAACGGCTCATTCTAAAGTAATAAAACATAACGGTTCATTATGTAAGGTTTTTATACACCACTGAAAACATAGTTATGTATGTTATATTGCATTTCTGTCAATATAGCCTCGTAAATATTATACACTGCACCTTTAAAGGGACTTTGAAGATGAGTAGTTTCTTACTCCTGATTTCTCTTAACATAGGACAGGAGAGCTGTTAGTCAATAAACGGTAAAACAAGTAACTTTCGTTACTTATTTGAAAAAGTAACTCAAACATTTTGCTGTAAATTTAAAAGTAATTTATTACAATTAATGCGTTACCCCCAACACTGTACTAGGAGAACTAGTATTTAGTCTTTTTGTAATGTTATAATAATAGTACAAATATTTTATCAATATAATATTAGTTTTCATAAAAAAGAATCGCGTTTGGTCTGGTTTGCCAATAAACCACATGAAGAAGAATCGCGTTTGGTCCTCTGAGGCCGCCGTACTAGGCGGAGTTGGCGGGATATATTCTGCTACACGTGAAGCACGTTAACATCACAACAACAAAACACAACACCAGTGAGACCCAATGGACTGCATCAACGCCAAATACATCTCTCAGAAGATCAGCAAGACGCGCTGGCGGCCCGTGTCCGCGGCTTCACTGCAGCAGCCGGAAGTGTTCGCCACGGGATCCTGGGACAACGAGGCTAGTTCAGCTCATGAGCTAACCTACACACCTCACGCTGACTGGCGTTTCGCTACTAATCCGCATCCATTGTGTGCTTTCAGAATAACAAAGTGTCGATCTGGTCGGTGGGAGATCATGGAGTCTCGAGCATGGATGGAGAGTTTGATGAAGACCCTCAGTTACTGTGTGAGTCCCAGCATGACGGGGATGTGTTGGACCTACAGGTGTGTGTGTGTATCAGGAGCAGCTGTACCATTTACTACATGTGCACATATTTACATTGAGAAGTTTTTTAATGCAAGTAATCACTGGATTTTTATATATATATATATATATATATATATATATATATATATATATATATATATATATATATATATATATATATATATATATATATATATATATACACACACACTCACCTAAAGGATTATTAGGAACACCATACTAATACTGTGTTTGACCCCCTTTCGCCTTCAGAACTGCCTTAATTCTACGTGGCATTGATTCAACAAGGTGCTGAAAGCATTCTTTAGAAATGTTGGCCCATATTGATAGGATAGCATCTTGCAGTTGATGGAGATTCCCACCACATCCCAAAGATGCTCTATTGGGTTGAGATCTGGTGACTGTGGGAGCCATTTTAGTACAGTGAACTCATTGTCATGTTCAAGAAACCAATTTGAAATGATTCGAGCTTTGTGACATGGTGCATTATCCTGCTGGAAGTAGCCATCAGAGAATGGGTACATGGTGGTCATAAAGGGATGGACATGGTCAGAAACAATGCTCAGGTAGGCCGTGGCATTTAAACTATGCCCAATTGGCACTAAGGGGCCTAAAGTGTGCCAAGAAAACATCCCCCACACCATTACACCACCACCACCAGCCTGCACAGTGGTAACAAGGCATGATGGATCCATGTTCTCATTCTGTTTACGCCAAATTCTGACTCTACCATCTGAATGTCTCAACAGAAATTGAGACTCATCCAATTTTAGTGAGCTTGTGCAAATTGTAGGCTCTTTTTCCTGTTTGTAGTGGAGATGAGTGGTACCCGGTGGGGTCTTCTGCTGTTGTAGCCCATCCGCCTCAAGGTTGTGCGTGTTGTGGCTTCACAAATGCTTTGCTGCATACCTCGGTTGTAACGAGTGGTTATTTCAGTCAAAGTTGTTCTTCTAACAGCTTGAATCAGTCGGCCCATTCTCCTCTGACCTCTAGCATCAACAAGGCATTTTCGCCCACAGGACTGCCGCACACTGGATGTTTTTCCCTTTTCACACCATTCTTTGTAAACCCTAGAAATGGTTGTGCGTGAAAATCCCAGTAACTGAGCAGATTGTGAAATACTCAGACCGGCCCGTCTGGCACCAACAACCATGCCACGCTCAAAATTGCTTAAATCCCCTTTCTTTCCCATTCTGACATTCAGTTTGGAGTTCAGGAGATTGTCTTGACCAGGACCACACCCCTAAATGCATTGAAGCAACTGCCATGTGATTGGTTGATTAGATAATTGCATTAATGAGAAATTGAACAGGTGTTCCAAATAATCCTTTAGGTGTGTGTGTATATATATATATATATATATATATATATAATATAATATAGGAGCTCAAACTAATAGTACCATTGGCTTGAACATTTTTGACTCGTCTTTATATTCTACCAATTCATGTATGCTCAGCTATTTTTATTATCTTGTGTAAATCTAGACTTAAAATGTAGGCCAGTCCCTCTTGGGAGCAGTTTCAACAAGGACCGTTTGTCCTGCACTTAAAGGATTAGTTCACTTCAAAGTGAAAATGAACCAAATAATAATCCAAACCATCGTGTGAACAGTCTACCCATACTATCTATACAGATGTGTATAAATCACACCATAGGCTATAAAGACGCTTCGAGGTCTCTATAAAGTAAAAGAACGTATAGCCAAAAATGAGCTTTTACTGTCATATAATATTGGGATATTTTAGCGGATTCTGCATTAAATGCGGTTGTCTCTCCTAAAACTCTGGCCGTTGGTCCTCTTGAACTTTTATTCAACTTGTGAACATACAGAAAGTGAGCAAAGTTAATGACTGAAGCTGTCAATCATTTCAGCTGCAGCACGACCGGCTTCAATGCTCGACGCTGCAAATTGCGTTGTAATTACAAACTGTTGCCGGTCTTCAGACTACAGAGTGTTAAGACAAATAATCATGGGACCATTTGAGAGCAGCTGCCTATTGATTTCCAACCCGCACCGTAAATGACAGCGTAAATATTATTCCACCCGTTACATCAAATATTACCGGCCCACATGCAGTTTCAAGTAAATATTTTAAAGTCACAATATGTAAGCTTTAAAATATCCACTGACTTGTGTACTTGCATTATCCCAAATGTTTCCAAGAATGTTTAAATCCAGAGAAATAAGCGATTTTAACCAGGACACGGTCCGTGTGTCACCTATCAGTGACATCATACCGGCGTTACCCTCCGGTTTCCATGGAAACACAAAGCCGCTTTAATATCTGATGTGTTTTATTAGACACTGTTTGGATCATTGATGGACAGAAACTAATCATTGTTCTCCAGCTCAACACAGTTAGTCTGATTGTTTAAATCTGGTGTTGTTGATTTACCGCACAGAGTACCATGTTTTACCATGCCTAATATCGATCTCTCACTGCAGTGTGAACAAGTGTCTCATAGTAGCGCCGAGTGAACGCACAGAGTAGCATTATAACATAACTGTCAACACACTCAGATGTGTGTAATATAACGCGCACACACACGAGCGGAAGAAGCGGAAGCGCTCGTCTGACAGAATAAAAGCTCTGCGAAATCATCAAGCTATGCCTTTGTTTTGAATAAGCAACGAAAAATGCCAAAGGCACAATATGTAATTTTTGCCACAAGAGGTCACTTATTGAAACCAAAGGCGTGGCTTGATGATGCTTTGAATTCATGGAATCATGGGAGTTGTTGTCTTCACCTCTACAGCCGGTGGAAAAGAATCCGACTCGGGCAGAAATCATATTCATGAGCGAATGTATTACAGATTTCTGACCGTTACTGTAGTATGAAGCAGGGTGGAGCGGAACGAGGCGCTGGAGCGATTGCTAATGAGAGACGAGCGCGACACACGGCTCCAGAGCAGCGGAGCTTTTATTCTGTCAGACGAGCGCTTCCGCTTCTTCCGTTCATGTGTGTGTGTGTGTGGGGGAACGCAGCGCTGCTTTATCATATTACACACATCTGAGTGTGTTGAGTTATGTTATAATGGTGCAGAATAAAAGCTCCGCCAAATCAAGGCACGCCTTTGTTTTGAATAAGCGACATCTAGCAGCGAAAAATTACATATTGTGCCTTTTAAATCCGGTATGTGATGCAGTGAGAAGAGAATGAGATCTTTCATTTGTGGACTAGTTTGAGATGAATAAAACTGTCGTTTGCATAATCTGTGTAGTTTCTAGATCAAGACAGGCTCGTTTCTGCATCATCAAATGGGGCTGTGACGATTTTCAAGCTTCAGTCTGACTGTCAGGTATTTGCTCTATTGGTTTGTTTCCTGATATTTGCATCATCTGATGAATTTCATTGTGCACAGCCAAACCTGTCCCTTGTGATTGTGATGTTTAGGCTCTGTCATCGGCTCACGTGTGGGAGAGAGCTCATCAGTACTCCTGCGACGATTCGCCCTGCACTGCAATAGTGTGCCGAAGCCCTGAGATCGTGTCGGTGGGTGAAGACGGTCGGGTTATTCTTTACAAGGCAGATCAGACTGAAGTTGTACGTGTTATTGGTAAGTGTTTTGTGGCTTTCTTTGTAGCATGGATGTAGCAATAGAGCTGCATGATTCTGGGTAAACTGAGAAACTCACAAAAAAACAAAACACGGTTTGAATTAATGATTTAATGACTCACTTGTAAAGACTTCAATTGATTAATTACTGGATGAATCAGTGTTTTTGAACGAATCTCGTGAGTGAATTATTCAATGACAAATACATTTATTACTTCGACTGATCAGGCATAACATTATGACCGGTGAAGTGAATAACACTGATCTCTTCCTCACGGCTCCTGTTAGTGGGTGGGATATATTAGGCAGCAAGTGAACATTTTCTCCTCAAAGTTGATGTGTTAGAAGCAGGAAACATGGGCAAGCGTAAGGATTTGAGCGAGTTTGACAAGGGCCAAATTGTGATGGCTAGACGACTGGGTCAGAGCATCTCCAAAACTGCAGCTCTTGTGGGGTGTTCCCAGTCTGCAGTGGTCAGGATCTATCAAAAGTGCTCCAAGGAAGGAACAGTGGAGAACCGGCCACAGGGTCATGGGCGGCCAAGGCTCATTGATGCACGTGGGGAGCGAAGGCAAACAGACGAGCTACTGGAGCTCAAACTGCTCAAGAAGTTAATGCTGGTTCTGATAGAAAGGTGTCAGAATAGACAGAGCATCTCAGTTTGTTGCGTATGACCAGTCAGGGTGCCCATGCTGACCCCTGTCCACCGCCGAAAGCACCAACAGTGGCACGTGAGCATCAGAACTGGACCACGGAGTAATGGAAGAAGGTGGCCTGGTCTGATGAATCACGTGTTCTTTTACATCACGTGGATGGCCGGGTGCGCGTGAGTGGCTTTCCTGGGGAACACATGGCACCAGGATGCACTATGGGAAGTTGCACCTCACAGCTTACAGGACTTAAAGGATCTGCTGCTAACATCTTGGTGCCAGATACCACAGCACACCTTCAGTGGTCTAGTGGAGTCTGTTTTGGCAGCAAAAGTGGGACCAACACAATATTAGGTCATAATGTTATGCCTGATCGGTGTACTTCAAAAGGTGATTTGCTGTATTTTGGTCGCTTCCGTAGACATCAGTGTTTATATCCGAACTGTAACCTTTTATCTTAGTACTTCTGCTACGATATGAGTATTTGTGAGAATAGACTGATGGTTCATACCAAAACATGATTATTTCATTTCTGACCCTCTGTCTCAAATGATTTGTTTTTTAAAGTGAAAATGAAAATTGCCATCATTTACTCACCCTCATGCCGTTCCAAACCTGTGTGAGTTTCATTCGCCTTGTCGAACACAAAAGAAGATATTTTAAAGGACGTTGGTAACCAGACGGTTGATGATAGCCGTTGACTTCCCTGTGAATGTATCCTTTAATTGCATTTGACCTGCAATGCATGTGTGTTTTCAATCATGCGACTAGGACTAATGGCACTGTGTTATTGTCTTTCAACAGAAAATGCCGATAGCAGTACGATTCATGCCGTGACGTTTCTAAGGACGACAGAAGTTCTCACGGTTAACTCCATCGGTCAGCTGAAGATGTGGGACTTCAGACAGCAGAGCGACAGTCCTGCACAGATTCTCTCTCTGTATGATTTACTCATACTTTATTCTTCAAATAAGAACTGTATTCATTTAAAGGGCTAGTTCACCCAAAAATGAAAATGTGATGTTTATCTGCTCACCCCCAGGGCGTCCAAGATGTGGGCGTCTTTGTTTCTTCAGTAGAACACAAATGTTTTTTTTTTTAACGCCAAGCATTGCGGTCTGTCAGTCGTATAATGCATGTCAGTGGTCACAGATGAGAGCTGTGAGAGTAAAAACACACACATACGAATCCATATTAAACCCTGCGGCTCGTGATGACACATTGATGTCTTAAGACACGAAACGATCGGTTTGTAGAAACCCAACGGTATATATCATTTTTTTATTTATTTTTTACCTCGAATGCGATCTATGTACATCAGCGTTCACTGTGCGATGACTTCCGGTGAGTGAGGTCAAAATACACGATGTGGCGTAGAGATGCCCGCGAGAGATCACTTCCGCCACTTGTATCCGATTGAGATACGCCATATCGTGTACATTTGAAGTGATGGTGCGCTCAAGGCTGTTGGACATAGTGGCGTATTTGAGGTAAAAAAAATTATATAAATACTGTTGGGTTTCTCGCACAAACCGATCGTTTCTAATGTGTCGTCACGAGCCGCAGGGTTTAATATGGATTCGTATGTGTATCTGTGACCATTGACATGTTATATACGACTGGAAGACTCCAGCGGTTGGCGTTACAAATCTTCATTTGTGTTCTACTGAAGAAACAAAGACGCCTACATCTTGGACGCCCTGGGGGTGAGCAGATAAACATCACATTTTCATTTTTGGGTGAACTATCCCTTTAATTTGGCTCAACTACACAAATTGCTGCATTACATTTTCCAATGAACACGGTTGCAGTTCTTCTGGCAACGTTTTTTGCCAGCATTCTCAATAAGTGGCCCAATTTAACTGAATTCACTCTAGACCATCTAAAATGTGATTCTGATATCTTACTCCGTTTTCTGTTCATGCAGCACCGGGGACCGAGTGCCCTTGCACTGTGTGGATAAACACCCAAACCAGCAGCACATAGTGGCCACAGGAGGGCAGGATGGGATGCTGTGTATCTGGGATGTGAGACAGGGCAATACGCCCTTCTCTCTCATAGAGGCCCATTCAGCAGAAAGTCAGTACCCTTTTACAAAAATAAATATTCTTGAGTTCTGCAAACACACATACTAGAACATAACGTCGACATGAAATGAACATTCACCCTATCTTCTGAATGCATGCTATAGATCTTATCGTGAACAATGCATCCGTGCATGAACTCGGTTACATTTGTGACAGGATAGAAATAAATAATTAAGGTTAGCCGTGGACGATATGACATATCATAATCATATCACACTATAGTTACTTTTGCTTTAAATAGGGTTTTTATGATGTCAGTTTGATACCACTGATTCTTATCACCATTTTCAATATCATTAAAAAAACTAATACTAGCCTTAAAAAAACATCTCAAGCTCACTGAAGACCAACAGTGATCAAGAAAGAGTAAAGAAAACGAACCACAACAGAGCAAAGACACGCATGAAATAGACCTGAAAAACTTCAAGCACTAGAAATACTGCATGAAATGATCAAATGTATAAACAAAACAATGCACAGTCTTTACTGTGTAAACTAAATATACATTTATTCTTATTAAAGTTACAAGAGTGATTCAGTCAAGAGCAGTGAGATTTTCTCTTGTTGTTTGATCAGCATTAATGATGGACGCTGTCACTTTAAGAGCGGTGGCACGGCTCCATTATACTCATGCGTTGCTCTTATGTTCACTTAAGACATAAATAATAGTGGCGTGATGAGACCCTTATCTCACGAGATTGGGTTCACAAGATTTTTTACAGTATTTTAAGAAATCCTCGATGAAATGCATGACTAGAAAAATAGTCTGCAGGTGCATTTTGAAATGTTTTAACTCGTCATCTTGTAATGAATGTCATTTTGTATGAGTTGTCATATGCAGTAAAAGACAACAAGCACTGTAAAGGTTTTGCACAAACTCAACTGACGGGCGTCTCTCCTGTATGAGCGTCTCTTCAGACCGTATTGCACATGAGCTTCTGTTGACCTCCTGCACACAAATTGATCTTTGATCATGGTTATTGTTTGCACTTAATATCTAAGTACTCCATATTCAACGTGCAATTAGAGACCAAATTTTTCTTCAGACGTGATACAGAGCTCAGAGATGGTTACAACTAGAGGGCGTTCATAGTGGGAGATATATTCTCATGCCTCGGGAGCTTAAAAGCGCAGCTTAAAAGTGTTTTTAAGCGTCGGTAACTGAAATCACGTTTGAATGCGTGCTCCCGTTTACTTTCACTTTCAATTTTCCGATTGTGCGTACTCTGTGAATAGGGAGCGCTGGTGCTAAACGCGCATTTTATTATATAAGTCTGATGCTTCTATTGCGCAACGGATCCTCCTCCACGGTCCTGTCAGACTTCTCGTCACGTGATCAGTGCTGCGCACTATGGTCGGCTTGAACTGCTCGTATAGACCCTTTTTCAGTTAGTAAACATTGTGGTGTTTTTTTGTGGGTGGAGCTTAGCTGGAGGCAGAATGTCCGGAATCGTGACTGTTATTTTAAAAAGTTTAAAAAGTCCTTAACGGACGGAACCAGATTGACCGACCCGTACACACTCACTCAATGGATGGACGATCCGACAGGATGACCTCCAGTCGAGTGGCCTGGCATCTACACCCTGCCCGCGGCATAACAGGACAATGCTTATTTTTACCTTAAACTTTATGCACGCAGCTGTTCAGAGTACGCCGTGTGATTTAATCATGTCAGTTTTTTTATAAACGCATATCACTTTTTTAATAGCCTAATGTTTTACTCTACAGTTGTGCAGTTTTAAGAGGATATATGGCATTTTTTAAATGTATTATGAAATGAGTAATGCACATGCGCATTGATTTTCTTTTTGCACTAAAATGGAAAAGACAGAAACGCATGCAAGCTACAACAATGAACGGCTCTGTGGAGGAGAGCTTGTGCGAGGAGGTCAGAAAGTACCCGTGTTTGTACAACTCTAGCCTGAAAGATTATAAAGATGCGTGGCGAGAGATTGCACGGGCACTGGCACTGCAAGTGTGTCGTCTTTGGGCTTGAATGTCAGAAACCTTTCGATTCAATAACACTGGCAGTGATTCTGATCTGTTTTCTACAGTGTGGGAAGTACATTTTCATCCATCAAACCCCAATCACTTGTTTACGTGCTCAGAGGATGGGTCTCTGCTACACTGGGAGACGACTTCAGGATCAGACATGAGCACACTCCTGCAGAGTAAGCCAACACTCCTTCACATCTGTTATAATAATCATCCATCCAGATCCAGTCATCCATCCATCCATCTCCAATCCCATTCATTCGTCCATCTAGCTCCAATCCCATTCCTTCTCCAATCCCATTCATCAATCCCATCTATCTATCCATCAACCCCATTCCTTCTCCAATCCCATCCATCAGTCCCATCCATTTACATTTATGCATTTGGCAGATGCTTTTATCCAAAGCGACTTGCGTTACATTCAAGGTACATATTTTTACATTTTGTCAATTGTTGCTTTCCCTGGGAATCGAACCCATGACCTTGACGTTGCTAGCGCCACGCTCTTATTGTTTGAGCTACAGGAATCCCATCCATCCAGAAATCCCATCCATCCAGAAATCCCATTCCTTCTCCAATCCCATCCATCAGTCCTGTCCATCTCCAATCCCATCCATCTCCAACCCCGTCCATCTCCAATCCCATCAATATCTAATCCCATCCATCCAGAAATCCCATCCATCTCCAACCCCATCCATCAATCCCGTCCATCTTCAATCCCATCCATCAGTCCCGTCCATCTCCAATCCCATCAATATCTAATCCCATCCATCCAGAAATCCCATCCATCTCCAACCCCATCCATCAATCCCATCCATCTCCAACCCCATCCATCAATCCCGTCCATCTCCAACCCCATCCATCAATCCCGTCCATCTTCAATCCCATCCATCAGTCCCGTCCATCTCCAATCCCATCAATATCTAATCCCATCCAGCCAATAAATATTTGTATAAATTGGATTACAATTGTTGCATTTAGACTTCGCCACATAAATGTAACCCTCCAAAACGAATCTGTTGTGATTTGGTCTACCGCTTCACTCCAGAATTAAAATTTCCTTACCCATCCCCACGTCATCCAAGATGTTCTTGTCTTTCTTTCTCCAGAAGAAATTAAGGTTCTTGAGGAAAACTTTCCAGGATTTTTCTCCATATTTTCTGCAGCTTTGAGGCTGCATTAAAACTGCGATTTGGACCTTCAACTCATTGGTCCCCGTTGAACTCCACTATATGGAGAAAAATCCTGGAATGTTTTCCTTAAAATATATTTCCCCCCCTTAATATTGAAATCCTAGAATCACCCCTGGGCTATTGTAAAGCTACTACGGCTATGATTGTTTCATTCTTAATTTTTAGTCGGTACAAACACAGACTTTACTCTTTTATTGCATGTTTGTGTTGATTTCTAACTGTGTTTCCTGGTGTGTTTCAGGGGGCTGGAACAGCAGGGTCATCTCGCATAGCGCCGTCCCGCAGGCAGGGGAGAACGACTCTGTGGTCAGCGCCTGGCTGGCCGGGGACTCCAGCAAAAGTAGACTGGAGGCGACTCATGTGCTGCCCAGCCAGACGCTGTCCGTCAACAGTCTTGATGTGCTTGAGCAGTGTTTAGTGTGTGGGACTGATGGGGAGGCTGTGTACATCCACAGACAACTTCCTGTTTGATTACTCACCTAAAATGTATCGGAGAATGCTTGGAATATTTTTGTATATTAAATTTCTTTGTTCAATTGATTCAAACTAAACGAGAATGTGTACAGTCTTTGTTTCATAAAAGTTCTGAGCTTTGGGTACAATGATAGGGACATAAAAGTTTACCATATTAGAGTTACTCGACCTATAGGCCTGTGCACACCGGGACGAATATCGTGTGTGATTATCGCCGGCGTTTTTTGAGACGTTTTTCGGGCGCGTCTTGAGTGTTCACAACAAAGCGATTTTTTCACTGGCGATGCGCTGAGTGAACGTTCAAAACAGTAGATGGCGTTCCTGACACACAAGGTGGTGCTGCGGCACTCGCTTGTCACACAGAAGAAAAGACCGCGTTAACACCAAAACCATTCACACACTTTTTGCTAACTGGCAAGCTGCATTAGCAGCTCATCTTCGTCGTATCAATGTGTGCTCGGCAAGACTGTTTTGTGCTTGAGCGCCACCAAGTGGTGTTTTACTGTAACTTCAGCTGCTCCAGGCACGTGAACAATTCTCATTGGTCAGCCAGTTTTTAATGTCCCGCGTCAAAATAAAAAAAAAAATGAACCCAAGGTTTTTTTAAACAAAAATGACGCTTTTACGCCTGGTGTTATGCGTCGGTGTGCACACTCACATTGGCGCCCTTTGTTTAGTCACGAGGCGATAAACCCGTCCCGGTGTGAACAGGCCTTATAAGTGGTGCTCACTAAAAGCCAATTTTTACTTTGTTCAGATGCATTCAAAGTCCTTAAAAAACAAAAGTAGCGGTCTGTTTGTCAACATTTTTCCAGCTTCTAGCCTGCGCTGCAGTCACAGGGGCGCTGCTTATTTCCCACAGGATTCTGTGGGACTAGTGAGTGAACCATGTGGCACTTTGAGAGCAAAATTAATGCTCCAATCACAAAACTGCAATATTAGGAGATAACCATAGTAAGGGACAATACAAAAATATGAGACTAGATGTGCATGAAGCAATGTGAATGCAGACTAATAGACAAATATAAAATTCTGCAGTTATTTGTAAAGTAATGAGTGAAGGGCCACTCTCCCTACATAGTGTAGCTTTAACCCGCTCTAAATCACCTGCTTGGACATTTCTAGTAATCCTGAAGACCTTTGCCGTGTCCCGGCATTATTATTTGAGGGCACAGCCATTTGTAGTGGTGTCCGAAATCATAGTGGACGTTATTGAATGCACCCATTCAATCCCACGATGCATTGCAATAACGAGTGTACAACTGATGTACACGCAACGGCTAGAGAATACCTACAATGCACTGTGAGAGTTGCGCACTTAATTAATTACCGCGTCTGAACAGAAGATGGCGCCCGCAGCTGAATCAATCATCCTAGCCTTTTCCAAACTGCGCTGGTCCAGTATAATATGCTACAGGTATAAAGTCCTTTTTAATTGATTATTAAATTGTTTAATTACGGTTTATACATGCTAGTTTCCATGGCAGAGATGATTTATCAGGCATTTATCAACACAACTGACTGGTTTATCATTTATTAATTAACAGTTAATATTTTTGTAAGACAAAGCACATCATGTAAAGTGAGCTCTTAAAAAGGAGCAAAGATTTGGAAAGACTCATTGGTGCCCCATCCTGAAGAGACCACCGATCCGCCACATATACAGAGAGAACAGGGGAAACTCGTCTGCGAGAGTGAACGCTTTAGTTTCCAGGTTGTTCACGAGCTCCTGGTTTACATTACAATTCGTGTCCTGTGCAAGTTGTTCCAGCAGCCAGAACACATAGAAGGAATTCTGATAGCGGCTCCAGTCCATCTGATGTGGCAGCTCCTCTCTGGACGTCCTCTGCACGAGACAAAACCCTGCCATTACAGTCACATTAACATCCATCCACATTGAATTTTACCGATTGCAAGTATGATACTCCTTTTATACAACACCTTTATAAACAAGTAATTCATGTCCAATAACTTATTTCAGACAAAAAAGGCCACTTAAGCCCTATTCTGACGGTAACTGTTTCCCGTGGGCTCATAAGGGTCATCATTGACAGGGATTTTATTGCCATCTGAATCCAGAATGTCTGTGTTTTTCTCCCACCACCCACCTAAAAATCCCCGGCCGGATTACCTCCTGTTTTTAGACAAACACCAAGGTCATGTGGTGATTTAATTGCCGTCCGAATCCACATCTCTGAGTTTTCAAGAATATATCACTTCAAAATTCACTCTTTATATGCTTTTTGACCCCTGCGGAGCACCGTACGCTCGGATGCATTTTAAAGATCGAGCCTTTTATTACTGAAATGTAAGTAATTACAAGAGCATTATATTTCATCACCGCTCACAAAATATAAAGAAGAAAAGCACGACACATTTGAAATGGGCCGTTATTACGGCAGTGATTATATATGTTAAAATAACCACAGCTTTATGTTTACCTCGTGTAAATGAGAGGCTGTATTCACTTATTCCTGCTCATTTCCATGTGGAATAAAATGACAGAAAACCATTTGTGGGTCTATATATCTTCCTATTTTTAAACAGATTTAAATAATGAAATAATAATTAGGATATTATTTTCCTAATATTAAATTAAATATGCATTTATTCTTATTATACAAAGCATATGATATTTTATTTACAGCAGACGATCATGTTATTGAGCACGTGAGCAGGTTCCCGGGTGCGCAGGATCACAAAACTCACTGCTCCACCGGGAATGAATCCCCATCCCAATGCACGGGTTTATCACTGAGGTGGCATGCACATTTATTTTTACAGACGTCCACGTGAGAAACAATTACCGTCCGAATAGGGCTTTAGCCAACTTTGGTTTTATCTGTCTACAGATATCATATACACAGTAAAAACCCCAGTGTTAAATTAACTCTCCTCAGAGTTTATTTGAGTCCACACTCAAGAGTGTTAAAGTTAATGAGATAATCAAGTGATGATTGAGCATTACTGATGAACACCTGCTGCTAACAAGCAGAATCACTGAAGGAAAGAGTCACCATTATGGGGATCAGTGTTTTCTTTAGTTGGGCTCTTGACCCTTGACTTTATAAACATTTGTTTCGTTTTTTTCTGGCTAATGTCACAACAGTAGAGGCACCGCAACTATAACAACCAGTCGGATTATCAGTCGGATTTTCATGAAATCTAAAACCTCCATGTATAATATTCAAGTTATTTTATGATAAAAGTGCAGCAGCAACCACATACACTGCAAGCTGATTTCCTAAAAGGGCAGCTCTAAAAAGGTAGCTAGAAGAATAGAAATAGGATAGAACTTTCCCCGCCAAACACTGAATTTTCCAGATCTTATTGAGAAATCAGTATTTTCAACCCAGCCATACAAAAAGCTGGTGTTGGGGTACTCTAGCTCAGACTTGAGTCTGGAGTAGAGGCCAACTTTTGGATGCATTTTTACTCTGACTTGAGCCTTTGGGGAAATTCACTTGGGACAGCTGATGGAAATGTCACTGGCCTGACTGAGTCAGTACGGCATCGTCACGCGAATCTATCATTTGCATGTTGATTTCTATATGTGTAGTGTGGTGTAACCTACCTCACAGGTTTCCCACAGCTGCTGTGCCAGCTGAATGATCTCAGACATCAGGAGCTGAATAAACAGAGTTCTCAGGACACAACTTCCTCCCAGAGCCAGCAGACACTCTGATAGCACGTCATGGACTGAGAACTAGCAGCAGAATGAGACCACATCAGACTGACCTGCCTCGCTCTACATCAGGAGTGTCCAATCCTGCTCCTGGAGGGCCACTGTCATGCAGAGTTTAGCTCCAACCCCAATGAAACACAGCTGAACCAGCTAATAAAGGTCTCACTAGAGACCTCCAGCAGGTGTGTTGAGGCAAGCCTGCAGGACCGAGTTTGGACACCCCTGCACTAGATTATACAATAATGAAAGTGACCCAGAACACACCCTTCAGAACATGACAGAAAACAAAAATCCCAACTAGGCTTGCTGTGATAGTCGGTGTTGCCGGTGTTCGGGCGAAACACAGGTTACATCACATGCCCACCGCAACACTGTCTTTTTGATTTTTATAGTAATAAAATAATTTAGTTCAGTTAGAGAACAGACACTACAGTTAAGAAGTGAATGTGTTTAATACAGGGTGAACGAGAGTCGCAGCAAACACAGCAGGAATCTCATTCATCACAAGAGCGAAGAGCTGACAGACAAGATGGCCGCGGAAGATTTGGTTTCAAAGCGAAATGTAAAAAAGCGCCTATTATGTGAGTTTGTCATTGTACTGTTTGGTTATGTTTTTTTATTAAGAATAATAGGTTAATGAACCTACAATTCAAACAACCCGCCCCCGAATTGGCGCTAATTCTAAACCGAAAGTAAAATGCGGACGGCCGTCCGGCATTCATTCACGACCACACTGTCGTTCACTCGCGGCCGCACTGTCGTTCATTCATGGTGCGTGTCCACTAGTGCGTTTTCAGTTCATGCCTATGGAAGCTTAGCTCAATTGAAAACACTTGCTTTGCTCCGCACTGCTATGAATGCCCGAGCGGCTGTGCGCATTTTACTTTCCGTTTTGAATTAGCGATAGCAAAGCCCACGGCGGTGATTCCGGTATTGATTGAATATATGATTGATACATGAGGGAATTAAACTGAGGTTTAGGATCATGAGAAAGCTGCTGGAAGAAATTTACCATTTTCAAAATACTATAAATACCATTTTCAACTCCTCTTTTAAAACTGTTCGTCCAATTTTCACCAAATTCGAGTCAGATGATCTTCAGATCGTGCCGACAAAAAGTTTTCATGGATTTCCTGTCGATAGAGGAAACTTTTTATAAGTTGAGGTATGATGCCAAAATGACGTTCTTAATGTCATACGTGAATATACCGGTAATCTTCATTCTGCGTTCACACAGCGCACATTACCGGTAATGTTACAACTTCCCTTATTGCCGGAAACAATTGACCGGTATTTTTGAAAAGGTCCTGTTCACACATGATCTGTTAACGGTAATTTACCAGTAAAGACGGTATGTGTGACAGGGGCTATTCACGCCTCACTCTGACCACACCACATCAGTTTCATAACAGCGCCACCTATTGGTCGAAAGTGATAAACCATTACATCATATCACTAGTGGTCGTATTTGATTTTTCAGGCATTTTGCCTAAAATCATCTTAAGCGTGCGAGTACAGAAAGATCTGTCTGGTATGCATTACTTGAGTTGCCCACTTCTCGCTCTGTCTGCAATTGATTTTACCCACACCTCGCTAGTCTTACCGCAGTGAGTTGATGGTTGGTTAGTAGCAGGTTGATCATCTCCCTCAACAGATCTTCCACTTTGCAAAAATGCTGCACTGAACACCCATGACGTGTTTCTCCTCGACTCAGGGTCTGTGCCACCACCTGTGTGGCCTGATGCAGCTGCTCTGGGTGATGTAGAGGCTGTCCAACATGTGCCTGCCTGAAAACCTCCACCACAGAATCCAGCAACTGCACTACTGAATCCCAGACCACGTCACCATCGCGACACAGAGACGCCTCACAGACTCTACGCAAGCCACTCAGACACTGCAGGAACTGCATGTGTTTTACCATCCTCTGGTCCTGGCGCCACTGTCTGTCCTGGAGGGGGAAGTTCTGACTGTTTGGAGGGGTTGGAGGTAAACACGGTCCCGTAGCAATGCAAATATGTGTTTGCGAGCTGTTATCAGTGTCACAGCCAGAGTCACCCTTCAACTGCTGCGGGTCGTCCTGAGAGAGTGCTTTGGCAATCTCTTGACCTGTGAAAGCAAAACACAGCATATCAGCATCATATGTGTGTGGGGTGTGGGTTCGAGTACGGCCATGTATTACGTCAAAATGGGTGGAATTCCTAAGAATGGGCACTTCTCCCGGATAAGCATGTGCGCGCCCATCAACAAGCTTCGTTATGGGAGCTGTCAGTGGCACTGGCATTGTGTTTTTAGACCACAACATCAACAACGTCACTAAAGAAGTATGTTTCTGGTGTGAGGGAAAGATCACCTTGTTCAGCTTCCCAAATAACCCAGCGTTAAGGGAACAGTGGATGTAGGGTGTGTTTCTGGAGTTCTGCGAGTGTGTGTGTTTGTTCCCGGTCATGAGTGGAAACCTCAGGCGGAGAGTGAAACTGCAGCAAATGTGTGTGTTTTGTTGGCAATCGGTGCGCAAGTGCATATAATGTGAACAACACCGACGTATAGTGTGTGTGTGTGTGTGTGTGTGCGTGTGTGTGTGCGTGTCTGTGTGCGTGTGCGTGTGTTCGTGACTCTTTAGCTCCGCCCACTGCACGCCTCCACGAGCTCGGCTGTTTTCAGAAAGAATCGGTACAGTGTATCTGTCTTTTATAGATATGATAAACTAAAGACTCTTGGGAGATCAACACTACTCTATAGATACTCAAGATTAACATGAGACTGGCAGAAACGGTGTGTGTTATGTGCCCTTTAATAATTATGCACACCTAAATATAAGGCGTTTTTCACTTCTAGCCTTCCATAACAATTATCTATCACTTATAAATGATTAAATACAAAATGAATAGTAGTTATTATGATTGATGTGGTTTGGAATTGGTCAAATGTGTTTGGAAGAAAAATATGATCCGAATATAATTTAGGGAATCTATTATTCATTATAGGAATATTCAATACTTTCCATGATTGTATTAATCTCCATGTATTTTCCAGGGCTTAAACAGACGGATATGAAGATATGATGATGAGACCCTACCTTGTCCTGGCTCTGTGTTGCTCCTGGTCTTGAACAGTAAGCGCGTGAGCAGCAGCTCCTGTCTGAGATGCAGCAGATCTTCATGAAGACCTCGAGCTTTAGACCTCCAGCCGTCTTCCTGCTGTCGGAGTCCATCCGCCAGAGATTCGGCGAACTGTCTGGCTCCTCCTGATGGCCTGGACTTAATCACAGCCACAGCCACAGCCAGTCTGGAGACCCGTATATACCAGCTCACCGCTCCTACAGACATAATGCAACAGCTCACCTCAAGCAAGAACTAGCACACTTCTGGACACAGGCAACACACACTCTCAAAACATGCATTTTAAAATGAAATATGCAAACAAGTGTTATTTATTTTAGTGCCACGATTGCACGAGAAACGGTTATAGTGTTGACAATGAAGCACTGTGACACTTTGTGATTATAAAATATTAGTGTTCATAATTAATGTGATTAAATAAACCAGTTTAAAAACTACAAACCCAATTCCAAAAACGTGCAAATTGTGAAATTTCAAATTCCTTTTCATATTTCAGTATTTTATTTAGAATACAACATAGATGACATATCAAATGTTTAAACTGAGAAAATGTATCATTTTAAGGGAAAAATAAGTTGATTTTAAATTTCATGAACAGTAAGTTGGGACAAGGCCATGTTTCCCACTGTGTGGCATCCCCTCTTCTTTTTCTAACAGTCTGCAAACGTCTGGGGACTGAGGAGACAAGCTGCTCAAGTTTAGGAATAGGAATGTTGTCCCATTCTTGTCTAATACAGGCTTCTAGTTGCTCAGGTCTTAGGTCTTCTTTGTGGCATCTTCCTCTTTATGATGCTCAAATGTTTTCTATGGTGAAAGATCTGGACTGCAGGCTGGCCATTTCAGTCCCCGGATCCTTCTTCTACGCAGCCATGATGTTGTGATTGATGCAGTATGTGGTCTGGCATTGTCATGTTGGGAAATGCAAGGTCTTCCCTGAAAGAGACGACGTCTGGATGGGAGCATATGTTGTTCTAGAACTTGGATATCCCTTTCAGCATTGATGGTGCCTTTCCAGAAGTGGCCCATGCCACACGCACTCATGAACCCCATCCCATCAGAGATGCAGGCTTCTGAACTGAGCGCTGACAACAACTTGGGTTGTCCTTGTCCTCTTTAGTCCGGATGACATGGCGTCCCAGTTTTCCAAAAAGAACTTCAAATTTTGATTGGTCTGACCACAGAACAGTTTTCCACTTTGCCACAGTCCATTTTAAATGAGCCTTGGCCCAGAGAAAACGCCTGCGCTTCTGGATCATGTTTAGATATGGCTTCTTTTTTGACCTATAGAGTTTTAGCCGGCAGCGGCGAATGGCACGGTGGATTGTGTTCACCGACAATGTTTTCTGGAAGTATTCCTGAGCCCATGTTGTGATTTCCATTACAGTAGCATTCCTGTATGTGATGCAGTGCCGTCTAAGGGCCGGAGATCACGGGCATCCAGTATGGTTTTCCGGCCTTGACCCTTACGCACAGAGATTGTTCCAGATTCTCTGAATCTCTGGATGATATTATGCACTGTAGATGATGAGAACTTCAAACTCTTTGCAGTGTTTCTCTGAGAAGCTCCTTTCTGATATTGCTCCAGTATGTTTGGCCGCAGCATTGGGGAGTGGTGATCCTCTGCCCATCTTGACTTCTGAGAGACACTGCCACTCTGAGAGGCTCTTTTTATACCCAATCATGTTGCCAATTGACCTAATGAGTTGCAGATTGGTCCTCCGGCTGTTCCTTATGTGTACATTTAACTTTTCCGGCCTCTTATTGCTCCCTGTCCCAACTTTTTTGGAATGTGTAGCTCTCATGAAATCCAAAATGAGCCAATATTTGGCATGACATTTCAAAATGTCTCACTTTCAACATTTGATATGTTATCTATATTCTATTGTGAATAAAATATAAGTTTATGAGATTTGTAAATTATTGCATTCCTCTTTTATTCACAATTTGTGCAGTGTCCCAACTTTTTTGGAATCGGGTTTATAATTTGATGTACAGGCGGTCCTGAATATAAATATATATTGCCGGTCAAAGGTTTGTAAACTTTCCTATTTGTATTGTTTTTGAAATAAGTCTCTTATGCTCATAAAGCCTGTATTTATTTGATAAAAAATACAGAAACAAACTGTAATATTGTGAAATATTATTAAAATTTAAAATAAGGGTTTTCTATTGTAATATAGCAGTTCTTTTTAACTTGTTATTCATCAATCAATCCTGATAAAAAAAAATCAACTGTTTCCAACA
>CM031962.1:2692444-2722444 GCA_018749465.1 Paracanthobrama guichenoti | reverse complement strand
GCCACTAATTGGATGAGGTGGGTGGGCCACGGGCAAAGCAGGATTATGTCTGAGCATCAGATAATCAGATTATTCCAGAAACAGATCTTGCTTTTTTAACTACTTCACTGTAATCTGTCACACAATGTTACGCCTCTACACCAAGACTACATCTCTATCATCCATCTCCACCTGCTTTCTCCGTTTCTGCTTTTCACATTCACAGTAATGTCTTCGGTGAGACACTGAATGTCCATCTCAGTGTCCGGGTTCCTTCATATTTGGGTCTCAGGGACCATAATGGCTTTTCCTGCTTCTGACGGTTATATTCAAGAAAAAGGACTGAGCACCTGAAGTATTGTGCTGTGTTGATACAGCATGGGGTTAGATGTAAGACTTGAAGTCAGCATGTCTTTGAAATGTGGGCATCTCTTCACACTCTTCTTCTTTATACTGTCCGTCACAGGAATTCAAGGTAACAAAGTCAAATTTTATCACATGATGTATTATGATTGAGTAACTTACTCAATAGAGATATGACACTGGACACATCTAGAAGCAAATTGTTTTTCATTGCATAGAGTGCAACCAAAATGTTATTTTCAAAAGATGTCTGTTTTGTTTAGTTGTGTGCTAGTGTGTTCTCAGATTGGCCTGGTGTCTACACGTTTTGTGAACTAGATATTCACAACATACGTCAACAAGTCATCACGGGCCATGCATTAAAAATGCACTGGTTTTGCTTTTAGCTTTTCTATATCGTATACAGATTTTCTTTTTACCAATTGGTGGCAAAAATTAGGGATGCAATTATTTTTATACCATGGTCTGTCTGAATACTCGATTCTGATTGGCTGGAAAGTGTGCAATAAAACCGTTTAAAGGATTAGTTCACTTCACAATGAAAATTTCCTGTTATTTTCCTCACCCGCATGTCATCCAAGATGTTCAAGTCTTTCTTTCTTCAGTCGAAAAGAAATTAAGTTTTTTGAGGAAAACATTCCAGGATTTTTCTCCACATAACGGACTTCAATGGGAACCAACGGCTGAAGGTCCAAATCAGTGCAGTTTCAGAGGAAGGGCTTCAGAGGCTCTGCACGATCCCAGAGGATGAATAGGGGCTGATCTAGACAAACATAGATCTGTGATCTTGCGCTGCTCTGCGACGTGCCAAGGATTGCACATTCCCGTCGGAAAGGTCACGCTAGACGTAGGCAGAAGTACCGCCCCTGTGTTTTTACCAAGCGCACATGTGAAGACTAATGCAAACATCCTTTAGCAAAAAAGGTAAAACAACGATGTTGGACGATTTTGAAGTTGAAGGAGTGTTTGTGGTAAAGGGCGTTTGTATTCGTCCTCACGCATTCACTTGGATTGGTGTTTATGTCTAGTGTGACATTTTCGACATGATTACGCAATCCGTGGTGAGCAATTTAGGATAAGACCCTATTCCTTGTCTGAGATCGCCCTTCCTTTGAAACTGCATTGATTTGGACCTTCAACCGTTGGTTCCCATTTTAGTCCATTATGTGGAGAAAAATCCTGGAATGTTTTCCTCAAAAAACGTATTTTCTTTTCAACTGAAGAAAGAAAGACACGGACATCTTGGATGAGATGGGGGTGAGGAAATTATCAGGAAATTTTCATTTTTAAGCGAACTGATCCTTTAATGCTCAGGTAGTTCCAGTCAGTTAAATCACCGTTCTATATTAATGCGCGGATTTCATTGAAACTGAACTTTTTCAAAAAAGCCCCCCGCGACTTTTGCCAATAAAATCACTACATTATATTTCTCAGCAACGATGGGGTTATATTGCTATTTTTAAGTAATAAACACACATCTTCATTGTTAAGAGAGATACTGAACAGACGCAGGTACGTCTCTCTCTCTCTCTCTCTCTCTCTCTCTCTCTCTCTCTCTCTCTGTCTCTCTCTCTCTCTCTCTCTCTCTCTCTCTCTCTCTCTCTCTCTCTCTCTCTCTCTCTCTCTCTCTCTCTCTCTCTCTCTCTCTCTCTCTCTCTCTCTCTCTCTCTCTCTCTCTCTCTCTCTCTCTCTCTCTCTCTCTCTCTCTCTCTCTCTCTCTCTCTCTCAATGATTAATTAAAATAATTGCTATAATTCATTCATTCAAATAAATGTAATCTTACGCACTACTTTATCTCTGTGTCCGATTCAAAGTGGGCAGATGCTGGATAACTGATGAAAATAACCGCCAATTTTACCCTTCCGGTCAAATATTCTGCTGCAAACATCAATAACAGCTTTAAGTTGTCAATGTTTGCAAAAGACCATGGTATAACTGGGATAATCCACGGCTAGCTATGCACTTCGCGGAGGCAAACACCCTCCGCTTCGTGTCGGGCGGTTCTTTGCCTCCACGTCGTGCATTAAAATCCTCTAACGCACAGCTAGCCGTGGATTATCCCTTACATATTTGAAAACCGATAACCGATATTATGGCCGATAAATCTAAATCCACATTTTTATATACTTTTTGAAAGCCTGATTACAAAAACAAAAGTCTCACCATTAAATACACGTCCCAAGCATACAATTATGATGTTCTCATTATAATTTTATGTCACATGTTGCACTGAACTGTATTTTAAGTGATTTCAATCATATTTCAAGCAAGTCAAACCTATCATGGTGAACAGTGTGAAGTGTCTCAGCTGAAGGAAAGAATACATTATTTATCGGCTTTAATATATCGGCCTAATTTTCTGATCGGGCCGATAACGATAATATTCAAAATACCGATATGGTGGCTGATACATTGTGCATCCACAGTAAAAAGTACATTCCTTAGAACGCAGACAGCAAATGGTGTCGGCCCAGATCGGGGGCCACATCTGGTACATGTGGATTCAACGCGTACCGGATCTGGGCCGACACTATGTTGCTGTCTGGGAAAAATTAAAATGGCAGAATTTATACAGGTGGAAGCATACAGTTCTAGATTTACTTTCAAAATGTAAATGTGCTTGCCGAAAACAATGTCCTTCAAGCACGAGTGCAGAAACAAATCTTAGCACTGCATAGTATCCTAGTTTTGGCAAATGACTGTGTTGAGAGTCCATGAGGACTTTGAGAGCTGATATTTTTTGGTAAAAATATGCCAAATTGCATTACTAACTACATTTCTTTCCCCAGACAGAAACAGGCTGAATCCAGTAGAGACTCCTCACGCTAGCAGCTTAACAAACCTGCCAAATGCACCAAAGCAGAATTCAGGCGTCAGAACTTTATTTGAAATGGAAAAGCATCGCGTCAAGAGGTCAGACTTCTTCCACTCAGAGGTGAAAGTTTGTCCACAGGAGACGATGAGAGAGATCATAGCGAGCCATCAAACGTTCTACACGCTGAGAGGTAACGGTCAATCTTATGTACAAAAAACATCTTCCCTGTTAGAAAGGTTAACCCTTTCAAATGCATCAATGGTTGTTTAGTACAGAGGCCACTCCCTCCCACAGTTTGATTAGTCTCCCTAATCAAACACACCCGACTGAGATCATCAGCTCATTAGTAGAGACTTCAACCCTAGTATACTACTCATATTGCTTTTACAACATCGTTCAATGGCAGAAATAGTAAGAGTAGTGTGGTATGTGGTTCTGAATTCAGGACCTGTGTCAAAGCTGTGTTTCCACCGCAGGAAGTTTCCCCAGGGAACTAGAGACTTCGTGGTGGTACTCGGTGTGTTTCGACCACAGGAACCAGGGTCCACCAAAGCTTTTTTAGCCAGCTGAAAACGCTAGGCGCTCTGCTGAAGACGCCTTCCTGTGGGCGCTTGAGAGCGTTTTGGCAGTTTTTTTGCTTTTTAGTTGAGGCTCTTTGCATGCTATGATACGGGATATCTGCGGAAGTGTTATTAGTATCTCATCTCACAGATAAGCCCCATTTTCACTGAAATAACCCAGGAACTCTTTTTCCCCCAGACCCGCTGCTGTCTGCGTTTCCATCGCGGTCTAAAGTACCGTGAAGATTAGTCCGGTGACGTAGGACTGTGCGCGACTTGCCAGTTCCCACTGGATTTCGTCCTCCGCATATAAGCTTAACAAAGCCTGAACCTCGTCGTCGGCCTATTGTTTTGTTTTTTTAACTCCATTGTTGATTCGAATAGCAAACAGCTCTTACTGCACGCACCGCAACAGACTTTTAGGATGAAGTAAAATGCTGTGTGAACCAATCAGCATGTTCAGCGCACAAGTCCCACCCCCAAAAGTTCCTGAAAAAGTGCTACCTCACGAGCAGGACGTCCACCCCAAAGTCCCTAGTTCCTGGGGAAAGTTCCCGCGGTGGAAACACGGCTATAGTTGGTTTCTGTTTTGTATCTATATAAAAATGTCAACGTAAAGTAAGCGTTGCGTTTTACTCAAAGTTCAACATTCTTCAACTCTCGGTGACCAGTAAAAAACGCTGAGCGCTCAGTGCTTGAGCGTGAAATAGACACTCAGTGCCTTGTTACGCTTCTGCTTTTTTTTTTTAAACGTGGCGCTCCTATTGAAAACACTTAGAAAAATACAAGTTCCGGAACATTTTAAAATGGCATTTTATTTCAACCACCTTTTTTAAAAGTCTGTTGCGGTGCGTGCAGTAACAGCTGTTTGCTATTCAAATCAACAATGGAGTTAAAAAAATACGCCAATGAACCGACGACGAGGTTCAGGCTTTGTTAAGCTTATATGCGGAGGATGAAATCCAGCGGGAACTGGAAAGTCACGCACAGTCCTACGTCACCGGACTAATTTGCCTAATCTTCACGGTACTTTAGACCGAGATGGAAATGCAGACAGCAACAGGTCTGGGGGACAAAGTTCCTGGGACAAATTGTTCGGTGGAAACGCGGCTCAAATATGCCAACTTCCACACTATACAGTAGGCGAAAAACAGTATGTGTGCATCTGAATTAACAGTATCCATAAAACAGCAGGCGAAAAGACTTACTACTTCTGAAGAGATTCTGAAGTGTGCATCCGATGGACATTTCACTATCCCATGAGGCCGTGGGAGAGGATTTGTGAATGGTAGTGAAGCGACACAACTGTTGAGAGAAAAATACACAACAGATCAGAGAATAAACAGGCATAATTAGCCAAAATGTAATATGAAATACCTCTGTTGACTGTCTTGATTTGTATTCTGTATTCAGCAATACAGAAGAATATATTTGCACTTATGAATTTGCACATGGTTTGTGTTAAAGCATATTAAAAACGCCGCATAGACATACCAACAACATTAAAAACTTGATTTTCACCACAAGGGGACTTTCACTACAAAACCGGTCCAGAAAGATTGAAATATTCTGTTAAATTGATCATTTGAACACTTTTTCATTTGTTGACATTCAGTTTGCCAGGAGGCTGTATGGGAGGCTTTCCGGATCTTTTTGGACAGAATTCCCAGCAACTCAGAGTACCAGAAATGGGTCCACACATGCCAGCACAACTCCCTGTGCATCTCAGATCTCGCCATGAATTTCAGCCATTCGCAGGAACACATAGACATGGTCTACAGGGTAAACTAATCACAATTGCACACAATACAGTTTTTTTTTTTTTTGTGTGTGTGTGTGTGTGTGTGTGTGTGTGTGTGTGTGTGTGTGTGTGTGTGTGTGTGTGTGTGTGTGTGAATACAGTTTAAAAAGTGGTAACCTGAAATTATTTGATTAAAGAGCCATTTCTACCAGATTTAACCCATAAAAATTTGCTTGTATTTAGGTCAAATAATTCAGTAAATTAAAGTTTTTGCAATTTTTAGGTTACCATTTTTTAGTGTATCTTTGACTATGAGTGTTTTTAGCCAATGGCCCTTAAATAAAAATAGTCTTGTAATGATTTTCCTTTTCGTTACAGAGGTTGAATATGAATAATGCAAAAGCAGAACGGTGAGACTGCACTTAGAATCATGACTATAATTTCATATTCTGAAAACAGCTCCTTTAACAATAATTATAGACCGTGATTATTTTAATATCATGATACATATTCATTTTAAATTTGTAGAAATATAACTGAAGAGCCAGCAACTGATGAAGCACAAGAAATGGAAGGTATGGTTGAATTGTTTCTGGTCTTCCGTGAGAGGTTTTCGTCGTGTTGGTGAGCTGAACTGAGCTCATTTCTGTTGTTCAGGTTCAGAGGAAGTCCTGACCGAAGCAGCAGTGGATGAATTTGTTCCCACAGCTGAATCTCCTACTGTCAGCACTACAACAGACACCTCTACTGCCTCACAGGTCTGCAGCACATTCGTCTAACATACTTCATATACTTGATTTCATTACAAAAGGTTGTTTATAAGCAGCCATTGCTCTGCTGTCATTTTGAGCCACGGCCACCGGGTCGATAAGCCATAGCCATATTAGGTGTAGCTTTACATAATTTCTCAACTGTCTGCAGGAAATGAGGAGTGCTTGTGGTGGTTAATGTGACAGTGTTAGTAGTGCAGAGCTTAACTCCAACGTCTATTAAACACACCTGATCCAGCTAATATAGGTCTTCAGGAATACCGAGTTGTGTTCCGCTTTGCTTTTAGACCTCGGCACTCGTGCAACACAAGTAATGGTGTACTGTACTTCACAGTGCACAAGAGGGAAGTTAGCAAGCATAAACAAATTGACCTGTAACGCAGCACTAGTATGTCAGGTTGTTGGGGCAAGGACAACAGGCCTCCAGGAGCAGGATTGGACACCCCTCTACAACTCCAAATAGATTTACGTTTATGGTCACAGAGCTGGGTGCAATAGCGTAGATATTAGGGGCTCTCTTCCAGTGATGGTTTGTGCACTTGACAGAATGTGCGCTCTGTGGCCCTTCTTTATCTGCCCCAATACCTTTCCATCACACTGATAAATTTGCCCTCAAATCCCCCCAATTGAAGTGATTAAGGTGGCTCGATAACTTTGGAGCAATATCTTTGATGTTTGACTGCTTTATCAAGACCCCTTTATTACAGGTCTACACTTGAGCTCTTATTTAACTTTATATAAAACAGGGGATGGCAATTTACAATGTGTGCTATTCATGGACACTATATTGCCAAAAGTATTGGGACACCCCTCCAAATCATTGAATTTAGGTGTTCAAATCACTTCATGGCCACAGGTGTATAAAATCAAGCACCTAGGCATGCAGACTGCTTTTGTGAAAGAATGGGTCGCTCTCAGGAGCTCCGTGAACTCAAGCGTGGTACCGTGATAGGTTGCCAGCTGTGCAATAAGTCCATTCCTGAAAATTTCTCAAATTTCCTCACTACTAAATATTCCACGCTCAACTGTTAGTGGGATTATAACAGAGTGGAAGCAATTGGGAACAACAGCAGCTCAGCCACGAAGTGGTAGGCCACGTAAAATCACAGAGCGGGGTCAGCGCATGCTGAGGGTCGCCAACTTTCTGCAGAGTCAATAGCTCCAGACCTCCAAACTTCTGTGGCCTTCAGATGAGCTCAAGAACAGTGCGTAGAGAGCTTCATGGAATGGGTTTCCATGGCCGAGCAGCTCATCCAAGCCTTACATCACCAAGTGCAATGCAAAGCGTGGGATGCAGTGGAGTAAAGCACGCCGCCACTGGACTCTAGAGCAGTGGAGACGTGTTCTCTGGAGTGACCAATCACACTTCTCTGTCTGCCAATCCCATGGACGAGTCTGGGTTTGGTGGTTGCCAGGAGAATGGGACTTGCCTGACTGCATTGTGCCAAGTGTAAAGTTTGGTGGAGGGGAGATTATGGGGTGGGGTTGTTTTTCAGGAGTTGGGCTTGGCCCCTTAGTTCCAGTGAAAGGAACTCTTAATGCTTCACCATACTAAGATATTTTGGACAATTTCATGCTCCCAATTTTGTGTTGCAGTAAGTATATAATAGTTCTTGTGCTATATTTTCAGGAGTTGGATCTTCACAATGTGGTTCCAGAGCAGCCAGTCCATCATGTCATAGAGTTCAGCGTTACACTGATGGACTATGGGTATCAGGAGATACTGAGAGATGCAGATTCACCTCAGTATCATGACCTGTCACAGCATCTTCAAGATCAGGTTTGTGAAAATGACCAGTGATATTTATGCACTATTCTATGTAGTGTGAAAATTCACTCTGTAAATTCCAAACAGAAAAAGTGCACTTTAAACACCCGGATGATGCTCTTAATTAACCTGAAAAACAAAGTGTGGGATGTTGGACTTAACTGTCGCATCTTTAATCACGTATGGTAACAAGCAGCAGTACATGATTAAACTGCATGCTTGTCTGTTTGTTGCAGATGCAATATGTTTTTAAAGACCTACCTGGATTTATGGATATCCACTTGTTAAGAATTAGGTAAGTAAAAAAAAAGATTTTTTACCGAATTCATCATCACTTTCTTTAACAACAGCAGTGACCAACTGATCACCTGAGGTCTGTATTTCTAATGTGAAAATGACACTAACATTTGTGTTTGTATCTCTATCATTAACTATTCATATTTCACTATGGAAGTGATTTCTTGTTGCATTTGATTTTACTTATCTTTGTATCCTTTCCAACATGCAAGCGAGGCGGAAGAGCCTAAAGGGTAAAAGTTACATATGTATATAATGTGCTGTGTGGAGTCTCCATGTACATCACCTTTAGTGTCATCCATCTATTGTTTGGATAAAAGCATCTGCTACATAAATAAATGTGAATGCATATTGTTTCTATTTCTCCCCAGGGCTGGAGGAGTATCTGCAGTCTACTCGGCTGTTTTTGAGACTATTGTATCTACTATTGCTGATGAAAGTCTTGGCACAGTTGTTTCATCTACAGAACCAAATCTGAAGGACATGATAGTTAAAGCACTGAGCAAAAAGACCTCTCTTCTGGATCTTAACTCACTGACATTTGAGACAGGTACATGAACAATTTATATATATATAAAAAGTCTTGTTCGATTATATATTTTACAAGTTCATCACATATTTTAAAATTTCTCTCATCAGGCAAAGAACAACCCTCAACCAGAATGCCTGAGGTTTCTGAAGACATATTAACTGAGGTGACTAATGTCATATAATTAAGCAATAAGCTACAAGAGACAATAAGATACTTCCTTTGGAAGATAATGTTATTTGTAGTCTGTAGGCGTTGATCTTCTTGCAGAGACTATAGGCTCATTCCACAACGAGTCGCTCTCTGGGCTCGGTTACAATAAAAGCTGTTTTTGGACTAACAAGGAAGTTTTCAGTTCTGAAACTTACAGGATATTCTTGTAGTATGATGACCTCTTATATGTCTTGTATTTTTATATTTTGTGTTCTGTTACTTATATATAACACTAGCATTACATCTTTAAATGCAACAACATAATTGTACACCTGTTAATTTGCAGTCCTCTGATCGAGATTCATATGGTGACCTCAGTTTTCCAACAAAAGAAACCAAGGTTGAAATTCATCTTCCATCAGATGGTGATGAGAATGTTTTGGAGACCATTTTAGACCCAACACTGGACACAGACAGCACCACAACAACAAAATCAACAATTGAACCTGAGAACGAGGCAGTCATCATACACCAGATTGAAACTATTAAGGGGGAAACTGGTGAGCTCATAAAAGACATTTTTCAAGTTCCACCAGTAGAGGAAGCTCCTGGTGAGGAAGAGAGCAAACCAGTTGTTATTGTTGTTAAAGACAACAATCTGGCTCCAACATTTTCAGCTGCTACCTCAGCATTACCCTCGAGTGCAGAACAGCCGAGAGCTACAGAGAAACCTACACCAGATATTGACTTTAATCTAAACACAATACCAGAAGATGACGTCATGTTTAACCCAGTAACCACCACCCACATTTCGTTCACCACTGCAACAACTGTTAGTCCTGGGTCTGAACAACCAAAGTTGGCTGTCACAACTGACTTCACCATCACCCTACAACCTTCAACCGAACCAGTTGATCCAATAACTGAAGTGACAGATTCTAATGAAATTCCAGAGGAGCCTCACACGGGAATTGTAGTAAAGGAGGAAGATACCAAAATGGTGACAGCTGAACCAGAGGAAGAGACTATATCTGAGGTCGATTTACCTAAGGTAATAGTTGTGACAACAGAAACTGCAGAAGGATCTGAGGATGTAACTGAAGATACTGTTGTTTTAGAAAATCAGGTATTACGACCTGAAGAAGTGACTATGGTAACAGAAACTCATAAGGAGTATAGCACATTAGAACCCTTGAGAACGATTGCAGTACTAGAACCTGAAGAAGATGGGATTGGAAAGTCAGCTAAACCTGATGAAGTAGCAGAACGAGAGGGAAAAGTTTTAGAGGAAGAAACCGAGGTCATTATAGAATCAAAAGACGACGTTGAGGAACATAAAACAGATGAGGGGATTAAAGTGAGACAAGAGGATGGCGATCAGGTAACTGAGGCAGTACAATCTGAGGAGGAACCACCTCGTTCAACAGAATTTAAAGAAGGTGAGGTGGTGGAACCTGAGAGCGAAGCTGACGGATCCAAACCTTCTGATGTTGTAGAATATGAGGAAGGCATCAAAACTGAAGTGCCTGATGTGGAGATAGCAAGTGAAGCCCCTAAACCTACTGAAGGTTCAACAGAACCTCCGGCAAAGATGATTAAGATTAAACCAGAGATTTCTGTGACAGAATTTTACCTTGTTGAAAACATTGACTATTACCATCCTGAAGGAGGTGATAATTTGCCCTATGTACCAGTTGACAGTGTTCAACCCGGGATGGATGTTGGTAAACCTGAACATGTGGAAGACTTTGGGCTTGAGGTTCAGAACTCCAAACCTGAGGAAGTTCCTGAGATACCAGATATGGTTATAGAGGACAACACCTCAGAACCAGACGTGGCTGATGTTCACACTACTGTATCAACTGCCTTCGAATCTCTACCTGAAATGATCACAGAGTCAGCTTTTAAGAAAGATGAGGACTTGCCATCTGTTGCTGGAGATACTGAGGAGCCACATCTCATGGATAGAGGTGAGCGAGATATGCTATGTGTGTTTCTCTATTATTCATTCATTTCTTCTTCTACTCTTGAGTCTCTGGCAGCCCATAGAACCGCTTGTGGGAAAGTTATGAAATGTGGCACACAGATAGAGGACAGTCTGAACTGTCACCATAGCAAATTTGGAGTCTCAAACTCAATCCCTCTAGAGTCATCTTCACTTCCATTTGTGCTAATAAACTTTTTCCTCTGATTCCTTGGCTAAAGACGAGTCGAGTCATTTTCCGTCATGAATTTTTTTTTGGCCATTTTGAACTTTCTAAAAAAAAAACCTTTTCTAACTCCTCCTAGGCCGTTGCTCCGATTTTCACAAAATTGAACTAGATCATCTACAGACTATCCCAACAAAAAGTTATGGAATTATCCAATAACACACAAACAAATTTGATGATGTGCCTGCCAAAATGAATGTGAGGCTATATCTCCACAACGCTTTAGCGTATTCTGATCAAACTTGGTGTGTGTTATGACAACCAGGACCTGAGGCAACCTGCACAGTTTCGGTGCAGTGCCACCTAGTGGTCAGGAGATGTGAAAAATGTCTACCCAATTTTTCCATATCTGCCATTTAGAATTTTGACATAGAATGCTATATTTTACAAGCACTGGTGCATCATTACGAAACTCGGTATGTGTCTTCGGCACCGTGCCCTGACAGAACTCAAAAGGTTTTGGGGCAGCGCCACCTTGTAGTCAAAAGTTATGATGAAATTTACAAAAATGCTAATAACTTTTGATTAAATTAGCCTATTGTAATGAAACTTGGATCAACTTTAGATTCATTGGGCCATGCCGAGAACACAGATACCAATTTTGCCATAGTCCACCAAAGTTATCCGCCATTTTGATTTTCTTTAAAAAACTACTTTTTCGAGCTCCTCCTAGATTGTTTTTCACCAAATTCGAGTCAGATCATCTTCACACTGTGCCGAAAAAGTTATGGTTTTCATGGCGATAGACAAAACGAAAGTGATAAAGCATTAAATCACATTACTAGTGATTGTATTTGATTTTTCAGGCATTTTGCCTAAAAGCTTAATATGCTTTTAATTGCTCATTGTTGCAGTTGGTCTGATGCTCCTAGCCATGATAGCATGACTTCATGTTGTATCTCTTTGTGCTTGGCCCCCGATAATTGCTGCTTGAAGCTATATTTAAAATTTGATAGTGGAGCTGAGACAGTATAAAGGAGACTAAATGAGGATAAGATAGCTGAGTGCAGAAGTGACAGGAGCTGTCTTAGATTAAAGTTTTCTGCTACATTTATTTGGGGATAGGAGAATTAAGATTGCTGGACAGTCATGTTAATCCACAAAATGAACAATTTTCCACTTCACATGTAATTTCTAACCTGTAATTTTTTTATTTCCCAGAGGAAGACACTAAGACAGAAGTTGTCCTTATAGAACAAGAGAAAGAAAATGCATCACTGCCCATGGAGATGCTTGAAACTGTTGTTGGAGATACTGAGGAGCCACCTTTGACAACTGTACCTGCAGACCATGGTCTTTTTGAAGTAGTCCTAACAGATGTATCAGTCGTTACTCTTACATCTTTGGAAAAGGATTATGATTCACCAACTGAAAACTTTGGGCTTGAGGTTCAAAACTCCAAACCTGAGGAAGTTCCTGAGATACCAGATATGGTTATAGAGGACAACACCTCAGAACCAGACGTGGCTGATGTTCACACTACTGTATCAACTGCCTTCGAATCTCTACCTGAAATGATCACAGAGTCAGCTTTTAAGAAAGATGAGGACTTGCCATCTGTTGCTGGAGATACTGAGGAGCCACATCTCATGGATAGAGGTGAGAGAGATATGCTATGTGTGTTTCTCAATAAAATGTTTGGGCAATCAGATTTTTAGAATTACACTTGAAAAGGTTCACATGGGGGTAAAAGAGCCAAAGTTTTGGCTATCACTGGTAACACTGGAGATATCCATATAGTTTCCAATAACAGATCTGATTACAGAACCCTTCAGGGTCTTTAATTAACCGAAGGTGCAGAAGCACCTATTGTATCCATTGGCATTCTATTATTCATTCGTTTCTTCTTCTTCCACTCTTGAGTCTCTGGCAGCCCATAGAACCACTTGTGGGAAAGTTATGAAATTTGGCACACAGATAGCGGACAGTCTGAACTGTCACCATAGCAAATTTGGAGTCAGATCATCTACAGACTATGCAAACAAAAAGTTATGCAATTATCCAACACGAACGAATTTGATGATGTACCCGCCAAAATGAGCACGAAGCTATGTCTCTGCAGCACTTCACATGTCATTTCTATTCTAACCTGTCATTTTTGATTTCCCAGAGGAAGACACTAAGACAGAGGTTGACCTTATAGAACAAGAGAAGGAAAACGCATCACTGCCCATGGAGACTGATACACCTTTGACAACTGTACCCGCAGACCATGGTCTTTTTGTAGTCCTAACAGATGAATCGGTCGTTACTCCAACATCTTTGGAAAAGGATTACGATTCACCAACTGAAAATGTACATTCAACTGTTGTCCAGGATATTGTACTTAACGAGTCAGAAAATGACAAAGTGCTGAATGTGGAAACTGAGGACCCATTTATACATTTAAAAGACCTAGCCACTGAGTTAGACCAAATAGATGTAGTAAGTACTGAGACCATTGACCTCTTGACTTATGACAATGGATATTCTTTTCCAAATGAAGGATATCCCTTGGAGACAACAAAAGCGCCATCGCTAACGTACTTCACAACTTCCTCAATGACCACAGCGAGCAAAGGCAAAGAACTAATTGTGTTTTTCAGTTTGCGTGTCACAAACATGATGTTTTCTGATGATCTTTTCAATAAGAGCTCTACAGAATACAGGTCATTGGAAAACAGATTTGTTGAACTGGTAAGTGCAGCTATTTCTTCTGTTGATTGTCATGAACAGTGAAATTTTACAGTGAGAGAACATGCAACTCTTTATTTAACTTATTTCCCCTCGGATTCCTTGGCTCAAGACAATTCGATTTTGTGCCTATGACATCATTTTTCGTACTGCAAATTTTCCCGCCAAAAAACAACTTTTTCGAACTCCTCCTACACGGTTTGTCCGATTTTCATGAAAATCGAATCAGATCCTCTTCAGACCATGCTGGCAAAAAGTTGTCAAAAGCTTTGTGATAAACCCAACCATTCTCAAAAAAAAGCGCAAACGAATTTGATGAAGAGCACGCCAAATTGGATGCCAGGCTATATTTCCACAATGCTTTATCGTATTCAGACCAAACTTGGTACATTTCATCCCAAGCATGACCTGAGGCTACATGCCATGTTTCAGCACAGTGCCTCCAACTGGTTATGAGAGATGAAAAATTGCCTTTTTTGTTTATAACTTTGGAACAGTTTGCCCAAAAATAATAAAACGAGTTGATTCAGTGCATCATGCATCATATTGTGGGCATCGGGCCATTTAGAATTTTGTCCTAAAATGCTGTATTTTAAGACTGTATTAACATATTGTTTCAAAACTTGGTATGTGTCATTGGGACCATGCCCTGAAGGTACTCAATAAGTTTAGAGAAAAAGTTATAATGAAATTTCTAAAAATGCTAATTAATTTTGACTATTGTAATTAAACTGGTCTTGATAGATTCTTTGTGTCATGCTGTCAATGTTTTACTAAATTTGGCTCCGATCATCTTCAGAGCATGCCGGCAAAAAATCTTTTTGATAGACCAGATCATTCTCTGCAACGCTTTGGCATATTGACACCAAACTTTTTATGCGTCATTGTCACTTCACACTGACCACAACATAACAGACACAACAGCTCCACCTACTGGTCAAAAGTGATAAGCAAGTTAATCATATTACAGTGATTGTATTTTTGATTTTTCAGCCATTTTGAATAAAATAATCTAAAAACGCATTTAATTGCTTATTGTTGATGTTTCTCTGAAGCTCCAAGCCATGCTTGCATATCACATTTTTTCTTTTTGTGCTTGGCCCCCGATAATTGCTGCTTGCAGCTATATTTTTTCCTATTTTTTCGTCTGTTCAAAGATGACTACAGGAAGCCACTTATTGAACTAACATGCAACATAGTTGGGCCATATCACAGTAATGCATCACACTGCAGCTTTATCTTAATGTTTATCATTACGTAATCTATACATGCATTCTTTTAAGAACATGAGGTGGTATACAGTTGCACTGTATGCAGTGTGGTAGTATTCTTTTAAAGGTTAGTGCTTAGGCTAATAGAAGCCAACTCCTGTAATTGTCCAGTGATTTTTTTGTGTTATGAACATATGCTTTTGTTTCCTCTGTGCACAGCTACTCCCATATCTACAGTCTAACCTAACAGGCTTTAAGCAGTTGGAGATCCTAAACTTCAGAAATGGAAGTGTGGTGGTCAACAGCAAGGTGAAATTTGCCAAGTCTGTGCCGTACAACATTACCCAGGCTGTCCAGCATGTCTTGGAGGAGTTTTGTGATGCTGCAGCCCAGCGTTTGGACATAAGGATTGACAGCCATTCCCTAGACATAGAACCAGGTAAGAGTCTTGCCTGGTAAGCATCCATTACTAGTTATTTCAAACTGGACCAGTCTGTCTGGAAAGAATAAACATAATTTCTCACAGAAGGTCAAGAATTGCTACAAATGAGATGAGTCCAATTTGTTCTTTCGTTTTAGCTGATCAAGGTGACCCTTGCAAGTTTCTTGCCTGCAACGAGTTTTCGAAATGCGTGGTGAACCTCTGGACAAAGGAAGCACAATGTTTGTGTGACCCAGGCTACGTAACGCTGGATGGACTGCCATGTCAGAGCCTCTGTGCGATCCAGCCTGATTTCTGTCTCAATGGAGGAGAGTGTGAGATTGTACCAGGGCATGGTGCCGCTTGCAGGTACCTCGGCGAACTATTACATATAACTGTGAACAGTTACTCTACAATATACATTCAACTCAGTTCTGTTGCAGAATAGAATACAATGCTTGTTTTTACCTTAAAATCAAGTAAATAAAGCAAGTTTCTGACTCTATGCTGGCTAACTTGTTTGTAGTGGGACATTTGACCATGGGCCAGCACTCCAGTAGGTTTGCTTATGCTTTGTGGTAACTTCTTAAAAAAACCTGAATATTTAAGCTCAGTGATGCTGCTGTATAGCTGTGAAGGATCTTTTTAAGGATAAAACCTCCATTGTACATGTTCTAACTGTCTCTCTCGACCCTTTTAGATGTCCTGTAGGTAAATTCTGGCATTTTATCGGGGAGAGATGTGCAGAGCTGATCTCCGTGCCACTAGACCCCTTTCTTTCCCTAGTGTGCCTCGTGGGGGCGCTCACCTTTCTTTATACCATCATATCTCTCTTGTTATCTATGTGCAGGATATGTGTACGGACCAGAAAGACACTAACTCTAGTGTAAGCAGGTCTTTTTTCGTCAGATTTTCTGAAATTTTTGAGGTTAAAGCATTTGTTGTGTTAACAAAGATACTAAAGACAAGACATACAATTAAATATATCTTTGAAATTTTGACTAGACGAAGAGATATACAAATGTAAGCAACATACCAAATGCAAATAGTCAGTATTATTTCGGTAAAACTTTAGGGTTCAATTCTGACTAGTTTTCAGTCATGTGACTGTCGCGGAGCCCTGGAGGGCAAAACCGCCATAGAACTCCATTGAACTGCAGCACAAGCCTGTCAGATGTCCATCTTAAAACAAAAATATGTGAACAAGATGCATGTTTTGGGCACTTATGATCCATATACAGCACCTGCTGCAGTATTTCAATCACTAAAGACAGCGGGGCGTTTTTAAAATGCTTAACGTGAAAAACACTATAGGTTGAGTTGCACCAATAAGGATTAAATTAAGCAAAGTTTAACACTAATCTAGGATTTGTTGATATGGGTTTTATTTTAAATCGAATTGTTTCACCACTTAATTTTAAACACGTTTATTACGCAGTAAAAGTGTTATAGAGCGTTATAGAGACAGGCTAAAGGATCTGCATTAGTGCAACCCACCCTTAAAGTGCCGTAATGTACTAAAACAGTGATATTAAAACATCACATTCACTTTACACCTTTTTGATAATGCATGCTTTGTTCAGGCGAGTAACTGAGCCAAGAATATGAACGCAACACGTTTTCTTTATAATGGGTTTCGATGGGGAAAACACCTAACGAGAAACCTTGTGTTGCTCTAATATTCTGTCTTCATCTGCTTTCCTGTGCAAAGTATGCAACATCAATAAGGTGTATACTGAATTTGGTCTTACTGCATTAATACTGACTACAAACCTGGTAAACATGACTGGCGGGCAATGGAGGAAAGCCTTGTTTCGCCCTCCAGGTGGGCGTTCCTATAAGCGTGTGATGTCACGTGAAAACTATGAATTAATTTGACGTGCTTATATAATATCTTTCTTAAGCTAACTATTCACAGTGAATTAGAAATACAAGTTATTTACAAAGCTGTTTAACATTAACATCTTTACTTGCTATTCTTCAAGTTATTCTGTTCTAAACACATTTATGAACACACTTTTTAACCTTCATTAGATATACGTTACATGTACATCTCATTCTGTGCCTTTTATCTGTGGAATAGTATCTTTTCGTTGACTGAACAATCAGATGTCTCCATTCCAGCCCAACAAATTAAGCAAAATGAAGTAAAAAATATTCAAGACAAAAAATAAAAATCTAAAGTCCAGCATTCATTGATTGCAGTATCCAATTTACTGAGTCAATATACACTCACCTGCCACTTTACTGGATACACCTCTTCAACTTCTTGTTATCTAATATCTAATCAGCCAATCACATGGCAGTAACGCGATTAATTAATTCATGTACACATGGGTTGAAATCACCCGCTAAACCCTCATTCACTATTCCCTACGTTAGTCCACTAATACAGTTCACTTGAAGGAGTGAATGAAAACGAGTGAGTGAAATCGGACCGCCATTGAGCACACCGCAATGACGTGTGTATCGATGTACAATGTGGAATAGAATTAGTACACTTGATAATGTCCACTATGGTTTCGGACACCACTACAAAAGCCCTATTTGAGGGTATTCAGCCCTGGTCAAGATGATCTACTAAAGTTCAAACTGAGCATCAGAATGAATGAATGAGGCATTTATATAGAGCTTTACTACGTACTACTGTACACCCAAAGTGCTTTACAATCTTATCAGGGGGTCTGTCCTCAACCACCCCCAGTGTGCGGTATCCACTTGGATGAGCCACAGAATAACGCTCATCACACACCGGCTATAGGTGGAGAGGAGAGAGAGTGATAGAGCCAATTCAAAGGATAGGGATTATTAGGAGGCCATGACTGATAAAGACCTAAGGAGGGAATTTGGCCAAGACACCAGGATTACACTCCTACTCTTTACGAACCTTGGTTTAACGTCTCATATGAAATACGATGCTTGTTACAGTGTAGTGTCCCTATCACTATACTGGGGCATTAGAACCCACACACACCACAAGGTGAGTGCCCCCTGATGGCCTCACTGACCTCTCCTAGTTTACCCAGGAGTCTTCCATCCAGGTACTGAGCAGGTTCAGCCCTGCTTAGCTTCAGTGGGCAACCAGTCTTAGGCTACAGGGTGATATGGCTGTGATATGGGAATGAAGGCGATTTAAGTGACTTGGCATGAATGTGTCATGGTTGTTGGGCACCAGGCGGGCTGGTCTGAGTATTTAAGAAACTGCTGAGATCCACTGGGATTTTCATACACAATCATCTCTAGGGTTTAAAGAGAATGGTCCAGAAAACACAAAATATCCAGTGAGCGGCAGTTCTGTGTGCCAATATGCCTTGTTGATGCCAGAGGTCAGAGGAGAATGACTAGACTGGTTCAGCTGATAGAAAGGCAACAGTAACTCAAATAAGCACTCGTTACAATCGAGGTCTGCAGAAGAGCATTTCTGAATGCACAACAGAAGGGCTACAGCATCAGAAGTCACACCGGTGACACTCGTCACCTAAGAACAGGACACTGAGGCTACAATTTGCATGGGCTCATAAAGATTGGAGAAAAGATTGGGTCTCGATTTCTGGTGACACTCAGACACTCAGGCGTAAACGGCATTAAAGCATGGATCCATCCTGCCTTGTATTAGCCATTCAGGCTGATGGTGGTATGATGGTGTGTGGGATATTTTCTTGACCCACTTTGGGCAATTGAGCATCGTTTAAACGCCATGGCCGGCCTGAGTATTGATGCTGACCATGTCCATCCCTTTATGACCACAGTGGACCATCTTCTGATGGCTACTTCTAGCTGGATAATACCATGACAAAGCTCAAATCATCCCAAAGTTCACTAAACTGGCCTCCACAGTCACCAGATCTCAATCCAACAGAGCAACTTTGGGATTTGGTGAAACGGGAGTGGAACCGACTGCAGCAACGATGCAATGCCATCATGTCAATATGGACCAAAATCTCTGAGGATCTTGTTGAATCTGTGCAATGAAGAATTAAGGCAGTTCTGAAGGCAAAAGGGATCTAACCCGGTACTAGCAAGGTGTACCTAATAAAGTGGCCTGTGAGTGAGTGTATATGCATCTTCCAGTTGGATATTCCAACAGTGGGCTGAACCGCTGGCGTCTTTTCTGATTAAAACACATGTGGTTTTCACACAGTCATGTTAACCAAAACTGAAGAGGATAAACATTGAATTAGTGATTGCAAGGCAGAACTGTATTGAAATTTCCAGTTACGGTTTCTTCTCCAAAATATTCCAAAATTATACAAGCACTTAACTTACGGACTCCATTTAAACTTTTACACACATTTTCAGCTCTATGAGGGCTATTTTTGGTCTTTATTAATAATTTACTTTATCCTTAGTTTGAAAATCTCTCTTACATTTACAGTGTTAGATTTTTACAGATTGTTAGGTGACTGCTAGATCATTGAACAGTGTCCTACGGCTCAAAATGTTCTGAAAATTCAAAATTCAGAAGTTTTGTGTGTGACCCCATTGAGTGAAAACATTTAGTTGGGTGCTTGATTTCAACGGGAATCTGTGAGCACACTGATATTCAGCACGCTCTCATGACAATTAGTACTGTTACTAATTCATGCATTGAGTCATTGGTCATTCATACATTTGTATGCGAGTTCATGTTAGAGGTAGAGCTTCATGCTTACATTTTAACTTGTCCATTTCATAAAACAGTTACTTTTTTGCTGCCTTGCAAGCACTTTCAAGACAAATTCTAGTTAAACCTCTTTTTGGTTGTAGTTATATAATTTAATAGAAAATATTTGCTACCACTTTTCCCATAAAACAGGACTTTACTCAAGGAAACCAAATGAAATGATTTCCAGAATGTTCTAAAACAACAGCCTGTGTTGTACATAAGAAACTTTTACTAATGTGTCTTTTTTACAGAAAATGTGAAGCCTTACACCCCTGTGAATTTTGGACGTTTTCTTTTTTCCATTCAGCTGATCTTTATGCATTTCTTTGCCGTTTGAAACCTGGGCTTCATATTGTTGCATATGTTGTCCTGTTTTATAGAGACAGAGACCAGACCACCATACCAGGCCTGATGAGTTGATCACAGATGATTTCCACGTTATAATGCTGTGATTGAGGTAAGATCAGATCTCATATCACCTTGTGTTGTGGTGGTTCAAATCAAATTCCAAACTATTAGACTAAGTCTAACTTAATGTCATGTTGGAGGTTAATTAAACCAGACTAAATTTGGTGTTGGGTTAGTAGCCGGACTGCACTTCAGCACAATTGAATCCGCTTTAAAAATATGGCTGGTATTAAGATGCATTGCAATAGACGAGGGAGACACATTCCCATTTACACCTGGAGTTCTATCTCTTTTGTCCATTTTCAACCACTTCTGTCCTGAGTTCTTTGAGGGGAGGGTCTATGGGTTTTTTCAGATCTTTCGATCTAATGGACAAAATAAGCTCACGCAATTTACATACGACTGGAGATGATGGAAAAACATACAGAGAGCATCAGCTTTCACTTTTGCTCTGACAGCCACAAATGTTTCCATAAAAGGCTGTACATGGTCTTCAATGATGCTTAGGTAGGTGGTACGTGTCAAAGTAACATCCACATGGATGGCAGGACCCAAGGTTTCCCAGCAGAACATTGCCCAAAGCATCACACTGCCTCCGCCGGCTCGCCTTCTTCCCATAGTGCATCCTGGTGCCATGTGTTCCCCAGGTAAGCGACACACACGCACCCGACCATCCACGTGATGTAAAAGAACACATGATTCATCAGACCAGGCCACCTTCTTCCATTGCTCCGTGGTCCAGTTCTGATGCTCACGTGCCACTGTTGGTGCTTTCGGCGGTGGACAGGGGTCAGCATGGGCACCCTGACTGGTCAGCGGCTATGCCGCCCCATACGCAACAAACTGAGATGCTCTGTGTATTCTGACACCTTTCTATCAGAACCAGCATTAACTTCTTGAGCAGTTTGAGCTCCAGTAGCTCGTCTGTTTGATCGGACCACACGGGCCAGCCTTCGCTCCCCACGTGCATCAATGAGCCTTGGCCGCCCATGACCCTGTGGCCGGTTCACCACTGTTCCTTCCTTGGAGCACTTTTGATAGATCCTGACCACTGCAGACCGGGAACACCCCACAAGAGCTGCAGTTTTGGAGATGCTCTGACCCAGTCGTCTAGCCATCACAATTTGGCCATTGTCAAACTCACTCAAATCCTTACGCTTGCCCATTTTTCCTGCTTCTAACACATCAACTTTGAGGACAAAATGTTCACTTGCTGCCTAATATATCCCACCCACTAACAGGAGCCGTGATGAAGAGATCATCAGTGTTATTCAATTCACCTGTTAGTGGTCATAATGTTATGCCTGATCGGAGTATATAGCCTATGTATACAGAGAATCTGACATGTAAGCTCACATGTAGTCCTTTCTAAAGCTTCATCTACCGATTCAAAATAGTATGTATTACATATTATTTGTATGTGATCAAATTTGCATATCATATGTATATTAACTTTTGCACCATAGGTCCTGTCCTTCGGATGAGACGTTAAACCGAGGTCCTGACTCTCTGTGGTCATTAAAAATCCTTCGATAAAGGGTAGGGGTGTAACCCCGGCATCCTGGCCAAATTTGCCCATTGGCCTCTGTCCATCATGGCCTCCTAATCATCCTCATATACACTCTGTCTCCTCTCCACCAATCAGCTGGTGTGTGGTGGGCGTTCTGGCACAATATGGGTATCATCCAGGTGGAGCTGCACATTGGTGGTGGTTGAGGAGATTCCCCCCTTCCATGTAAAGCACTTTGAGTGCCTAGAAAAGCGCTATATAAATGTAACAAATTATTTATTATTATTTTAATTGTTCATTTATACCAAATGTTTTATACAAATTGTTAAACTACATTGTATGTGTGTACAATGTGTAATGGATTAGAGGTATAATAATTATATAAACCATATAAAATAATTATAATAATTGCTAAAAGCCAGAAATGTTGTATTTAATTTGTATTTAAAAACTGTAGTCACCTCTAATTGTGTGAGCAGGCCCTAAAACCAAGTAATTGTAATATTGTTTTAATGGATATTACATTTAACTTCTATAATCAAAACTTTTTATATGCTTTTATAATGTATATAATGATAAACAAACATTCTACATAATTTAATTAGCTAAACATCTCTTTATCTAACGAAAAGATAACTTGTTTCTCTTTTTAACAGGTGGGACGCCACATGTCATGCTGTCTTCCAATGGTGCTTGTCCAGCCATTAAAAGATGTTTTTCCCATGATCCCACAACTCATGAGGACTGTAGAATGAGTGGCCAAACATCCTGAACACATGGACAGCCAAGATGAGTTGCTATTGGTTAATATGTTACCTGTCGTTCTCATGAGAACGTTAAGAACGCACTGGATTTCAGGTAGAATGGCAGAAATGATTAAGGGTTTCCTCACAATGAGGAAATGTTTCGGTTACACTTTATTTTACATTGTACTTACTCAGATAAGTGCTGAGTAATATTAATTAACTACATGTACTTACTACAGAGTCACGTTAGTGTTTGTTTTAGGTTAGTTACTTGTAATTATGCATCATTTACTGTTATTACTATAGTAAGTACATGTAGTAACGTGTAACTACGTTACCTTAAATTAAAGTTACCAATTTTTCTTGTTTGATCATAAAGAATACACTGTTAAAATGTTCTCTTAGTTAGGAACATAATTGTGCTTTGGTGTATAATAATTGTCTTACATGCATAGTGAAGTTTTTTCTTTGTCTTCTAGAATGGTTGGAAAAAGAGAACTTTGTTGCAAACATTGTTTGATTGAATGTTATATAGAACCAAACGTTAAAAAAAGACACATTTTATATGTACACAAGGCACTGAAATTGCAAAATGTAAATGTAATTCTTAGATATAAAAGTAAAAAAATAGAGCTGTGCTGGTCAGCACCGACCAATGGCAGACAGAATCACTCATTTGCATTTGGTTTACACTTAGAGTCCAATTCTCACTATGAACTAGTTGCTTATTATCATGCATATTACTAGGATATTGTCTGTTTATTAGCACATATTAATGCCTTATTCTACATGATCATTTTCTAAATCACTCAATACCTAAACTTAACAACTACCTTACTAACTATTAATATGCAGTAAATTAGGAGTTTACTGAGGCAAAAGTCATAGTTAATAGTGAGAATTGGACTCTAAACTAAAGTTTGGCCTTGCATTTATACACTATATTGCCAAAAGTATTGGGACGCCTGCCTTTACATGCACATGAGCTTTAATGACATCCCATTCTTAAACCGTAGGGTTTAATATGGAGTCGGCCCACCCTTTGCAGCTCTAACAGCTTCAGCTCTTCTGGGAAGGCTTTCCACAAGGTTTAGGAATGTGTTTATGGGAATTTTTGACCATTCGTCTAGAAGCGCATTTGTGAGGTCAGGCACTGATGTTGGACGAGAAGGCCTGGCTCGCAGTCTCCGCTCTAATTCATCCCAAAGGTGTTCTATCGGGTTAAGGTCAGGACTCTGTGCAGGCCAGTCAAGTTCCTCTACACCAAACTCGCTCATCCATGTCTTTATGGGCCGACGCTTTGTGCACTGGAGCGCAGTCATGTTGGAACAGGAAGGGGCCGTCCCCAAACTGTTCCCACAAAGTTGGGAGCATGAAATTGTCCAAAATGTCTTGGTATGCTGAAGCATTAAGAGTTCCTTTCACTGGAACTAAGGGGCCAAGCCCAACCCCTGAAAAACAACCCCATCCCATAATCCCCCCCTCCACCAAACTTTACACTTGGCACAATGCAGTCAGGCAAGCCTCTTGACTCTGTCCTTCATTCAGTGCAGACGTGTTTCACTCTGCTCCCGCTGTGCTCTGGCGCTTTGTTTTTTTGTCCTTTTTCTCTCTGACCCGCTGCTTGCTGGACTCCTGAAAATACTGAAATGGAATTAACTGGTCAATCAGCGCGATCGATAGGATTTTCTCACAAAGGAAGGGTGCCCCGGGAGAACCCACCTGCCCGGACGGGACCTTTGCTGCAGGGTACGTGAGGGACGCATGGAACAACTGGCAAGTCCTGTGCCTGGAGGCTCTGTCCGTGGAGGATGCGGAAGATTTATACATGATTGGATTATTGATGGCGGGGTTCCTATTCTTTGGCTTTGGGATTGCCCTGACCTATCGGAAGATTGGTAAGACAGCTGCAAGCAAATTCACCCAGCCGCTGTCTGTGGAAAATAAGGAATGCTTTCGGGCTGTGTGTGACCGTCTGAAGGAATTAGATCAGAAAGTGATAGGAATTGAGGAACTGAACCGTAACAACGCAGTCCGGACTGCGGATACGCAGGGTAGAGTGGGCTCTATCGGGGGTCAGATCGGTGAACTTTTACGGACTGTAACCGGTCTGGCCATGAGGCTGGACGTAATGTCTAGGGAAACTGCACAGATCGGACGCGAATGCTGAGGACCAGATCTGATTGATTGATTATGATCCGGACAAATTACCGAAGATCATCAAATGGATTAAAAAATTGTATTTGCCTGACCTAATCAACTACCCCACCGAACCTCACTTGTCCCTATCTCTCGGTTGGGAGGTCAGCCTGACAGCTTGGTCTATCTTTCCCTGTGCACTGCCTTATCTCCCTTCAAGGACAAACCATAGAACTGAACTCGAAAACATCTGAAGTTATGGCTAACATTCTCACACAACACAATCTCAGACTCACTCGCACCATACACAACTATCCCAGCGTGGAATATTTAGTAGTGAGGAAATTTCAGGAATGGATTTATTGCACAGGTGGCAACCTATCACGGTACCACGCTTGAGTTCACTGAGCTCCTGAGAGCGACCCATTCTTTCACAAATGTGTGTAGAAGCGTCTGCATGCCTAGTGCTTGATTTATACACCTGTGGCCATGAAGGGATTGAACACTTGAACTCAGTGATTGGAGGGGCGGCACAATACTTTTGGAAAATATAGTGTATATTCCCCATTGTAATTGTAATATCAAACATTAAAGAAACAATGAGGTTCTCATAACTATTTTTTTACACCATTGGTCACTTACATGACATAATTGTCTATATAAAATCTCACTGTATTTGTTGGAAGAAAACTTTATTTAGCTGGAAATATCATGCCTACACCAGTACCTTGTTTAGTTTGATACAAATCTTCATTTTGTATATAGAAATAAATCTAATTTGCTTATTGCTGTTATACATATTTGGTCAGATATCACAATTACAGACTGTACTTTGTCTTATTGCATAATTTCCTAAATCACAGCATTACAAAATTAGGCACAATAACAATATCACAAGAATGACTAAATTATATTATTAAAATCATTATTTTTTTTATTAAACATTTTCCATTCAAAAGTCATAATTTAGTCGTCATTACTTACCAGAGTTATTGTATTTACGGTTTTGCAGCTTTCGTAAATACTTTTTGCAAGCAGTTCAACTCACAGTGAATAACAAAACTCAGAATCGAGTAAAGTGCTGAACAAGATCAGTATTTACATCTGCGAGTCAAAGAGGAGCTTTATTTCAATGCTTGGACTGATTCCAATGTTAGGAAAAGACACACTTGTTGAATTTCTCTACATGAACTTTCCCAGTGAAGAATTTATGGATTACTGATCATATATCATACCAAAAATATTACATGAAGTAAATTATATTAAGAGGCAGTTTAGAGGCAATTACACTGTCAAGAACAGTAATTAAAGATCAATGAGATGATTCAACGCACCAGAAACTCAAAGAAAAAAACAGAAGGACAACTAAAAAGAAGCTCTTAAAAAACAAAACGACTGACAAAAGAATATTAAAAACAAAAAAGAATATTAAAAGACAAAAAAAAAAAGAACTAAGTGAAAGTCAGTGCTGGTTATGTAAGAGTTGGCAGTCTTTCCTCATTACAGTAAAGAGCTGTGTGTGTGTGTGTGTGTGTGTTTATTTGAGCATGCTCTGCAGCATGGCGGTGGCGTACGTGGGTCGGGCCTGCCTGCTCTCGATGGCGCTTCTGAGGTACTGAATGCCTCCGCAGCGCTCCCAGATTTCCTCAAACTGGCGGGGCAGAATCTCGGCACCACGCTTCCGTGTCAAACCGGTCTCCTCCAGACTCAACTCACACATCTCCATGTCATCCTTACCTATGAACAAACAAAGACTATGTTCAGAACTAAACAAGTGCGTGTCAGAGGTTAGCGGTCACAACGAGCGAGAAAGGTTGACATGGAGCTGCTAAATCTCCAGCCTCCAGGGAACACACACACACACACACACACACACACACACACACACACACACACACACACACACACACACACACACACACTTCGAAAATGATAAATGGTCCTGAAAAAATGAGTCCCACCTCGTGGTCAAAAATGAGCGCATTGGAAATGAATGGGAGACGCCCAAACAAAATCTGACTGAAAGCTCATTTTTTGAGATATCAAGCTCAAATGCGGAACACAACTTGATTAGATTTATGGCTTTGATTTTCTTGCAATGTTAGAGTAAAATGTGTTTTTAAAAATTGTAAATTGTATTTTTGTGCATTTTTCATAACAATAAATGTAAAATCCTGCAACTCTAAGTTCACTTTTTTAAACTTTACTCACTTAAAATAACACAATATCTAACACGTGTCTTTGAAAGGAGACCAAACTTCAGTCTGTGCTCTAAAGCATTCAGGATTTATGCTCAGGGTGAATAAATGGATTAGAACTACAGCATAAATATCATTTAGTACCATAAAAAAATCTCCTAAAAATGCAAAATATCAAATAGAGATTTTTGATCGTAAAATTATGTTTTGTTTTAGAATTTTTTATTTCATCATAATGGTATGAAACTTGATAAAGGTTCTGGCACTTGCTATGTGAACACACACAAAAGTCATGTGATTTGAAACATGATGTGAAAAGGTTGTGTGGTCCACGCCACGAGCACCAGAGGAGAGTCTGCTGCAGAAAAGAGAACGCGACTGAGCTCGTGATAAAACCACAGTCAACATCGGAGAGGGCAAGAACCGAGAGGTTTGAAATGCGGAGATGATGGCGTTTTATTGAACAGATAAACTGCCATATGTGGCTCTCTAACAAAGTTCACTGTAAAGCATGATCGATTGTGAAGAGTCATATCCATCCCCAGTGTCACACAGAGCCAAAGCACAACCTAGACTATGTTCTTCCACAAAACACATGCAGTTTTGTTCGCATACTGGATATGGAAAGCAGTATTTACAGCCATGATGTATGCAAGTAATAAACCCATAAAAATGTATGTTAACACTTTAGGGAACACATATTCACTATTAACTATGACTTTTGCCTCAATTAACTCGAATTTACTACTTATTAATAGTAAGGCAGTTGTTAAGTTCAGGTATTGAGTTTGATTATGGGATGTAGAGTAAGGTCATGCAGAATGAGGCATTAATATGTGCTTTATAAGTGCTAATAAACAGACAATAGCATAATAATATGCATGATAAAAAGCAACTGGTTAATAGAGAGAATTGGATCCTAAAATAAAGTGTTACCAAATGTATTTAATAAAATAAACCATGTATGGATGTTGGTAATGGATTTTTGAGTATGATACCAGTGAATGAGAACATGAGAGGTTACGGCACCTGCCACCAGCAGGATGGGGTGTTTATCCGGGTGCAGCTCCATCTGTCTGGCAATCCAAGGCCCATCGAAGTGGGCGTACCACCATCCTTTCTTCTTGTTGTTCGGGTCTTTGTATTGGTCTCCGGGTCGGATGAAGGGAATGCGAAAGAAGCGCTGCTGTCTGTTCATGACGATCTCTTGCTGCCGAGGCATTACAGGCACAACCGGGTTCTGCTGGGCTGGAGGATGATGGGACGACAACTCCGTTAGTGTTAGAAAAACACAACCATCTAATCCTCCTAACATCGCATAGCCAGTTGGGACAAGATAAAGTGTCCGTGTAAATCTTGGCCACAACCAGACAAGCCATGTCATTTGGTTTCTATTACGATGCTCCGCCCACAGTGTAATCTCATTGGTCCAAAAATCCCAATGCTGACCTACATGAAGCTTTTATAGCAATTATACAGGCTATATTGATTGATAAAAGCATTAAATGTTCTTCAGCTAAAACCGTGGCTACTGCATACGTGCTCGTCATGAAATATTTGATATGTTATTACTGGACTGTAGTGTTGTAGTCAAGACCACCTAAACCGAGACCAAGACCAGCTCTCCTTAAATTCATCTAAAAGATTCATATCTACCGTCTGAGAAACGTCTTGTGTTTAATGAATAAATACAGTTAGAAGAAGCTGTTACCAATCAAATCACTGACAATAAAATTCATGGCACAGAAGTTGCATCTGTTACAATTACACCTTCATAAATAATGTTCAGATTAATGTAACATTAAAACATTAACATTATTGTCACGGTATCATTTATTCAACCGATTTTTCCAAGCAGCCGATTCATTTAATAACGAAACGTTGCCGAATTAGCAAAGACAGTTTAAAATGTGTCATTTAATATTAACTTCTGGTTTATTGAGCATTAGTATAAATCATTTGCAATCACACTTACATTCATGAAAACGGCTCTCTTGCTCTTGTGATATTGCTTAATTATATTCTAAGTCATATAAAAAACTCAATCTCAGAATTTTGTGGGCATTTATATTAATTTGAGGCATTTTTGAGACCATGCTGCATTGCTTTTGATCCCGGCAGCACAGTAACACAAGAAATCACATTACAAAGAGGTTACTGATTGCATTTAAGCAGTAAGTTCATCAAATCACATTAATGATGTTAAATCAGGCAATGCGCCGGCAGTTTAGTGATATCCCAGCAGCTGTGGTCTCGACTGGTCTTGAGATAAAATCCAGAGTCCTCAAAGTCTGAGACAGAGACGAGAACAAGACCTTCAAAAACGGTCTTAAGACCGGTCTCGAGTACTACAACTGGACTGTTAAATTACAAAATGATACCCTTTCATTGAAGTAAAACAATTGAGAGTGGAGGACACTGTATATACACATCAATATATTACCAAAATAAAGCCAAACATTAGCATTCCCTCATATTCCCCGAAATTCATATCAAGGGCAGATATACATTAGCGATCAATAGTGTGGGGTCAGATATTCTCTTTCTTTTGAGGGGTGGGAAATTAATACTTTTGAGCAAGGATGCATTAAACTGATCAAAAGTGAAAGACATTAATAAAGTTTGTTATAAAAAAGTCTTTCAAATCAATGTTCTTAAAAAATACGAAGCAGCATAATGCTGATAATAATCATAAATGTGTCTTGAGCATCAAATCCTCATATGAGAATGATTTGTGAAGGATCATGTGACGCTGAAAACAGTTATTTTATATTGTATTCATTTTTCATGTCAGTTTTGACTGTATTTTGATGCAGCTTTGGTGAGGCCTTTCCAAACCTTTGAACAGCAGTGTAAATATGCAT
>CM031962.1:2672444-2687444 GCA_018749465.1 Paracanthobrama guichenoti | reverse complement strand
TGTAATAATCAGAGTGTGTGTGTGTGCGCTGCCGCTGCGTCCCTGTGTGTAATAATCAGTGTGTGTGTGCGCTGCTGCGCGTCCCTGTGTGTAATAATCAGTGTGTGTGTGTGTGCTGCTGCGCGTCCCTGTGTGTAATAATCAGAGTGTGTGTGTGTGTGTGTGTGTGCATGCATGTGTGTGTGCTGCTCCCTGTGTATAATAATCTGTGTATAATAATCAGTGTGTGTGTGTGTGTGCTGCTGCACGTCCCTGTGTGTAATAATCAGAGTGTGTGTGTGTGTGTGTGTGTGCGTGTGTGTGCGCTGCTGCGCGTCCCTGTGTGTAATAATCAGTGTGTGTGTGCGCTGCTGCGTCCCTGTGTGTAATAATCAGAGTGTGTGTGTGTGTGCTGCTGCTGCTGCTCCTGTGTGTAATAATCAGTGTGTGTGTGTGCGCTGCTGCGCGTCCCTGTGTGTAATAATCAGTGTGTGTGTGCTGTGTGTGTAATAATCAGTGTGTGTGTGTGTGCTGCGTCCCTGTGTGTAATAATCAGAGTGTGTGTGTGTGTGTGTGCATGCATGTGTGTGTGCTGCTGCGCGTCCCTGTGTATAATAATCAGTGTGTGTGTGTGTGTGCTGCTGCACGTCCCTGTGTGTAATAATCAGAGTGTGTGTGTGTGTGCTGCTGCGCGTCCCTGTGTGTAATAATCAGAGTGTGTGTGTGTGTGTGTGTGTGTGTGTGTGCATGTGTGTGTGCTGCTGTGCGTAATAATCAGTGTGTGTGTGTAGGTGCGTGCATGTGTGTGTGCTGCTGCGCGTCCCTGTGTGTAATAATCAGTGTGTGTGTGTGTGTGTGTGTGCATGCATGAGTGTGTGCTGCTGCGCGTCCCTGTGTGTAATAATCAGAGTGTGTATGTGTGTGTGTAATAATCAGTGTGTGTGTGTGTGTGTGTGTGTGCTGCTGCGCGTCCCTGTGTGTAATAATCAGAGTGTGTGTGTGTGTGTGTCCCTGTGTGTAATAATCAGAGTGTGTGTGTAATGCTGCTCAGAGTGTGTGTAATAATCAGAGTGTGTGTGTGTGTGTGTGTGTGTGCTGCTGCGCGTCCCTGTGTGTAATAATCAGAGTGTGTGTGTGTGCGCTGCTGCGCGTCCCTGTGTGTAATAATCAGAGTGTGTGTGTGTGTGCTGCTGCGCTTCCCTGTGTGTAATAATCAGAGTGTGTGTGTGCGCTGCTGCGCGTCCCTGTGTGTAATAATCAGTGTGTGTGTGCGCTGCTGCGCGTCCCTGTGTGTAATAATCAGTGTGTGTGTGTGTGCTGCTGCGCGTCCCTGTGTGTAATAATCAGTGTGTGTGCGCTGCTGCGCGTCCCTGTGTGTAATAATCAGTGTGTGTGTGTGTGCTGCTGCGCGTCCCTGTGTGTAATAATCAGAGTGTGTGTGTGTGTGCATGCATGTGTGTGTGCTGCTGCGCGTCCCTGTGTATAATAATCAGTGTGTGTGTGTGTGTGTGTGTGTGCTGCTGCACGTCCCTGTGTGTAATAATCAGAGTGTGTGTGTGTGTGTGTGCTGCTGCGCGTCCCTGTGTGTAATAATCAGAGTGTGTGTGTGTGTGTGCATGCATGCGTGTGTGCTGCTGCGCGTCCCTGTGTGTAATAATCAGTGTGTGTGTGTGTGTGTGTGTGTGCTGCTGCGCTTCCCTGTGTGTAATAATCAGAGTGTGTGTGTGTGCGCTGCTGCGCGTCCCTGTGTGTAATAATCAGTGTGTGTGCGCTGCTGCGCGTCCCTGTGTGTGTAATAATCAGAGTGTGTGTGTGTGCTGCGCTTCCTGTGTGTAATAATCAGAGTGTGTGTGTGTGCGCTGCTGCTGCGTCCCTGTGTGTAATAATCAGTGTGTGTGTGCGCTGCTGCGCGTCCCTGTGTGTAATAATCAGTGTGTGTGTGTGTGTGCTGCTGCGCGTCCCTGTGTGTAATAATCAGAGTGTGTGTGTGTGTGTGTGTGTGCATGCATGTGTGTGTGCTGCTGCGCGTCCCTGTGTATAATAATCAGTGTGTGTGTGTGTGTGTGTGTGTGTGTGTGTGTGTGTGCTGCTGCACGTCCCTGTGTGTAATAATCAGAGTGTGTGTGTGTGTGCTGCTGCGCGTCCCTGTGTGTAATAATCAGAGTGTGTGTGTGTGTGTGTGTGCATGCATGCGTGTGTGTGCTGCTGCGCGTCCCTGTGTGTAATAATCAGTGTGTGTGTGTGTGTGTGTGTGTGTGTGTGTGCTGCACGTCCCTGTGTGTAATAATCAGAGTGTGTGTGTGTGTGCTGCTGCATCCCTGTGTGTAATAATCAGTGTGTGTGTGTGTGTGTGTGTGCTGCCATGCGTCCCTGTGTGTAATAATCAGAGTGTGTGTGTGTGTGTATGTATGTGTGTGTGTGCGTGCATGTGTGTGTGCTGCTGCGCGTCTCTGTGTGTAATAATTAGAGTGTGTAAAGTGCATGTGTGTGTGTGTTGCTGCGCGTCCCTGTGTGTAATAATCAGTGTGTGTGTGCGCTGCTGCGTCCCTGTGTGTAATAATCAGTGTGTGTGTGTGTGCTGCTGCGCGTCCCTGTGTGTAATAATCAGAGTGTGTGTGTGTGTGCATGCATGTGTGTGTGCTGCTGCGCGTCCCTGTGTATAATAATCAGTGTGTGTGTGTGTGTGTGTGTGTGCTGCTGCACGTCCCTGTGTGTAATAATCAGAGTGTGTGTGTGTGTGCTGCTGCGCGTCCCTGTGTGTAATAATCAGAGTGTGTGTGTGTGTGTGTACATGCATGCGTGTGTGCTGCTGCGCGTCCCTGTGTGTAATAATCAGTGTGTGTGTGTGTGTGTGTGTGTGTGCTGCTGCGCTTCCCTGTGTGTAATAATCAGAGTGTGTGTGTGCGCTGCTGCGCGTCCCTGTGTGTAATAATCAGTGTGTGTGTGCGCTGCGCGCGTGTCCCTGTGTGTAATAATCAGAGTGTGTGTGTGCTGCGCGCCCTGTGTGTAATAATCAGAGTGTGTGTGTGTGCTGCTGCGCGTCCCTGTGTGTAATAATCAGTGTGTGTGTGCGCTGCTGCGCGTCCCTGTGTGTAATAATCAGTGTGTGTGTGTGTGTGCTGCTGCTGCATTCCTGTGTGTAATAATCAGAGTGTGTGTGTGTGTGTGTGTGTGTGTGTGTGTGTGTGCATGCATGTGTGTGTGTGTGCTGCTGCGCGTCCCTGTGTATAATAATCAGTGTGTGTGTGTGTGTGTGTGTGTGTGTGTGTGCTGCTGCACGTCCCTGTGTGTAATAATCAGAGTGTGTGTGTGTGTGTGCTGCTGCGTCAGTCCCTGTGTGTAATAATCAGAGTGTGTGTGTGTGTGTGTGTGCATGCATGCGTGTGTGCTGCTGCGCGTCCCTGTGTGTAATAATCAGTGTGTGTGTGTGTGTGTGTGTGTGTGTGCTGCACGTCCCTGTGTGTAATAATCAGAGTGTGTGTGTGTGTGTGCTGCTGCGCGTCCCTGTGTGTAATAATCAGTGTGTGTGTGTGTGTGTGTGTGTGCTGCTGCGCGTCCCTGTGTGTAATAATCAGAGTGTGTGTGTGTGTGTATGTATGTGTGTGTGTGCGTGCATGTGTGTGTGCTGCTGCGCGTCTCTGTGTGTAATAATTAGAGTGTGTGTGCGTGCATGTGTGTGTGCTGCTGCGCGTCCCTGTGTGTAATAATCAGTGTGTGTGTGTGTGTGTGTGCATGAGTGTGTGCTGCTGCGCGTCCCTGTGTGTAATAATCAGAGTGTGTGTGTGTGTGTGCGCTGCTGCGCGTCCCTGTGTGTGTAATAATCAGAGTGAGTGTGTGTGTGTGTGTGCTGCAGTCCCTGTGTGTAATAATCAGAGTGTGTGTGTGCACTGCTGCGCGTCCCTGTGTGTAATAATCAGAGTGTGTGTGTGTGCTCTGCTGCGCGTCCCTGTGTGTAATAATCAGAGTGTGTGTGTGTGTGTGTGCACGCGTGTGCTGCTGCGCGTCCCTGTGTGTGTAATAATCAGAGTGTGTGTGTGTGTGTGTGCGTGTGCGCGTGTGTGTTGCTGCGCGTCCCTGTGTAATAATCAGAGTGTGTGTGTGTGTGTGTGCGTCCCTGTGTGTGTAATAATCAGAGTGTGTGTGTGTGTGTGTGTTGAGCACTGCCTATAGGCTCATATTACTAACACACCCTTTAAATAACACACAGATACTGCACTATTGACTTTAGAGCAGGTTTGTGTTGGTCAATGGTCAGTGGTTTTCAGTTCCTCACAATAGCAGCGCTCCAACAATGCTCCTGAACACACCTGGTGTTCAGACCAGACGCCCATGGGTGAACAGATGCGCCAGTGCATTTGATATTTAAACACCGTGGAGCTGGACGTGAACTTGAGAACTGCGTTGGGCTGACACTAGCAAAAAACACTTGCGTCGCGCCTGGCGTCACATTGCGGCGGGTGTATGATAGGGCCCAAGATGTCAAATGATGCTGGATCACATGATCGTCAGGTCTAGGCCAGATTGAGTGCCAAAGGGGGGCATACCAAAAATAAATACTCTATTTACTTGACTTGTTATGCTGATAATATGATTTGTTTTTACAAATTAAATTTAATGTATAGTGTCATAAACATTTTCCTACTGAAATGCAGACACAGAAGAAACAAATTATTTACAGATAAAATCAACTAAAAGCTTTCCTACCGCAGGATGTATTGATGGCATCCCGTAATTCAGCATATTTCCACTTGCTGAGCTCATATTTCTTGACATCGGCTTGGGCATTTGTGGTGGTCACCTGTGGAGCACTGATTCCATGGAAACAACACAAACAAAACCAAATGAACAAGACATACTGATGCAGTCTCCTTATGTTGAAACTAGAGCTACTTCAAGCTGCACAAAACAAGATACATTTACACTACATACAATACATAACACTAACTCTAATATGCATAACTAAATCAAATACATGGTAATAAACAATACTGTGAAAGTATCAGAGATCAGTTAAAGAAGAGAAGAGTTTAAACATCACAACACCAATAACAGGAAGATCAATTTCAGAAAAATGGACAAATCAACATCAATCAAAATACAAGCAGGAAACATATTCATTCATGGACAGAAGTAATAAAACTAGACGTGACTCTGGATTCATTTGATTAACAAAATGATTGGACTGAAGATTGTGTGTAATTTTAGTCTCTTCATCAAGGTCATTTGGTTTGCTTTTCAGTGGATAAGGTTTGGATTTTTGGTTTTGTGTATCTGTAGTGATAACAAACCCTTCTACCCACCGAGCCAGAAGATCAGACATTTCCTTGGCCATTTCCTCCCTAAAGGACATGATTATTGGACCGTGCGCATGTTAGTATATGACGTCAGCAGTGACCCGCTAAAATAACATTCCCTCCATCTGTGCATTTTACCAACAAGATTGCCAGTTGGACCTACTTTAAGTGTAGCTTTAAATGGTGATAAATGTGAAAATACATGTTTACAAAAGTACCAAAGAGCTGCTTTTAAACTACTCTAATAATTGGCAGCAAACAATCAAGATTTCAATAGGAGACATAGTGAAAGTGTAACCTACATGGTCAAGCTCTTGAGCTTTTGTGGTGGTGCCACACTGTAAAAACAGACAGGAAGAGCATTAATCGAGTGATGGAGAGACCACCCAAAGTGTCCAAAGACTCAAAATCCCACCACCATCAATGCTTTAGAAGAACGTCCCAGGTTCAAGACAAGCTGGAGGAGGACACTAATTCTGCTTGATCTTTTACTATATTCGAGTTTACTGCATTATTAAAATATATTGTGTATAAACTTTTGATTAATTTAATGTGCGTTTGATGACTGAAAGTATTAATTTCTTAATAAAAAAAAACAAACTACAGAAAATAATTGCCTTGTCCCTCATCATAGCGATGGATATAAAACAAATGCCTACATTCATTCTTCAGAAAACATGTGTTATTATTTGAGCTAGAGTTGTCTAAATTGTCAACATTTGGTTCTGCCCAGTGCTTAATTTGTAGAATTGATTAGATCTGAATATAATGCCATAGATCTGAATACACTCAACTAAAGGATTATTAGGAACACCTGTTCAATTTCTCATTAATGCAATTATCTAATCAACCAATCACATGGCAGTTGCTTCAATGCATTTAGGGGTGTGGTCCTGGTCAAGACAATCTCCTGAACTCCAAACTGAATGTCAGAATGGGAAAGAAAGGTGATTTAAGCAATTTTGAGCGTGGCATGGTTGTTGGTGCCAGACGGGCCGGTCTGAGTATTTCACAATCTGCTCAGTTACTGGGATTTTCACGCACAAGCATTTCTAGGGTTTACAAAGAATGGTGTGAGAAGGGAAAAACATCCAGTATGCGGCAGTCCTGTGGGCGAAAATGCCTTGTTGATGCTGGAGGTCAGAGGAGAATGGGCCGACTGATTCAAGCTGTTAGAAGAACAACTTTGACTGAAATAACCACTCGTTACAACCGAGGTATGCAGCAAAGCATTTGTGAAGCCACAACACTCACAACCTTGAGGCGGATGGGCTACAACAGCAGAAGACCCCACCGGGTACCACTCATCTCCACTACAAATTGGAAAAAGAGGCTACAATTTGCACGAGCTCACCAAAATTGGACAGTTGAAGACTGGAAAAATGTTGCCTGGTCTGATGAGTCTCGATTTCTGTTGAGACATTCAGATGGTAGAGTCAGAATTTGGCGTAAACAGAATGAGAACATGGATCCATCATGCCTTGTTACCACTGTGCAGGCTGGTGGTGGTGGTGTAATGGTGTGGGGATGTTTTCTTGGCACACTTTAGGCCCCTTAGTGCCAATTGGGCATCGTTTAAATGCCACGGCCTACCTGAGCATTGTTTCTGACCATGTCCATCCCTTTATGACCACCATGTACCCATTCTCTGATGGCTACTTCCAGCAGGATAATGCACCATGTCACAAAGCTCGAATCATTTCAAATTGGTTTCTTGAACATGACAATGAGTTCACTGTACTAAAATGGCTCCCACAGTCACCAGATCTCAACCCAATAGAGCATCTTTGGGATGTGGTGGAACGGGAGCTTTGTGCCCTGGATGTGCATCCCACAAATCTCCATCAACTGCAAGATGCTATCCTATCAATATGGGCCAACATTTCTAAAGAATGCTTTCAGCACCTTGTTGAATCAATGCCACGTAGAATTAAGGCAGTTCTGAAGGAGAAAGGGGGTCAAACACAGTATTAGTATGGTGTTCCTAATAATCCTTTAGGTGAGTGTATAACGCCATAGATCTCAATAAAATGCCATGCATCTGAATATAATGCCATAGATCTAAATATGCCACAGATCTGAATATAATGCCAGTTTATTGAAGGTGAATAAATTAAGTTTATTTATTCAATATTGCGAAGTGGTCAAATCCAATAGATCACCAAAACATGGCATGGAACACTTTGTAGCTGCATTTTTTCCACTTCTTAATCATTTTTATACATTTAACAAGTTATTGACAACATTATCATTATTATACTTAATTTGAGATGCATGAGATGAGGATCCCCAAATGAGGTGCCGGATTCGGCTTGTTCCGGCACAAATTAAGCCCTGGTTCTGCCCTCTCCCACTGACTACCGCTGCATTACAGTAAATGCGATGTTTGTTTGTATTTACTCACGGAAGCTCAACTTGCATTGAACCTGGAACAATCCTTTAACCTGCAGCTGTATGATTGACTGTTTGTATGAAAAGAAACAGACTAATATTTAAATGCATGTGTCAAGTACTGCAAGTCATTTGAATATAATGGGTGTTTTATTTGGCCCAGTGTGATGTCAGATTGTCCTATTGGGCATGTTTAGCTGTAGGGTGTACTGGGTAAAGGCTTTGAGATGGAATGCAGTTTCTGGGCTTCAGAGGGATGCAAATACCTGCGCAATCCGGCTTCCACAGGTGTCTCCTCTGGGATGAGTTCAGCCTCGCTCTGGGCGATCCGTAGGGCCAGCTCTCTGTCCCGCCGCTCTTGCTCCAGCACCGTCTGTCGGGCCGTATCCTGCTCCTTCTCTGCCTGCAGCTGCAGCTCCATCTCCTCCTGAGGAACACGCAGCACATTCAGCTGCTCTGGCAAAGTTCATGATCACACTCTTGCAAAATATTCATAAAAGTTGTGTTCATTTGTGAAGATTATCACGCTGAACAAAACATGTAAGAATCATATGCTTTTGTTAGTCATCGAGCTTATTTTCTGCAATAATCCAAAAGCCAATGGAAAAATCCTATAAATAGATAAACCAGTTTCATGTACATTTAGGAATGGCTGTAAGGGCTGTGCGTGATCCAAATGCTCTCAAATATTTTTATGAAAGTGTGAGATTAGCTATATGATGCTGGGAATTACATATATTACATATATATATGACAAATCATATAGTGGTGTTGTAGGTCTTAAGACCGTTTTTGAAGGTCTTGTTCTCGTCTCTGTCTCAGACTTTGAGGACTCTGGATTTTATCTCAAGACCAGTCGAGACCACAGCTGCTGGGATATCACTAAACTGCCGGCGCATTGCCTGATTTAACATCATTAATGTGATTTGATGAACTTACTGCTTAAATGCAATCAGTAACCTCTTTGTAATGTGATTTCTTGTGTTACTGTGCTGCCGGGATCAAAAGCAATGCAGCATGGTCTCAAAAATGCCTCAAATTAATATAAATGCCCACAAAATTCTGAGATTGAGTTTTTTATATGACTTAGAATATAATTAAGCAATATCACAAGAGCAAGAGAGCCGTTTTCATGAATGTAAGTGTGATTGCAAATGATTTATACTAATGCTCAATAAACCAGAAGTTAATATTAAATGACACATTTTAAACTGTCTTTGCTAATTCGGCAACGTTTCGTTATTAAATGAATCGGCTGCTTGGAAAAATCGGTTGAATAAATGATACCGTGACAATAATGTTAATGTTTTAATGTTACATTAATCTGAACATTATTTATGAAGGTGTAATTGTAACAGATGCAACTTCTGTGCCATGAATTTTATTGTCAGTGATTTGATTGGTAACAGCTTCTTCTAACTGTATTTATTCATTAAACACAAGACGTTTCTCAGACGGTAGATATGAATCTTTTAGATGAATTTAAGGAGAGCTGGTCTTGGTCTCGGTTTAGGTGGTCTTGACTACAACACTATCATATAGATGTGTTTGCCACAAAAACAGACAAATAATCTTAGTCATTTTTAATAAGGACATGTTGACCTATTAGCAGGTGTGACCAAAGGTTAAATGGGGTACTTCACAGCTGGCAAATTGGGCTTTCAATTAAACTTGGCTGCCTATACAGTACTACAGCCTAGCACAGTACAGTGTTGGGGTTATGCATTATAAGTAACTCGAGTTACGTAATCAGATTACTTTTTTCAAGTAACTAGTAAAGTAACGCATTACTTTTAAATTTACAAGAACAAGATATCGGAGTTCAAATAATCGGAGTTCAAATAAGTAACGCGTTACTTTGTTTTCCCATGTATGGACCGACAGCTCTCCTGTCCTCATGTTAAGGGAAATCAGGAGTGAGTTCAGAGGCGTTGTGTGTGAACATGAGGGGTATTGTACAGCTAGACTAAATGTGAGCACGCACTTACTCAAAATGAATAAAATCAGTGAAATACACAATCAGAATATACTTGCTGCTGACCTTCGATGATTCAGTTAAACCATAAGCAAAAATGACATGCGTTTTTTTTCTCCTGTGTCCTATTCTTCCGTTGCCCAGAATGGCAGCACAGCTGAAAGGTTTGTTTGAGCGGCGCCCTCTACTGTACATGCGTGATTATGTATTTCCTTCAGCCTGAGGCTTATTATTTCAATTTTGACGTGAAAGGGCCTTTACATTTGCCCAAAAAATATAAAAAAAATTCTTAATAAAAAACAACAAACAAGCCCCGCCCAGGTGAAAAAAAGTAATGCAAAATAACTTTTCTTAAAAACGAACTAAGTAATACAATTAGTTACTTTTTAAGGGAGTAACACAATATTGTAATGCATTACTTTTCAAAGTAACTTTCCCCAACACTGCCCATAATGCACTGGGCATGTTGCCATCTAAGTCCACTCCCATCAGTCTGCTATGAATAAGCTTTGCTTGAGTAGGACTTCCTTCTTAACAAACTTATCCTGGATGACCACGAATAGTGTTTTAGGCTGCTGTTCCGTCAGTTCCGACATAGTACGAGGGAATTTTCAGTGATAAACCTACTCTTACAATAACTGTTCTGTTAATAACCCTCCTCTGATCCGACTGTCTCGTGGGCAGGGATACAAAAATGCGGAAGTATAATCTGTAGTTTTCACGAAAGCCCTGGAGCTGTTAGAAGTCTCTTTGCTGACAAATAAATGTAAATTGAGAAATGAGTACACTGTTCATTTACATACACTACCGACACTGTAACAATACAAAGTGGGTAGAAAATTGGCAAAGTTAGACTTTAAGGTTTTAGACCCTGCTACAGGAAGGACAAAATGCAGAAGAAATAATGTGGAGTATAACGCTTAGGTCACCTGCATTCTCCTCTCCTCCTCCTCTCTTTTCTTACGCTCCTCCTCTTCATGTTTTCTCTTCAACTCCATCTCCGCTTTCCTAAAACAGACAGACAGATACAAGCTTCAGCTGAGGCTGAGACAAGAAGGATTTTCAATGATGAAACAGAAGTACTGACAGATCCATCCATATTGTGACGTATATATGAGCAGTATCACGAGTCGCCGTGCGCTATGGCTGTATATCAGCACGGCTGTGATTGGGCCAGCGGTAATCACTGGTGCACAGCAATATCGCACGGCTACGAGTTGTGATAATGTGTTTATACAACAGTTTGACGGCAGAAGGGAGTAAATACATAAGAAACAACAACGGAAGTTATGAACCTTCATTTTCCCCTTAACTTAAATCAGTTTCCTCTGGAACAAGTAATAGATTAATAAGACCAAAGATTGGCCGTTTGATAAACCCCAAATGAATTATATCTGATGTTTATCCACTATCTACATACAGTAAGAGCCAGCGGCAGATTCCTGAAGGACTGTCCGAGATGAAGCTGTTCTCTGCGGGTACATGAGCGCTGAACGGCTGCTGACGGCCTGGAGCTCACGTCTGAATGTTTATATATGAGGTCTAAATAACTACATTCTCAGCTGAAAACTCTTAAATCTACATTCTGTGACACAATATCAGTAGCATTTGTAAAAATATGGTGGGTTTGCTCGACCGCCATGACAGTCATCACAAGTGGAGTGATACACACGGTGAAATGATACCAGTGCTGATACTGGGGGAATATCACACGGCTGGAAAAGGCTCTCAGCCAATCAGATTCGAGAAGTTGTATAACTGAGTATAATGAAGGGAAGGTACTCGATTCTATCCAGCTTAGGGTTTAAGTAGACTGAATGATTGGAGAAGTCCGGTACTCATCACCAAAAAGAAGTCGTTTCACTGGGAGATCGTGCTATGACATTTTGATTATAAATGATGAGGTCAATTTAAAAACATGAAATGCGTTGATGAATTGCTATAAAATCTAAAACTTACATTTAGAAAATAGATGGGGTGAAATTTCATTTCATGCCAACTTCAATTAAAATCTGTTTTTTAGCCCATTAGCCAATTTTAAGAGGCCATTTTCATATATAAAAGTCTTAAAGGTACATTAGAGAAAACAGAAAACAGCTTCCTTCCATAAGCCAGCCATGGCACCAACATTTGAACACGATGTTTTCACTGAATAGCAACTTTATAAGACTTTGTGTCTTTTCTTCAGCTATCAGGTGACTTCACAACATAGCACACAAGTCTTATGAACTTTTATGACAGTTTTATGGTCCTCATCTCTCACTTTTACTAAAAGTAAAAAATACCTAGTATATGCTGTGACGGCCCAGTGAGCAGTTTTGCATTTGTCATACGGGTTTGGATGAAGGTGAATAAATTACATCTGTGATTTGTGTACTCACAGGCGTCTATCCTCTTCCTCTTGTTTGCGCTTCTGATCCTCTTCTTCACGTCTCTTCCTCTCCCGTTCCATTTCCTCTTGGATGCGTCTCAGGCGCTCCATCTCCTCCTCCTCCTGTTTCTTCTTCTGCATGGTGCCGAGCAGCTCCTGCGAGCGCGTGACCAGAGCCTGGTGCTCATGGTCGATCTCAATGCGGCTCATTACAGTGCTCTAGAGTGTGAGGAGAGACACAGTACAGGATATAGCTCTTTATCTGCAGGACATGTTGAAGTTAGCTCCTTCCCTCTGACACACACCTTTATCTTGAGTATGTGGGCATTGATGGAGGAATCTAGTTCCTGCATGTGTTTGCTCATTTCCTGTTTTCCCTCCTTAAGTCCAGACACCACCTGATTCAACTTCTCCATACTCTTCTTCAGGTTACGTGCCTTCACCAGCCCATCAATCCTAAACACACACACACACACACACACACACAAAATTACTGATAAAAATCAATGCTGGCAAATGTTTAATGTTGCTGTGAGTAACTTCACAAGTTGAAAATAGCAACATTTCTTAACAATCTGTTATATACACTATGCTATTTACACATGAGCTGAAATGATTTGCTATAGTAACTGACAGCATGACCACTATCTTCTGTCGCTAAAAATGAGTGAAGAGGAGGTGCCGCCCACCGTGGTTTGTGTTTCCTCCTGCACAGCCACATGCGAACGGTCTTCTGCATCTGGATACAGGCTGTGGCTCGGTACAGCATCTTGTTTTTCACTGACAGAGCAAGAATTAACAACTGAGGGTTAGTTCATTCAGTTCTGTAATTATGTATTGCATTTAATTATTCTTATGCTAATTTCTATTTTCATTCAGATTTTATTTGTACATATTTATTAAAAGCAGCCAACAAGAGTACAGCATACAAGGGAACTCCTTCAATAGCGTTTAAAAATCATCCCAGGATGCATCTGATGAAGTCAAATGAAAGTCCAGAGTGTGCAGAGATTAAATCTAAACAAAGCGTGGGAGATTTTTTTCCCCTTCTTTTTAATTTCCGCAGATTTGTCCTCCTCTGTAGGTCTAACAGTTATGTGCACTAAATAAAAACGTAAAAAATATAATATTAATATAAAAATATTACTGAAGGTTATGTGGACACAATGACTGAAAAAGTTTTCTAGTTCCCAGCATGATTATTTGGATAACAATGATAAAATTGAGTGATGATTGAGCATTAGTGATGAGCACCTGCTGTTAACAAGCAGAATCACTGAAGGAAAGAGAAACACAAGAACTACAGCCACAACCTTAGATGAAATCAGCTGAAGATAAAAGAAGACATTAAATCTCTGAAGATCTCAGCAGAGGAGGATTAAACAACTCCACAAAGCGCATTACCAGCTTCACACATTACTAACCAGACTGAATTTATTTCTATCAGACGTCTACAGAAGTTATTTCTGAGAATTAACAGAGGTTTAGATTAGGTTTTATTGAAAATGTTTGGTCACCATTATGGTGATCAGTGTTTGCTTTAGTATAAAACGCATGGCTCCCAGCATGCATTAAGCATGTCACCATTGTTGAGATTCATACGCTGATTCTTGATGTGTGTGTGTGCGTGTCTCAAGATTGTTTTCCCCATAATGTATTTAAAAAAATCTAAATTCAGAATGTCTGACCTGTTGCAAGCAAGTATTGTTGGTGAATATAGTCTATTAATAACAAATAACCACTTTTGGTCAGGGATAAGATTAGTAAATTATTTTACTTTATGATGATGAAAATTATCACCTGATCATCTTTTGATCATCTTTCTGTTTTGGGCTTCCTTTGCAACAAATTATGCGTTTTGGTAAACACTGCTACAAACTCACATAAAAAGTCAAGAATCAAACTTTTCAATAAAACATCAACATCTAAACCTCTGTTAATTCTCAAAAATAACTTCTGTAGGTGAATGGCAGAAATAAAGTCAGTCTGCTTAGTAATGTGTGAAGCTGGTAATGCTGTTTATGGAGTTGTTTAATCCTCCTCTGCTGAGATCTTGAGAGATTTAACGTCTTTTATCTTCAGCTGATTTCATCTAAGGTTGTGGCTGTAGTTCTTGTGTTTCTCTTTACTTCAGTGATTCTGCTTGTTAACAGCAGGTGCTCATCACTAATGCTCAATCATCACTTCATTTCTTGACTGTATATCTTCTTTTAGGGAACTCAACTGAAATAAGTTCAGAGTACTCTTTTAAACTTAACTGAATTGAGGTAATCGGTTTCCTCAAATGAAATGAGTCAGCTGAACTTGTTGGGTTTTGCAGTGTATATAAACGACAGGTCGTAATCAAAGGGCAACCGTCAGTTAGATACGTACGTTTAATGACGGACAGGGCACACCACTGCACCTTCTTCCAGCGGCTGCAGATGAGCCATTTATTGACACGCTTCACCAGCTCGGCCAGATGATCTGGATCTGACTTCATGATCTGATCAAACTCCGCAAACTGACACAAGAGAACATCAATCAGTCAATCCTCTGCACAGGTCAAAGCTATTTGGGGAGTGGGGTACATTTATATACATCACCTTTCCAGGTCTGAAGAAAACTTTTGTCAAACCAAATTTATAATCATTTTCATTCAGGCCGAGAGCTTTGAACAAAGCCTGTTGAGGAGAAAAAACAAAACAATAAAATGCTTTAAAAATGTGAACAATATAGAAGAGCGACAACCTGCACATGTATTTAATCTGTGTAACGGCCATGATGTAACACACACACCTTGCAGAAGAGTCGCGGGTCGAGTCGGGTCAGTTTGGCGGGCATGTACTGCTTGTACATGTTGTAGAGCTCGTGGAACGGCGCTCGTGAAGGGAAGCCGCCCTGCATCAGATCCAGAACGGACACCATCCCTGAGAGGACAAACACAGGCACAGAGAGTGAGAGAAGACACGCAAATGAGCATTACTATTAGATCTGATTCCTGACAGACA
>CM031962.1:2632444-2662444 GCA_018749465.1 Paracanthobrama guichenoti | reverse complement strand
ATCCACTATCTACATACAGTAAGAGCCAGCGGCAGATTCCTGAAGGACTGTCCGAGATGAAGCTGTTCTCTGCGGGTACATGAGCGCTGAACGGCTGCTGACGGCCTGGAGCTCACGTCTGAATGTTTATATATGAGGTCTAAATAACTACATTCTCAGCTGAAAACTCTTAAATCTACATTCTGTGACACAATATCAGTATAATAGTAGTATTTGTAAAACATAAGGTGGATTTTGCTCAGAGTTAGCTGGTTGTTTGGTGTTTTAATGTCATGTCGGCTTCCTTGGTTATTTTAATGGCTAAAATGGATTCAGGGTTGACTCTGTTAAAAGCGCTTATTCAGGAGCTCCACTAGCTCTAGCACTAGCTAGATATTTTTTTTTTATATCCTATTTCTATTATAATTTCTTCCTTGTGTTTTTAACTGTGAATTTGCACTGTCCATGGAGCGGACCTGTTTACATTTCACTGCCGGTTGTATATTCTGTATATAACTGTGTATGTGACAAATAAAACTCTTGAATCTTGAATCTTGAATCTCTCCGTGTACCTGAGGTGCTTCCAGCCTCCTCGAAATCAATGTTCCCGAGGTGCAAAACCCCAGCCACCACCCTGAACAGGTTGAGCTTCTCAGTGTCATCCAGACCGATCTTCTTCATGGCCACACTCATTCTGTTAAAGTCGGCGTGATCGTCCAGCAGAGGGTCTTTCAGAGGGCCGGCCTTCAGATGCTGAGGAACAACACAACTATTGTCAATAAACTGACAAGCTGCTGGCATTATGGATTTGTGTCTTCTGTTCAAAAACACGTGACATTTGAAAGGAACCTGATGGTTCACAAATGCAGCTGCTAGAGAGATATGTGTGGACAGACACAAACACAGTGCAACACTAATATCCTTGAATTGTGGATCTTAAAATCATAAACCGGAATATTAAGAGAAGAACATCCTGTCACCTTATGGAAAGCCAAGAAAAGCCAAAAACGGAAAAATGGCAGTTTAGCTCCCAAAAAAATGAAAGTAACATCCCATTTTTACAAGAGCTGGGTCAAATATATTTAATTATTTTTGTTTTTTTGAGCTTTTAAGTGTTACATGGCCATGAAAAGAACATGCTGTAAAATTGGATATAACTTAGACCAGTGTTTCCCAACCTTTTTTTGCCACGGCACAGTTTTAAAAAGTAAAAAATCCCACGGCACATCACTATATAAAAATATACCAAAATTGCACAAACATGCATTGCTTCAAATGGCAAATATAAAAACTAGATATTATATTAAAAGTAGCACTCACATTTAATGTCTTAAGTCAGGTAGGAACACAATGGTACCCAGACAGTAACATATTTTCATCCCAGATCCGGCCCACATCTGGTACGCTTGGGTTCACAATGTACCAGATGTGGGCCGGATCTGGGACGACACCATGTTACTGTCTGGGAATGATGTTGTTGGTGATGATAAAACAACAAATTTACATAGGTCTATCGTCGATGTCGGGGGTAAACCTCGTATTTTAAACACTTGTCGAAGATGATATTGTGGCTTTATATAGCCATCAAAATATGTTAGATTTATTTTTTGAGCTTGATGGCCGAAATGTTGTTCTATCAATAAACTTTGTCTGGAGCTGCTATTTTCAGTGTACGTTCTTCACACTTCTTTTTATATATAGTTATATTATTGTTGGAGCGTTGCTATTGTGAGGAACTGAAAACCACTGACCAACACAAACCTGCTCTAAAGTCAATAGTGCAGTATCTGTGTGTTATTTAAAGAGTGTGTTAGTAATATGAGCCTATAGGCGGTGCTCAACACACACACACACACACACACACACACACACACACACACACACACACACACACACACACACACACACACACACACACACACACACACACACACACACACACTCTGATTATTACACACACAGGGATGCGCAGCAGCACACACACATGCCAAATATTAAAAATAAAAGGATTCCTCTCTGGAGAAGCGTTCAGTCTTTCCACTCACATGTAAATAGTGAATCCGCTCATGGTGCGAGCGCAACTGGCTTTTAAAGGGAAAGGGAGATGATTGGTTTATTGCACGTTACGCCCAAAACACACCCATGACTCATTAAGAGATTAGAGGCAACCCTTTTAAACCATGCGTCGGTGTGCCGACCATTTTTTCCATCGTTAAACTAGCAAAAGTGGATTCAGACACGCCCTAAGAGCACCTGCGCCGTGAGCTTCAGGCCAATGCTGTACTTACGCAAACATCAGTTCTTTATTTACCCTTGCATTGCAAACAAGGAGAGACGCTCGAAACTGTGCGTGGCTTATTCTAAATGGAGGCGGGTGGAGTTATGAGGTTTGACTGACAGTTTGAGGAACCAATGGTTTAGTCACAACCTCTTTTAAATGATTTCTATTGGTTAAATGTTTGTAAAACCCACAAACAGACGTAAAGGATGACCAACAGCATTACTTTTATAAAACAATGACGAAATATAGAGATACAAGGTTTCTGCCCGACAGCGTAATGATATACTCTTATTTGTAGCATTTATTTTTGCTTATCTTTTTTTAAATTAATAATAAACACACTAGTGTGTCATGACGGGTTGTAATGTGTGCTGTGGAAAATGATTAAATTGGATGGGAAACACTGACTTAGACATAATGCAGAAAGGTTGTAATTCACGGACGGACAAGTGAAAATTAACCTGTATTGAACTTCTTCAAGTTTGATAACTAAAGGAACAAGGAAACGATGAGAAATCGATTTAAATAAGTAAACCCACATTCCACATGGCACACAATATAATTATCACTGTCCTCTAAGAAATACATTGGACCCAGGTCATGTATTTATATCACCAAAGGAGAGAAGAAACCCAAAGTCCCACTGATTGCACAACACACATATTCACCTTCCCATCCTGAGATGCATCAGGGACACACGAACAGACACACAACCATAGACAATGATGATTAGTGCGGTGATTAGATTAGTATGAACACAATCATGCAGAAATTATCAAAGCCGAATCCCCAATCACAAACCCATCACACCAATGTCCCTATTGCCCTCTTAATCCAAAACTTTAAAAACTGAATATTTTAAAATGACACAACTGTGAATTATTTCCAGTAAATTCAATCAATTTTTTTATGTTTGGGAATGAAATTGATGGAAAAGAATGCTAAAATTCCATTGGAATTTCCATTGTTTTTCATAAAACGTGAAAAATCTATGCTGTGAACTTTTACAATGCATAGTCAGCCTGCCTTTCAGATGTATCCAATGCATTTATACTCTTACCCATCCAAACTAACTAAAAACCTAATGTTTATGTGTGAGTGAGTTCCCTCTCAAAGAACCCTGAGAGTCGCATCGCTGGCAGTGTCTCCGATCATACAGAGAATTTATAGTGAAAATAAATGCATTACCTCTGGACTCTTGCGGTTTTGAGGAATCAGCTTGTCTGAATCCTTGGTAGAGAAGTACCTCTTGCATCCTCGACTTAGATACTAGATGGAAACAAAGAATATGGAGAATATGCATGGTTTAGAAACGTATTGTTTAAAAAAAAAGAACACCTGGCAGACATTTATGAATGACTAAATGCAATTTTAACACTTTGCACGCCAAATAATACTGTCATGCTAATATAGCACATTAAGAAGGGACATGTGCATGTCATAAGTGGAATGCATATAAAAATACCTGTTCAGGAAGTCTTGCTTGTTAATATCTTTATTGACACATCATGCACATGATACACTGATAACACCCAGAAATCATCTTTTTGAATTAACCCGTCAGCCCGGTTAACATGCAAACCGTTTACAAGACTTCATTAATAAATCAGGTTATTCCCCAGTAATGAGGTCAAAACCTAACTATCCGTGTATCTGATTTAGAGTATTCATTTTTTAATTCAGTTGTGATGTTAAATAAAGCATCAAAAACCCGAGAGCATTCCAAAATATCAGTGGGACGCTTACAGACCCATATTCTCCTCTCATGCGGTTACGGATGCAGCATTTTGGCTGCACCACTTCTGCACACGATGGGAACGCAATCAATAAAAGAGTTGGAGTTTGCAATATTTCTGAAACGCTCTGGCTGCACTTAAATCCACAGTAAGGACGCTTCAGTTCAATAAGCCCACAGAACGCAGGTTAAAGTGTTTACATGCCAGGAGAAATCAGTTAATGCTTAAGCTATTTATGACTTTACTCCAATAAAGGAAAATGGGTTAGCGCCTTTACATGACCATGTGCATTGTTGGCCTTTTAAGCATAATCGGGTTAAGAACGTGCGCAATTGTTGAGTCATTTAGGTCCCGTTTCCTGTTTACAGCTGGTATTAAGATGGATTGGATCACAAGTAGATGAGGATTCCCATTTAGGATAAAAGAGGAATCTCCTCGATGGCAGGATTACAGGACTTTGTTTGAATAAGAAATGAATGCATGAAATTTCAATTGTATAGGCCTTTATAAGATGTGACATAGTTAATCTGGTTTATTTCTCTTTTTTTTTTTTTGGCTAGTAGTTCTGAATGGCCGGTAACTTAATTTAGTAGCCAAATTGGCCGGTGAGTGTTAATTTCAAACCCTGTCCACAATCAGTCGCCACTTACACTAAATGTAATAAAATCAGAATCATTCTTGCGTTTTGTTACTGACATTTTAATCCGGCTAAAATTCTTTCACTTGCCTCTTCAAAAAAAAAAAAAAAAATCCACTTGTCGCGGATTTCAAGCCCTGAAATGTATGGGCTTTTTCAGATCTTTTGATCTAATGGATGAAATAAGCTCACGTAATTTACATATGAACACGACCGGAGATGATGGGTAACACACTGAGAGCATCAGCTTTCACTTCTGCTCTGACAGCCACAAGACCAGCCGAACGCTGTGAGTGTGTGTTAGAAATCATGGTGAGAGAGAACATTGTGCTTGGGACGTTTTTCATCTTCAAACCAAACTTGTGTCTCCAGCCGATGAAGTTTAAATCCCATCTGGCTATCGCTCATCCCATAATGTTTACGCATTAGGTCAGTCGGTGGAGAGTAGCGGGTCTTTTAGGGGCTGTTCCAGTGCATTTGACCACATGAGCGTCACTATGAAAGCAATCCGTTCTAATGTGTTTTTGACTACCTCTGGCTCAAAATGCGTTAGACCCCTGTACACCTGTTCCGATTGACCAAAACGCATCCTAACACCAGGTGTAAACGGGGTCTTACTGGCTAAAGGAGTTCAAGTGTAATGTAAGTGCAGTGCGAGGCAGGATTCACACACCCTGAAACAGTCTGGAGAGCTGAGGTGGAATTTCTCCTTGATATCTTCAGGAGCTCCAGCACACAGCCTGTAGAAGATGTGATAGTTCCTCTCCTCTTGACCCTGTGTGCAGATACGGGACTTCTCCAACAGGTAATGGGACACAAAACCACCTACTACTGCATTCTGGAACACAAATCAGCACTGCAATCAATGAAATGATTTGCATCACTACTCCCTAAGCACTGAGTGGACGACAAACTCAGCCATACACTAAAACGGTGCATTGCTATCTACAAAGCATTACATTTATCTGTTTATAGTGAGACTTTCGTACAAGACGCACCTTTTCATTAAAGTGAATCTCCACAAATTTCCCAAAGCGACTGCTGTTGTTGTTTCGGACAGTTTTGGCATTCCCGAATGCCTCGAGCAGTGGGTTTGCTAGAATTGAGTGATAGAAAACAGTTGTTTCTTCGTCATATTTTCTATGAGTTACATTATAATGGAGTAATGGTCAAGTCATTCAAATGTACCTTCAACTATTCTTTCATCAATGTCTTGACCTGTACCGTAAGACGTAGTTAAGTACCTGTGTGTAGAGAGAGCAACCTGTATCACGTATTTAGTGTAAAAAAAGTGTTGGAGTGTTCAGTAGAAATGCATATCTTCACTATATTCAAGATGTTTTATTGTTATATAAATGAGACCTTTCTCTACCTGAGAACAAACTTTGTGTTTTCGGTTTTTCCAGCTCCCGACTCTCCCGACACAATGATGGACTGACTCATCTTCAACACCTTCATGTCACGATAAGCTTTATCCGCTAAACACAACAAATTAAAGGTATGAGTATCTACAGGGAGTATAAATATATATCAATTTACATATTTATTCAAGGTAATAATATATATTTTGTGTACATCACTGAGAAGCCTAAAAGTGCCCATATTATGCGATTTCCAATATTCCTTTTCATGCAGTGTGTAATACAGCTGTTTGTGAAAAAAAGTTTCAAAGATAAAAGTGCACAACGAATAAATGTATTTTCCCCTAAAAGAAATAATTGATTCTGATGAGCTGCAACGACTAATTCCAGTCTCACTTCCTGTTACAAACCTATGTAAAAATTTAACAAATTTGCATAATGCCAGTCTTCATTGACAGCCCGTGAACAGTGTCTGCTTTGACCCTCAAACACAGCTGTAGGCCATCTGACCAATGAGAGCAGAGTAGACCAATCTCAGCAGACTGGGCCATCTGACCAATCAGAACAGAGTAGACCAATCTCAGCAGACTGGGCCATCTGACCAATCAGAACAGAGTAGACCAATCTCAGCAGACTGGGCCATCTGACCAATCAGAACAGAGTAGACCAATCTCAGCAGACTGGGCCATCTGACCAATCAGAGCAGAGTAGACCAATCACAACAGACTGGGCCATCTGACCAATCAGAACAGAGTAGACCAATCTCAGCAGACTGGGCCATCTGACCAATCAGAGCAGACCAATCACGACAGACTGGGCCATCTGACCAATCAGAACAGAGTAGACCAATCTCAGCAGACTGGGCCATCTGACCAATCAGAACAGAGTAGACCAATCTCAGCAGACTGGGCCATCTGACCAATCAGAACAGAGTAGACCAATCTCAGCAGACTGGGCCATCTGACCAATGAGAGCAGAGTAGACCAATCACGACAGACTGGGCCATCTGACCAATCAGAACAGAGTAGACCAATCTCAGCAGACTGGGCCATCTGACCAATCAGAGAAGAGTAGGCCCTCAGAAAGGCGGGGTTTAGAGGGACTGAACCCTTGATCGAACCGTTTCAGACACTGCGAGAAAAGAAGTGATGCTGCAATGCATATAATGAGAAAATCAAGTGGTTTTTGACCTTGGATATATGTAAACCTGTTGTGGGAACCTTTAAAATAGCATAATAGTGACACTTTAATATCACTTCCTTTGCATGAAATGTATCATGTATGCTCACGGCCTGCTCGCAGTCATGCTTACCAATTGCATAGACGTGAGGTGACAGAGTGCCCAGCGATCGGCCGCGGTACTGCTGAATGCTCTCTGGTGAATACAGCTTGGGAATGTCACAATATGGATTCACAGCAATCAGGATGTTGGCAACAAATGTCTGGAACACAAAGTGACACGAGCATCAAGGAAGGAACCAATGAATGCACTTTTATTCGGCAGACAACCATTTTCAAATACTAATAATTCTACATCAAAATCAATTTCAGGAATTTCAGAAATTAAAAACATTTCACCATAGAAGAGAAGTGTGTATGAACTGTGTTTTTAACGTGCACTACTTGGTCATGATTTTATTAATGTTGTCTCTTATATTTATTTGATCAAAATACAGAATAAATAACAGGAAAAAGTGAAATATTAAACAATTTAAAATATTAGTTTTCTATTGTAATATACAGTATAATGTAATTTATTCCTGTGAATTTTTTCCGTGTCACATGATCCTTCAGAAATCATTCTAATATGCTGATTTGCTGCTCAAGAAACATTTCTTAATATCATCGCAGTAGAAAATGGTTGTGTTACTTAATATGTTAGTGGAAACTGAGATGAAAGTTCAAAAGAACAGCATTTGAAATACAATTTTTTTGTAACGGATGATCAATCTGATGCATCATTACATCAAATTGTATTAAAAAAAAAGTATTAATTTCCTTAAAAAAATAAAACTTACTACCCCCAAACTTTTGAATGGTAGTCTATTTTTGAATAAACACATAGATGGGGAACAGAAAAACATACACAATGCACATACATTGGCCCAGTTCATGTAAATGTAGCATCTCGGAGAGGCTGAAGTGGTTCTCCGGTGAGAGTAAAGGCCTGGGTTTTCAGTTTTCTGCATCCTGCTCCATTTCTCACACAGTTGAGCATGCGAGCCATTCAAAATACACTCCATTGACCACAAGCACAGACAGTGTATGTGCACTACCTAGTGGACCCTTCTATTTGAGTGTTCAATCACATGTACACGCAAACAGAAAAACCTGGCTAGTGGACGAAATTTACTTTATCATTAGTATGCTGACGATACGCAGATTTATAAACATTCAAAACCAGACGAGCACGCTGACGCGGATTTTCTTTGCAGCTGTATTGCAGAAATAAAAACATGGATGAGTGATCATTTCCTGTGTCTGTGGTAAAACTGAAGTTATGCGTATTGGTTCCTGTCATCAAATTTCCAAAGCTGGTTCTTTGTCTTTGACTTGATGGCTCTGTTTTGGAAACCCAAAGTAAAGTGAGGAACCCTGGCGTTGCTAATCTTTTCCATCATTCAGAGTGCTGTTAAAACATCTTTTCCCCATCTCAGAAACATCGCTAGATTGCATTAACTTTTCCAGTAGCAGAAAAGCTGATCGATTACTCTCTCGGATAGACTATTGTGATGCCCTTTTAGCTGGAGTTTCCAAATCTACACTAAACCAGCTTCAACACGTATAAAACTCGGCTGCCGGGATCTTAACTGGGTCCAGGATATGCAACCATATTTCTTGGAATCATTGCACTGGCTCCCAGTCAGGTTACGAGTTGATTTCAAGATTATGATGCTCACATACAGATCATTGCATGGCCTGGCAGAATTGTTACATCCCTATACTCCTAAACGCAGATTGTGCTCAGATTGCTGGTTGTTCCTAAAACACGCTTAAGATCTATGGGTGACAGGGCTTTCTCTTCCCATGCACCTGAACTTAGGGAAGCTCAGAACCATGCCATTTTTAAAGACTAGCATTTACTTGCTGATGTTTAACGTTTTTTTTCCCTTCTTTTTTTTCCCTCATCTTTACTTTTATTTAATGTATATTGTTTATTTTGTGTACAGCGCTTTGAGAAGCTGCTTTTCTAAAAATAAAGTTTATTATTATTATTAATGTTATTGTGTGTATAGTCCGTGAGATGAAGCAGAAAGAGCAAGTGATGTGTACTTTAGGCTAGCGGGACGCTTGGCGCTCTTTGTATTTATCGACGTTTTCCGTATATCACATATTTCAGTAATCATCATAAATTAGGTGTCAATCGAATTCAAACTCAAAATTCATCCTGGGAAAACCATTTTGAAATTGGACGTTGTGTTACCATGGAAACAGCACTAAATTCCAATAACCTTTTCTAATCTTGACAAAACACACCTCGTCGGAATGGTCTGAGTCTCAAGGTTCCATATTTGGTTGTTTTGGATGGAAATTTATACATTTGTTACAGGTGAACCATAGACTGTAAAAAAATGTGGGCGTAGTGTGCGTGACGTCACGCGTAGGATTCTGAAGAGCAGTTCTGAAGTGTAAAGTCGGGTCGAGCTGGTCGTTGCCATCTTGGCAGCACGAAAGAAAATGGGCAAAGTGCCAGGACATGGGCGGAGCTGAGGTGGCGCGATGACTAACAGACAAATGGCTATCCACCTGTCACTCAAAGTGGCCACGCCCTTAATTATGCAGAACTTTAAGGCTTTATATAATGCAAACAAATGAGTTATAAAAAAAAATTCACGCCCTCACAGTCGTCATGAAGGGCAAAATTAGCCGTATAGACTAAAACCACAATTTGTCCCAGACTGTAAACATGTTTTATTCTGCTGTAAAGTTGGGCATTTTAACATGGAGCTCAATGAGATTCTGCTCCCTTCTGGAGCCGGTCCATGAACTGCAGTTTAAGTCACTTCCGTATTGACTTCAAGAGAAACTGGGGGAGGAGCCGCTTGAGGAGAATGCATCAAAACAAATTTTAACGGGATATGGGTTTCAGCCGGTGGCTATTTTTGGTATTACGCCTAAACAAAATCTCATAGGAACTTCAATTTTTGTGATCGCAACTTCAAATTTGGAATACAACTCGGGTAGACATATCGCTTTGATTTGATAGTATTTTTAGAGTAAACATTTTTTTGTAAAATATATATTTTATATAAAATAAAAATATTTAGTACAGTATATTTGATTTACAGTAAATTTAAACTTCCATAACGTTTTCATACTTTTCATTTTTTCAATAATCTGCTGCGTGTCTTCTTTAAAACAAGACCAAACTTAGGTCTATATTCCAAAGCATTCTTGAATTACAGACATTTAAATTTGGATAGTGCATTTTCACATCTATTCCCAAAAACTGTGGTGACGGTGAAGGGGTTAAGAGTGTAGAGGACATAAAGAATAGTGTCTTCATGAAAACATTTGCAACAAAGAATATACTTACATAAATCTTATCTTTACTGTAGCGCACACGGACATTATTTAGAAGCGTGGCTTCGTTCAAGTACATCAACGAGCCTGTAACACACACACACACACACACACGAAGCCATTAGTGAACAGTGTCATTTTATCCAACACTTGACCCACATGTACATCTCAAACACACTGACACTTACAGTTGTCCTCCACATGTTTGTTGACATCATCTTCAGCAGGGAAGACTTGATTGACAGAAGCTTGAAAGTTCTGGAACACAGAGAAACAGCTTTATCACTAACCGTAGGGAGCGCTAAACGCCTGTGAAAACTTGTGTAAGCAAATAAATTCTCACTTGCACATGCACATACAGCTCCTGCTTGCATTAAAGGTTAGAGAACACTAATTCTGTATGTCTGGGAAAAAAAAAACGTGAGCAGTATTTGGAGTCACGAAGCTAAGGTGTAGCTAGGGAGTCGTGGAGGGTTGACAGGGTGTTGCTAGGGAGTCGTGGAGGGTTGACGGTGTTGCTAGGCAACTCTAGATATGCAGTTGCGAAGATGTGAGTGTTTATTAACATATTGATTTTAGCATGTTGCTATGTAATTGCTATGGGCTTCTTGCCTGTTTCTAAGGTGTTGCTAGGTGCATGCAAGTCTATTCTGAATAGCACATCTCTCTTCAACAAGCAGTGTTATTTAAGTGATATTTATTTCTAAAGCACAGATGGTGCAGAATTAGTTACATGCTGAATGTTAAAGGGAATTGTTCACCCAAAAATTAAAATTCTGTGATCATTTATTTACCCTCATGTCGTTCCAAATGCATTAGACTTTCTTTCATCTTTGAAACACAAATCAAGATATTTTTACTCAAACCTGCACCAAAACAATAGTTCATAAAGACATCGTTGAGGATATTGTACGTTTACCACAAAGTAAAATTACCAGATTTCTGAAATGGAAACCAGGGACGTTTTGTGTCAATGAATTAAGAAAAAGTGGACAAAACATTTGTGCAGTTTTTGTTTTTAGATTGTTGTGGGTTCCAAATACTATTATTATAATGAATAGTTATGATGATGTTTGTCAAGCTGACCCTAATGTTATCTTAAGTTTGTACTTTTGGAAATTTATTTTCTTACCTAACCCTAATTAGGCTAATAGTAACTATATAACATTTTATGCTCATTTTGAGCACAAAGTACTGTATGTGCTTTCTGCTAATGTAATTGTTTCATGCGTTGTTTAGTTTATTAATTTAGATTATTATTATTTTTTTAAATCAGCCGTTTTTAATATTGCCGAATATAAGACGACCCTGATTATAAGACAAACTCCCCTTTTTCAAGATGTACCTTTTGGAAAAATGTTTTATACATATATAAACCTTTTTTATATATATATATATATAAAGGAAATGTTTTAATCTGAAAATGTCACACTGCATATTTTTCACATTTAAATTTTTGTGTTGAAAGTATGGTAAATACTGGTGAAATGTACCAACGATAACATGTAACAATTAGGCCATCCATCCCATAGTGAAAACCATAGCCTACCAACGCTTCATTAACAGTAGAAGTGAAATCTTACTGTAGTTATGAAATCTGGGTATCGTCATATGACATAAATGAGTTTCGGGTCAAAATGACCCGAGGGAGGGATGAGTAAAATCTGGATTATATACTTTATGAACTTTCTGAAGTGTCAAAATTTCAGACTTTCAATGGAGGCACAGAAATCATCTTTAAATCATTTCTGTTATGGGTTTGGAACGACATGAGGGTTTAGTAAATGATGGCAGAATTTTTATTTTCGAGTGAACTATCCCTTTAACACACGGGGTCTGATAGCAATATTGATGCTTGCCTTAGCAAACACAACTACAACCAATTAACTACAGTTCCCACTTTATGTATTCCACCTCAATGCTTCTGTTCTGATATCAGACAGTAGTGTGTTCTCCACACACACAATTGTAGTGTGTGAACAGACAGCCCATTGTGCTTTCACAGCCCGGCGACATCACACTTCACACACATCACATGGGCTAGATGTAATGCTGCACACAACATGCTGTCTTGTAGTTGTCAGACGTGAAACACACAACACACACACACACACACACACACACACACACACACACACACACACACACACACACACACACACAGAGAGTTATTGCTACTGTAATGTGTGTAAAGCTCCAGAGAGGGCCGGACTCCATATGGGCAACAGGATGCAGTTCTGAAAACAGAAGCATTCAGCCATATTTTAAATCATTCTGCAACGAATCGGTGCAAAAACATGACGAGAAATGGGATTAGCTCATTATGAGATCGTATTAGCAGTGCCTTTGAAGCACTTGACTAAAAACCCTTTAAAAAAAAAAAATCAACAGATCTTTCCCTTTGGAATGTGCTTTTTAATGAGATTTTCACTGGTGTTCCTTGACAACCAGTAAGAGAGAGAGCAGTTTCATTTCCCCCGAACTATAAGTCACGTCTGGCTGCGTTTTCTCTAGAACTGGGGCTCCTCTTCACCCCTCCAGTCATTTCACCAATGACCGCCTTCAAATGAAGTTAGTTTTTGTGTACACAAATTTAATCATTACTAACTGATTGTTCTTATGACAACGTTTAGTTAAAATTACACATTGTAAACCTTCAATCTCAAAATAATTAATTGTTTTTGAGTAGAGCCAACTCAAATGAAACATTAGTTCAAATCAAATGAACTTTTATGAGTATAGTTCACAAAACTGGCACATTTTAAGAAATCTGAAGTGTTTCATTGTTTTGAGTTTTATGTAATTGTTGCTTTTCATTTAGACAAACTTAAATTTAAAATGAAATTGGGCTGGGATTTCGATTTCCCAGCATGCTTTGCCATGGCACTCAAAAGTGTTTTTTTACAGTGTTTAATGCTTTGCTCTGCTAGTTTAGAAGAGTTTCTATTATGTTGGGTTTTTTAGAGGGTTACCATCATGTGACGAGTGGAGCATGAGCTTATTTTGAGAACAGATATACTCTGATCAGGCATAACATTATGACTAATATCGTGCTGGTCCTGCTTTTTCTGCCCTGCTCAATCGAGGCATGGCCTCCACTAGACCCCTGAAGGTGTGCTGTGGTATCTGGCACCAAGATGTTAGCAGCAGATCCTTTAAGTCCTGTGAGTTGCGAGGTGGGGCCTCCATGGATCGGACTTGTTTGTTCAGCACATCCCACAGATGCTCGATTGGATTGAGATCTGGGGAATTTGGAGGCCAAGTCAACACCTCAAACTCGTTGTTGTGCTCCTCAAACCATTCCTGAAGCATTTGTGCTTTAAAAATTAGCTTAAAGTCATTTAATGATTCATGAACTGCACTAATGGGTTCAGTGAGTTCAGGATTCATTAGAATGATTCAAACAGCTAACAAGTGTTTTGAGCAATTCATTCACAATAATTAACAACTGGCTCATAACCAAGCACAGACATTTGTGAGGAAGAGGTTTTCTTGCTATTGGTTTTCTGCACACTGTCATATTTTCTCATCACATTCATTTACACATCACTCAAATCAGGTAAAACATGTTTTTTAAAAAGGTCAACGATTCACAAAGCTGTGCAGGAAACACTGTTGTCAGTGGTTCTTAACTGTGGAGCTGGCCACCAGGTTTGTTCTGACAGGGTCGCTTGCAAATAATAACATGCACCTAACAATAGAATCTGGCAAAGTCATGATTGCAAAATCATAAGCAGGCTTATAAACCTTAACACCTCAGGAGAAACTGATTCTCATATCTTTTGGTCAAATTCATCTGTCACTTATGAATCTCGAAAAAATTAGACAGATAACCGCATGCAGAAGTTGTTTCGATCCTCGAAAACCACAGGATGACACAAAGTCGAAAAATAAGGATAAACATTGTTTGTGCCGAACAATGCGTTTCATGCTGAAAAAAAAAAAAATCATATATTTTTTTTTGGTTTCCTTATGTACAATAGACAGTTTTAAGAATGTGTTTTTGAAGTCCAATGTAAGTGCTCTAGTTAAAACTAAAAAACAGATTCACTTTCTAAAGGGAACTCACGCTGCGCCCCCTAGAGGGCACTATGGGGGAATGCCTCTGGCATGACCGGTGTCTGAAGCATGAGTCTAAAACACGACAATGAAGAAAAAAAAATAGGCCACAGCATTAAAGATCCAGCAGTATATTTAACCGTGGGCATGGGGGACTTTTTATTCCTGTTTGCACCAAAGCCATCAGAACCAGGTTCCGTCTGAAGATCCAGTCGTGTCTGAACTCAATATGTTGGAGTTTGTTTCTGGATGAGCGAGGAGGATTTTTCTTGAAACCCTTTCAAACAACTTTGTTTGAGTTTGATACATTAGGATTTAGGCTTTCTGACTCCAAGACTCCCCATTTGTGATCTTGTAGAGTCTTTGTCCACTCAAACTCTCATTCTCGCCATGCATTAGTACGATATAGACAGGCGTCCTTTTCCAGGCAGATTTGTAACATCTTTAGTCGATTAAACTTCTTAATTGAATGGGGACTCTGAGTCTTTGACTTATGTCACTCATCCCTTCAGGATGGCAGCATGGGCATTTCGTTCCCCACAGCGCCCTCTAGGGGGCGCAGCATCTCGTTTCCCTTCTCAGGGAACCATGGTTACATGCGTAACCAGAGACGGTTTTCCCTGTTTCATGAACATCTCTCACCAGTGTACAAATACATTTTATTCAGCTAATACATTTTATTAGCATGGTACTTTTGTAGATGCTTAACATGAGCACTAAAAAACTTCAGTATTCAAGAGGGAAACAGCATTACTTTTTGGAACAGTTCACCCAAAAATGAAAATTCTGCCATCATTTAGTCATGTTGTTCCAAAATTCTATGGGCCCTATTTTAATGATCTAAGCGCATGGTCTGAAGCTCATGGCGCAGGTGCACTTAGGGCGTGTCCGAATCCCACTTTTGCTAGTTTAAAGACGGGAAAAATGGTTGGGGTGCCCGGCGCATGGTCTAAAAGGGCTGACCCTAGTCTCTTAATGAGTCATGGGTGTGTTTTGGGTGCAATAAACCAATCAGAGTCTCATCTCCCTTTCCCTTTAAAAGCCAGTTGCACTTGTGCCATGGCGGAATTTGTGTTGGTCAGTGGTCAGTCGTCTTCAGTTCCTCACAATAGCAACGCTCCAACAATGCTCCTGAACACACCTGGTGTTCAGACCAGACGCCCATGGGTGAACAGATGCGCCAGTGCATTTGATATTTAAACACGTGGAGCTGGACGTGAACATGAGAACTGCGTCCGGCTGACACTAGCAAAAAACACTTGCGTTGTGCCTGGTGTAACATTGCGGCGGGTGTATGATAGGGCCCTCTGACTGACTTCTGTGGAACATAAAAAAACAAATTTCGAGAAATCTCTTTTTTCTTGTCCATACTCAATTGTAACCAAAACGGTTTGCAAACCTGTATGATTTTCTTTCTTCTGAACACAAAAGGTCTTTTGAGGAATGTTGCTATGACATGAGAGTGAGTAAATGATGACAGAATTGTTTCACATTTGTGTGAACGAACTCTTTAAACGAGATGTTATTATTCACACTATACATAATGACAGTTTAACTTGCTCAGCAAGTTTCAAAGTGTTGACCTGCTACAACAGTACATGACCTTTAAATGAAAACGGAGCATTGAACTCTATTAAAGTAGAGCCCGGCAGCCTGTACTTCCATTGGATAATGAATTGCATTTTCTGATACATAATAAATGCGAAAATGTATAAAAAGAGCTTGTGTGACTGGAAGCATTTGTACTTGCGCACAACATGTTTCGGCTTTAAACGTGGCACTGTGTATTTCTGCAAAAGCTCCTCCTCACCTTCCCTTTCTGGTTGAGAGGTTCGATGGTCAGACTATCGGCACTGATGTCGATGATTCTGCCCAGCTGGAACCCATCTGTAGGGTGGGGCGCCCACACCGGCTTTCCATCATCCATTTCACCGCTGAGGAAGAAAAACAGGAGAACAATCAAACGCTAATGGAAGAACAACAGAACATGTTAGTTTGCCTCTGGTTACTTAAAAAAAACATTTTATACTACAGGGCTGTTGAATGCTTGAACATGATTGGTTGACAAACGTTCTAAGGTGTGCCATTATTTCCAGGGAAATGACAGTATATTCTAAAGTAACCTCTAAAGTAGTTCCAGCAGGTTTTGACCGCATTACAGCTCCATATCACTTTGCCAAATGATTTCAGTTATTTCAAAAGGTCCTTTCTGCCGACAACAGCAAAAGAACCAAAACCCACAGCGACACTGAACGAGCAAATACATACAGTAAACAGTAGGATAAAAATAACACATCATCTCCATGTTTTTGCCACAAAATTGCATTTTATTAGCAACTTAAAAGCTACATGAAATTCTAGTAGTGAGGTAATTAGGGAGCTGTTCTTGAAGCAGATAAACTCACAGTAGAGACGCTGGTGCTGAACACTGTTGAGACACACAGACTCAGGTAATTCACACACGCTTAATCTCTCTCGGTCTCTCTAATAACTGGATTAGTCTGCCATCAATGGCTCAAACCTCTATTTCCAGCTCTAAAAGGATGAGATGCGCAAGAAATTAGTCCTACACACAAGAGCATTTTAAGGACAAAACCTGACAAATATCTTGAAATATATCATCTGAACAATGTCTTGAGGTTTGGTAACCATAGTATAAGCTCCATAATTGACTCGGTCCATTGAATTATTAGAAAATAACGCACACCCGTGGTATAACATTATCAGCATTAAACCACCTTGGTGTGCATTATTTTCTAATAATTCAACAGATCGTTGTCAATTATTCCTTACATATAGCTTAATGTTTTACAAATTAGTAACTACTGTACATTCAAATATGAAATGACATTCAAACATATGATTATCAAAACATTGATGGAGATGTGTTTTATTTTTATATTGCCTATTTCAGAAAATTGGTTTCAATAATGAACAGATTAAGTTATCTGCACTCACAAACTGAAATGTGGAACTTTTGGTTAAATTGTACATTTTTCTATTCAACTAAAATCACAAAGGGGCGTTAAGACTTATTTCATAGTTGTATAGATTACATGACATTTTCAAAACAGTATTTTAAATTTCTGAGAAAACAATATCTATTGTGCAACAGTAAATAAATATATAAGCTGGTCACATTTGGTTGTGTTTCATTGGAAAGACTAATGACTGCTGAGGGAAAGATAAATGGAGCAAAACACAGAGAGGTGCTTTATCCAGATCATTTAACTCCGACTCCAGAATGAACACAAATCTTTCTGCATGCCATCAAGCCAAAGTACAGCCAGGACAACAATGGAGTGACTATGGTGCAAGTCTCCAAATGTCTGAAATACAACATATTTTAAAAACACACTATATAATTTTGCATTGGACAGATTTTTTTTGGTCAGAGCTCCTCCACAGACACTTAAAATGTAAAAGTATATACTTGATGACGTCAGGGTTTTTGGAGTTTAAGAGGTTAAAGTTGTCCAGGGTCTTTGGAAGAAAACTTGCCCCACAGCATTAAAGATACACAACAATACTTCACAATGGGAATGAGGAACTTTTCTGTCTATGTTACATCCACCTCTGGTGTTTTTTCCCAGTCCCCAGTCCCACTGAAAGTCAAGTCACCTTTATTTATACAGTGCTTTATACCAGACAGATTCAGCATTAGACACATTTTACTATTAGCAGAGAGAGCCCGCGCACAAGTTCTTCTGATTGGCTGTGATTTGTGCTTGATTTTGTTGTATCTTGACTCAACAAAACAACTTTTAACATTTTGCTTTTAAACTAAAACATATGGACTAAAAGCCACAAAACTCTGATTTAGATTGAATGCAGTCTTTAATAATCTCACAGATTTTACACCTCCTGTCGGTGTTCAAATGTTTAGTGTGAAATGACAGTATATTCCAGGTTAATAATCGCATGACTTTCACAGTAACTCCACAGGACTTCTCTTGTATCTAACGGCACTCTTGGAATACCAGACTGTATTTCTACAGTGCATGTGTACCATGAAGGTACCCAGCATGCAATGCGGCATGAATAGATCATGCTGTGGAGTTTCTTGATTCTTGTTGGTTTAATCTGTGCAGATTCATTTAATTTTGCTTCACTTATAGAAGTTTGTGTTGGTTGTTTATTTTCAGAATTGATCTTTTTTATTATTATTATTATTTGTTGAGTGTCACCATTGTTGTGTTTTGTGTGTCGAGTATTGATATCGGTCCATCATTAGGTGACAGAAGAAAAAAAATTGTGTTGCAAGATGATATATATATATAAATATCAGCAGTTCAATCTACAAACACTTATGAATTTGAAATAAGATATTGGTAAATCTTCAGGCTAAAACGAAATGCTAAGAATACAATCCGTCAATTAGCTCATTTTATATTCTAGCTTGTCTTTGTTTTAACACTTTGTCACACTTCTGTCCTGGCTAGATCAGAAATGTGAATATGAATATACAAGGTCCAAGATCCCGAGCTAGTGTAACACTGATCCCCATCATGGTGACTTCAGAACAATTAAACATTATCATTTCTTACAGTGGCGGTTAAAGATGACTTTATCATGTGAACTCACAGTAAAACAACAGCAGTGAGCTACTGTGATGTCAGCATAATTCTGCTGTTGATTACCCAGCATGCATTAATTTCACTGTAAATTTTTGACTGCAGTAATTTATTGTAAAATAATACCCTTTAATCCTGTAAATTCTTGACAAGTGTAACTGATCTACTACTTAGGATGTGTTTTACAGCCTGAAGTCAGCTGTCTTGCTTACTACACCTCGATAAGTAAAGGAAATCATTGCATTTGAGCAATGTCAATGTGACACTTGGGTCAGATTTATTTGGGTTAGGTGTGTCCTTCCTGACATGACGAGAACAACACATATTTACACAGTTAAAAGTAAAGGGGGAATTCTTCAGACGAGTATGATGACTACAAATACTAGAAGGTCATCCTGGAACGGTACGTCACAGAGTATCAGCCCACAACCAGGTCAAAGAGATGAAGCACTGACACCAGAAGCTTATTGTGCCTCTTGTGCAAGTCCCACATTACATCTCCCAAAACCAGTTTGGCAGTGAAACAGCCTCAGGGTCCAGGATTGGCATGTCAAAGCAAGATCACTACAAAGCCAACCACATGTACCTGTGGACTTACAAGTGTCCCTGCATCACATCGTGTCATCACCCTCATCGCCTCTCAAACTCGCCTGGAGACTAACAACATCCACTCTCTTTGTTCATATTTTAAAGTTACTGTGAATCCCACCACATCTGCTACACACACTCTGAGCGACGCACAACACCGACGGCCTCGTTTCTTCAAGCTCAAGATCAGAAAAAGACTAAAAATAAGGCCAAAGTTCACAAAAGTAACTTATTGTCAAGGTTGTAAAATTTATTGAGTATAACTGGATCTACTGTATGCAAACTGAACCCATTATTTCTTCCTGGTCTTGTGTTGCTGTGTAATCATTCCCATTTATGGGTCAATGACATATAAGAGTGTCCATAATAAAGATAAGGAAAAATCTAGTTTAACAATTTCTTACAATTATACTATATGCATTAACGTTAATTTCATATGGTTTGGAAAAACCTTTTTTACAAATTCTGCAATATACAATTTACAACAAAACACCAAAAACACTCCCTGTTCTTGACTGGTTGAGCCCTGCTTGAGCAGCTCTAAATATTTACTGTGCTATTAAATGAAAGATTAAAATATAATAGAGCAATAATAATATTAATATTTTTTACCATTCTTCTAGAAGCGCATTTGTGAGGTCAGGCACTGATGTTGGACGAGAAGGCCTGGCTCGCAGTCTCCACTCTAATTCATCCCAAAGGTGTTCTATCGGGATGAGGTCAGGACTCTGTGCAGGCCAGTCAAGTTCCTCTACACCAAACTCGCTCATCCATGTCTTTATGGGCCGACGCTTTGTGTACTGGTGCGCAGTCATGTTGGAACAGGAAGGGGCCATCCCCAAACTGTTACCACAAAGTTGGGAGCTTGAAATTGTCCGAAATGTCTTGGTATGCTGAAGCATTAAGAGTTCCTTTCACTGGAACTACGGGGCCTGTGATTTTACGTGGCCTACCACTTCGTGGTTGAGTTCCTATAGTTCCCAATTGCTTCCACTTTGTTATAATCCCACTAACAGTTGAGCGTGGAATATTTAGTAGTGAGGACATTTCAGTAATGGACTTATTGCACAGGTGGCAACCTATCACGGTACCACGCTTGAGTTCACTGAGCTCCTGAGAGCGAGCCATTCTTTCACAAATGTGTGTAGAAGCGTCTGCATGCCTAGTGCTTGATTTATACACCTGTGGCCATGAAGGGATTGAACACCTGAACTCAGTGATTTAGAGGGGTGTCAAATACTGTTGGCAATATAGTGTACACATATACATACACACACATATACACACACACACATATATATACACACACATATATATACACACACACATATATATACACACACACACATAGCATTTTAAAAATATTTTTGAATAGATTTATTCACAAAACAAACTAAATTGATGTCATTGATTTCGATATGAATAAACATGAATGTATGACAAATATGTAAAAATGATGTTTAAGGTGTTCTAGGTTAGGGTTAGGAATAGGGTTTGGTTTAAGGTGCTGCATGTAATTATGCAGAATGTATAGTTATTACATGTAATGTGTAGCAAGGCCACGTAAAATAAAGTGTTACCCAAATGTGGAACACTGTTCAATGTAATTACCACTGCACCAATGTGTGGGTTTACTGTATTTATTTTCATTCACAGCCTAGTTCACAACACTAGAAAAGCCTACACCAAAGGCAATGAAATTACCAAAAATTATAACCTGAAATTTGCTACGTCTTTAAATAAAAGTATAAGTTCCTTCATTCTGAAACTAATCTAAGCACCAGATAGATCACTGGAGCAGAGTTTGTCTCCTATAAAACAGCAATAAAAACTGAGCATATCTTTAAATTGCTTGCATGTCTTCATGAACTATGAAATACAGACAAATGAACCATTTCATTGTGGATGGAAACAGAATTGAAATATATTGACATTTTCTGACTGGAGTCTATAATTTACAAAATGTAATCATTTATGCTTTTGTCTGTGGAGTGACTCACATGTGACTCGTACACATGATCAATTATCAAACTATATGCTGTTATTAATAATGGTTTATATTATCATCATCATCATCATCATCAGTGTTGCTGCTTTACATTTTTATGGAAACCGTGATTCCTATTCTCAGGATTCTTTGATGAACAGAAAGTTCAAAAGAACAGCATTCATTGAAAACAGAAATTTGTATATAGTATTATTGTCTTTACTGTCACTTTGTACCAAGTTAATGTGTCTTTATATTGAACAGAAGTATTAAAGGCACAATATGTAATTTTCACCACTAGATGCCACTTATTCAAAACAAAGGCGTAGCTTGATGAGGACGTGGGATCATGGAGTTGTCATCTTCACCTCTACAGCCGGTGGAAAAGAATCCGACGGGAGCAGAAATCATATTCATGAGCGAATGTATTACAGATTTCTGACCGTTACTGTAGTATGAACCAGGGTGGAGCGGAACGAGGCGCTGGAGCGATTGCTAATGAGAGACGAGCGCGACACACGGCTCCAGAGCAGCGGAGCTTTTATTCTGTCAGACGAGCGCTTCCGCTTCTTCCGCTCATGTGTGTGTGGGGGAACGCAGCGCTGCTTTATCATATCACACATCTGAGTGTGTTGAGAGTTATGTTATAATGCTACTCTGTGCGTTCACTCGGCGCTACTATGAGACACTTGTTCACACTGCAGTGACAGATCGATATTAGGCATGGTAAAACATGGTAAATCAAGAAATCGAAGGTAACGTGGGTATGATGTCACTGATAGGCGACGCACAGTCTGTGTCCTGGTTAAAATCGCTTATTTCTCTGGATTTAAACATTCTTGGAAACATTTGGGATAGTGTGAGTACACAAGTCAACAAAATATACAACACTGTTCTGGTGGTTTTTGGATATTTTAATACTAAAATCTTACATATTGTGCCTTTAACAATTCACAGTTTGTTTACTTAAAGGTGCAGTGTGTAAATTTTAGCACCATCTAGCGGTGAGGTTATGAATAGCAGCCGTCCACCGCTCCCTTTCAAAGCACATAGAGAAGCTACGGTGGCCGACACAGGACAAAAATGTTGTCGTCTGAGACCATGTGACAACATAGCGGTGCAAAACCCGTGGTGTGTGTAGATAGAAACGGCTCATTCTAAAGTAATAAAAACATCTGTTCATTATGTCTTTATACACCACTGAAAACATAGTTATGTATATTATATTACATTTCTGCCAATAGATCCTCATAAATATTACACACTGCACCTTTAAAAATCAAGCAATGGTGTCATATGTAATTCTGTTATTAAAGCACCCAATAATGATGGGAAATGCAGATGTTTTACATGTCTATAAAGTGAATAAACTAATCAATCCATCTTTAAAAATCATTAAAAAAAAAAATCAATCAGCGGGTGTAAGCAGCTCAACGGTTCTTTGAGGACATACCCGAGTCTGAGCGGTTTCCTCAGTTCAGTGTACTGGTGACTCGAGATCGCTGTAACCATTAACCGACTCTTGACAAGAGAGAACTGCTATCAGTCCTGCCGCTGACTCGAGAACTACTGCCATCGGATCACTGTTAGATTTACAGTAGGTTTTATTCATCAGACTTTATGGTTTCAAGCCAAAGACATCAGAAACATACATTTTGCCCCAGTTGGCAAAAACTGGCATCACAGGATAATACTCTTGCCTCATTTCAAGTCGGAGTGAGTGTCAGGAACGTCCGAACGTGAGTTTTGATTGAGTAACAATGGAATTACAGAAGACTGTGAGCAGCAATCCCTCCCTTCACTGCTAGAACAGCTTCTGTCCGTCTGGGAAGGCCTTCCTCTAGGATGTTTGAACATGGATGCAGAGCTTTGCTCCCATTCAATCCAATTCATCTCAAAGCTGTTCAGCGAGTTAAAGTCTGGGGTTTGTGCAGGCCCGTCAAGCTTTTCCACAATAGACTCAGTAAACCACTGCAATACAGGCCTTGCTTTGTGCACAGGATAATAGCTGGTATAGAAACTATTGCCAAAACAATTATTGGCTATTTGCTCTCTGAGAAATTACTGGAATAACTAAACAACATGTTCACAGCATTAAAGGCATTACTGTGATGGTGCTACATAATGAAAAGAGATTTTCAGCATTAATAACTTGTTTATTTGTGCGGGTGTAAGTGTAAAAATAGTTTAATTTCCCCTAAAATGTCCTGCAGTGGATTTCTCTGTGTGTGCAGATTAAGTGTAAAACGTCACAGTGCCACAGAATACAGTTTACCATTTTCCCTTAAAATAAAAACAATTTAACATAAAATCTTGATGTTTGGATTCACCTACCCATTTCAATACAATTCACTACATCTGAAGATTGTTAGACAGCAAACAGACTTACATTTCTCTACTGACAGGAGAAATGTTCATAATGCGAGTCAAATGCAATGTGTATTGTGCCATTTCATTTGATAATATCATCAAATTGTTGGAGCCATACACCATGTCTACAACACGTTACCGTCTTACAGAAATATGCATGAAATATGAAGGCAAATATTGAACAAAAGTATCTTCAAAATATCATATATACTCAGAAATAATATAACTGAGAACAATTGTAAATATTTCTTAGCCAAAAAGCAATAAATAACAGCAGTAATAGGCTATTATTAACAGCAAATGCTTTGTAAAAACAGAAAACAGCAGCACATTTCAGCGAGTCACCATCATGCAAACATGAGATAGCAAACGTAGTACTTATTAGTAGAGCTATTTTTCCTGTTGTTCTTATGTTTGGCGTTCTTATATTTTAAAAGTGCGTTACGTGATCTAGGACTTTTATTCAGAGCGTGCCATTGTAAAGACTGTAAAGTCTATCCCTTCAATATGCCATATAACCTGACTAACATCTATACTAAAACATTTTTTTGCATTGACTGTCCTGGCAAAAATCACTAATATTTGTTATAGCACCAGATGTTATAACGCCAGTGACTAGTGATGCACGATATATCGGCCACCATATCAGTATCGGCTGATATTTGTTCATTTTTAAATGTCATCGCCATCGGCCCGATAATATATTAAAGCCGATAAATTAATTTTTTCCTTCAGCTGAGACACTGCGCACTGTTCACCATGATGGGTTTGAACTGCTTGAAATATGATTGAAATCACTTCAGAAAAGGAAAATACAGTTCAGTGCAACGTGTGTAATGTAGACTACATAAAATTATAATGAGACCATCATAATTGTGTTTGTGTTGCTTGGGACATGGATTTTAATGGTGAGACTTGATTTTGTAAATCGATTTAGATTTATCGGCCAATATATCGGTTATCGGCTTTCAAATATAAATAATTATCGGTATCGGCCAACATTTTCACATCAGTGCATCCCTGATTTCTGTAGGGCTTTCAAAAGCACAGAATTGGTTCATTTTATCCCCGTTTGCGGTCACATCTCAGGGTAGTCTCTGGTGAAAGTTCTCCTGGTGTCCTCAGCCAGTCAGCTTGCTGCTGATGTCTTTTCCCTATGGTTCGTTAGTGATTTAGCTCATTCTTAAAATTTGTTATTCTGTGCCCAAGAGTAATTCTTGTGCAGCTGAGCGACCGCCTTTCCAACGAATGTCAAGACTAAAGTCACGTTCACACCAAGGCCGATAATGATAAAGTTATTTGTAAAAATCGCTCTAAATGCAAAAGAATAGCAGAGACCACAACACTACCACAACAGCCAATCAGAATCCATCCTGCTTTAAAAGAGCTCGAGCATTCAAAGCGGCAGATGGCAAGACTGCACCATGCACCAATGCGTATAAAGAACAGGACGGTGTGGTGCATCGGTGTGGACGCTAATATAGTTGGTGTGAACAGGCCTTCATTTGGCTGGGCTGGTAACAGAAGAAGGGCAGTAGAGGAAGCTGCGCTGGAAGCGGTTCAGGGCTCTGTAAGTCTATTAGAATGGATTGGGGAAGAAGAAGTGGAACATGATCTTGAATGAATGAAACGGGACTAGAGAAAGTGTTTTGATCTTGCGTCTCGGTTTCTCCGACTCTTTGAATAAGTCAGTGCCCTTCTTGTTGCTCTGGAAGGACATTTTAATTATTTAGAGGCCATTCACACAGCACATTCTCAGCGATATGTTTTTGTAATACTTTATGTTGTTGGTCTATGTAAACAAGTGCCAGACTGACATCTTTGGCAATCACGTTATGGTTTCACAGTGGCTTCTTAACACTCTAGTAAACACAGAACAGTAGTATTATGCAACTTTATTAAAGTTTAAAATAACCGTTTTCTGAACATATACTGTTATAAATGTTAGTGTGAAATGAGGTTAATAATCGCATGACTTTCACAGTAACTCCACAGGACTTCTCTTGTATCTTCTACAGTGCATGTGTACCATGAAGGTACCCAGCATGCAGTGCGGCATGAATAGATCATGCTGTGGAGTTTCTTGATTCTTGTTGGTTTAATCTGTGCGGATGAATTTTGCTTCACTTATAGCAGTTCGTGTTGGTTGTTTATTTTCAGAATTGATTTTTATTATTATTATTTGTTGTGTTTTGAATGTCGATAAATCTCAGCAGCTGCTTCACTATTGTGAAATATCCATCTACAAACAATTATAATCAAATCTTTATGCTGAAATAATGCTAATGATAGTATAGTTTAACTAACTTAAAATCAGACAATTAGCTTATTTTACATTCTAGCTTGTCTTTGTTTTAACAAAACTGTTCATTAGTCACACTTCTGTCTCGGCTAGATCATAAATGTGAATATGAACATACAAGATCCCGAGCTAGTGTAACACTGATCCCCATCATGGTGACTTCAGAACAATTACAGCACTAAACAATATCTTTTCTTACAGTGGCGGTTAAAGACGACTTTATCCCGTGAACTCACAGTAAAACAACAGCAGTGAGTTACTGTGATGATCATTCTGCTGCTGATTAACAGTCACTCATAAGAAAATTACCCAGCATGCATTCATTTCACTGTGAATCTGACTACAGTCATTTACTGTAAAATAATACTCTTTAATCCTGTAAATTCCTGGCATTTTTACAGTGCATTATCATCATCATTCCTCAAGTCTTCAGTGTCACATGATCCTTCAGAAATTATTCTAATATGCTGGTTTGCTGCTCAATAAACATATAAAATAAAACTTAATATTTTTTGAGAAAACCATGATACTGTGATACAGCATGCATGTCTGTTACCATAAATCAATTTGGTACAAAATTACTACATTTTAGTGCAAAATTCCTTAACTAAAATATGAGATTGCCAGGGGACGAGTAAACAATTTATAAAGAAATGATTCCTGGAATATAATAAATAAAAGGACTGCAGTAATGGAAAATAATGGTAGCAATCGTCTTCTCTGTGGATAACACATCTCAACGCTTCCTGTAGAGCTGGCCCCAAAAGCTACATGCTTTGTAAACTGCAAGTAAAAAAAGGTATTTGGTTATCAAGCAAAAGCCCAGATTTACATATGTAAACACACACACGTTACGCAGACAATGACGAGCATTAAGTCTTTTTTTAGAAAGTTGTTTTAAAAAGGTTTTGTTTCCTTCCTTCAATCGTACAGATGACCACAGCAGAACTCAAAACTAGGGATGAGCATTTTTGTCAGTAGTGGTTATAGCAAATGACAAAATGTATCATTCAAAAGTCATATTTCAAGATGAATGCATCAGCACTATATTTTTATTTGATCCATCAAGATAAACACGGCTAAACTAAACTAGCACAAAGATTTCCCATCAACGTTACATGTATCCACTTTATTCATAACACAGATGCAATCTTTTTCCTATATGAATATGATTTGGTTATGATTGTTAATCCTTTGACAAGTAGCCGATGATCACAGTGGAACATTCAAATATGTGTGTGGCTGTCAATGAATCATTCATTCATTCATTCATTCATTCATTCATTCAAGAAATTAATTTATTCATCCAGTGATGAAATGAGTGAAACCTTTATGAGCGACTAATTGAATCATTCATTCAAGAGATTGATTCATTCATCCAGTGATGAAACAAGCAAAGTATTTATGAGGGAGTCATTGATTCATTCAAGAGATTCATTAAAAAATGCTGATTCATCCAGTAACGAAACAAGCGATGTCTTTATGAGTGAGTCATTGAATCATTCATTCAAGAGATTTGTTTATTTATCCAGTAATGAAACAAATGAAGTCTTTATGAGCGAGTCATTGAATCATTCATTCATTCATCCATCATTCAAGAGATTCATTTATTCATCCAGTAATGAAACAAGCAAATTCTTTATGAGTGAATCATTGATTAATTCAAGAGATTCATTCAAAAACACTGATTCATCCAGTACTGAAACAATGTCTTTATTAGCGAGTCATTCATTTATTCATTCATTCATTCATTGATGAAACAAGTGAAAACTTTATGAGCGAGTCACTAAATCATTTATTCAATAGATTCATTTCTTCATCCAGTAATGAAACAATGTCTTTATGAGCGAGTCATTAAATCATTCATTCAAGAGATTAATTTGTTCATCCAGTAATGAAACAAGTGAAGTATTTATGAGCGAGTCATTGAATCATTCATTCAACCCTATTTTTTATAATAAATAATTACAGTGCAGAAGTTTGCATGTTTGTCAGAACCTCTAGTAAATTGTTATTTTGTTTAGTTGTCTGTTCAGAATCGTGATTAAACAAACAAAAGTGTGATTCAATTTATCCAGAATCTTGCAGCTCTATTGTGCTGTGTACATGTACACATATATATTATACTGTGATATTGCTTTGTGTTAGTACTGTACACACACACACACACCTCTGACCGTAAATAACATGCATTAATTTAGCAGACAATGATTAGATAAACGATTGCCCTTGGATGCTAGTGCGGTTCCTGTAAAGGGCATTACAATGCAGATGTACTGCATTACACTTCACAGTTCAAATGTATTAAAAGCATAAAATAATGTAAACCAGGGGTGTAACGGTACACAGAAGTCACGGTTCAACTTTAATGTTATGATGTGACGAGAATTTTTTTGGTGTGCAAAAACAAATAAAAAAAATGACGACTTTATATAATTTCCTCTGTTCTGTGTCAGTCTCTGACACTGTTCAAGTTGCCAAATCAGCACAATGTGTTACCGCATTACCGCCCCCTTCTGGATTGGAGTGTGGATCGCCTGAGACCGACTGTATTCAGCGTCTGACTGTATAATGTACGAATACTTGTACCGTTACATCCCTAATATACATAAATTATGAATACAACTGAAATGTACATCATTTAAAGTTTCACATATATAAAATTTTAAAAAAGTTGTTTGTTAGTAAAAAAAAAAATTACTACAAAATGTCACCAATAAATACACACTCAATTCAAATCCAGTCATTCAATCTATGCTATGATATACATCTAACATCACAATCATAACTCATTCATTCATGACTCCAGATGATCTGGTGATGGTTAAACAACCTGACACAGATTTAAGATAATGCTACAAAAGGGCCAAAGCCTCATAAAGCCTCAAGAAAAGAGGAACCCGGAAACCAGGGAAGTAATATCTGCTATGAAGTGAAAGTTTTGTGTTGACGGAGTTATTCCACTCCAGGCCCACTCTTCCTCAGAGACACAAAATGGATTGTTGAAAGCGAGCTGGCAGAGACTGAGGGCTCACTGTCACAGCGCATGAGATCATGAGAGCGCTGCTCACGCCACAGAAAACTCACAGAAACTCCAGCAGGACATCTGAAGGAGACAAACTACTTCTAACAAAATGCTTGCTGAAACTGAAATATTACACTAAAACTGACTACGCTAAAAGTAAGTTGGCACATATATCTCGACTAGGCATAACATTATGACCTAATATTGTGTTGGTCCCCCTTTTCCTGCCATAACAGCCCTGACCCATCAAGGCATGTACTCCACTAGACCCCTAAAAGGCACCAATATTTTAGCAGCAGATCCTTTAAGTCCTGTAAGTTGCGAGGTGGGGCCTCCATGGATCGGACTTGTTTGTTCAGCACATCCCACAGATGCTCGACTGGATTGAGATCTGGGGAATTTGGAGGCCAAGTCCAAGGGTTTCCCAGCAGAATATTCCCCAAAGCATCGCACTGCCTCCGGCGGCTTGCCTTCTTCCCATAGTGCATCCTGGTGCCATGTGCTCCCCAGGTAAGAGACGCACACGCACCCGGCCATCCACGTGATGGAAAAGAACACGTGATTCATCAGACCAGGC
>CM031962.1:2459944-2627444 GCA_018749465.1 Paracanthobrama guichenoti | reverse complement strand
ATATTAAAGAACATTAAAATTATATTGAATCTGTATGGTGCATATATTTAGCAAACTCTTTAGAGTTAATTTTTCTAGCCGACTAACGAGTTTATGTTCACTGGATATGGTAAATGTGACGTTACATGATATTGTTTACAGGCTGTTTTACTGACGTCTTTCCACGGTTGACACGCAGATTGAGCGATTACATGAGACATGATACAGATTTCGGTAAGTTGTACTGTATCTTTAACATACCGTCTGATGTTCATTCGTGTTTATTTCATGCTGTAACTGGTATTAAAGCAGAGATGATCTCTGCCGCTTCTCTTGAGCTGAGGCGCTACTGCGATCTGTCAGGTCCATAGACTGTAAAAAAAAAATATGGACGTAGTGGCCGTGATGTCACCCGTAGGATTCTGAAGAGCGATTCTGAAGAGCAGTTCTGACGGCAGCGCGTCACCGCACGTCACGCCCGGATAACTGTCAATGGGGAAAGAGGTGGGACGTGGGCGGAGCTAAGGTGACGATGACTGACAGACAGCAGACAGACGGCAATCCACCTGTCACTCAAAGTGGCCACGCCCTTAATTATGCATAACTTTAAGGCTTTATATAATGTAAACAAAGGAGTTATAAAAAAAAAAAAAAAAAAAAAAAAATTCATCCCCTCATTGTCGTCATGAAGGGCAAAATTAGCCGTATAGACCAAAACCACAATTTGTCCCAGACTGTAAACATGTTTTATTCTGCTGTAAAGTTGGGCATTTTAACATGGAGCTCAATGAGATTCTGCTCCCTTCTGGAGCCGGTCTCTAGTGGCCAGTCGATGAACTGCAGTGTAAGTCACTTCCGTGTTGGATTCAACAGATAACTGGGGGAGGAGCCGCTTGGGTCACGCCACATTAAACCGCACCAAAACTGTATTTTTATTTTTTGAATTTCATAATAAAATAGACGCAATTTGAAATCTGTGATTTTGTTTCATATCAAAGTACAAAGATTACAGTGATTTATTGAATGGGAGGCAACGCTAGAATAATCCGTTCATTCATCAACTGAAAACAGGATGACTAATCGATATCAGTTCATAAAAATGAGAATTGATTAAAATCGAGAAATCTAGATTTTTTTTTATCCAGCCCTACTTGCAACAACACCAGATTTAAACAATCAGACTAACTGTGTTGAGCTGGAGAACAATGATTAGTTTCTGTCCATCAATGATCCAAACAGTGTCTAATAAAACACATCAGATATTAAAGCGGCTTTGTGTTTCCATGGAAACCGGAGGGTAACGTCGATATGATGTCACTGATAGGCGACGCACGGTCCGTGTCCTGGTTAAAATCGCTTATTTCTCTGGATTTAAACATTCTCGGAAAAATTTGGGATAATGTACACAAGTCAACAAAATATACAACACTGGTTTTTAAAAAGTATATTTTAATACTTACATACTACGCCTTTAAATCCAAGGATAATCTTATGATCAGTCAGATAGTCCTGTTCATACGAGTCACCATTTAAATATCTATATCTGTGAAACTTTCCACGGCAATTAGACGTATTTATGGCACGAATAACAGAAATGTGTTCAGAATGAAAGTGAAGTGAGTCATGACTCTCAGGCAGCCGCACCTGTAGGTGTGTTGCTGTGGTCATGATGTTCCACACACACACACACACACACACACACACACACACACACACACACACACACACACACACACACACTTAGTGTGTCCCTCTCATATTTCTTTCATTGTAATGGACTGACAGAACAGAACAACATCTCTCAGCCGTTCCCAAATGATCTACTCCTCAGACAAGGGCAGGTGTGTGACTGTCCAACCTGTATGGGACAGGGGACATGTGAAGGCTCCCAAGGAGCAAAGGGCATTTACAACTTCTTGTGACACAGCAGAAGCAGTTTACCTACTAAACAACATCCATGGAGCCTTCATAATCATTCAGGCGAATGAAAAAACAATACAATAGTCTGGAAGTGAAAGCTTGCCATGGGTTAAACATTTGAATTCCTTGCACAAGCAACATTTGCAAGGTAAATGAGGTTTGAGTGAGCAGGAAACGGGTGTTTCTGAAGTAAAGGCCTTATGGATGATCATACACAAAGATGCAGTGATATAAAGCAGCACTGACCATCAGCTGATCTCAGAGGTGTGACACCCAACGCCTCAGCCATAGAGTCATAAAAGCACGCGCATGCACACAACAAGAATACACTTATGCTGCGAATGAGCTCCTGTTTTCCTCCGTCTGTGCTAAAACTAACACTTATCCCAGTCCACATTGCTCGGATGAAGCAAACGCACTCGCATCCGACCCAAAAGCCCAAGCGAACATCACGCAGAGATGAAACTCACCTCCGTTGCTCCTGCCCGTGCAGTCAGTCGGTAAAGTGTGTAGGCATTCACATGAACTCAGACCCGGTGTCCCGGATGTTGATCAGCCTCCACTCCCGGGATGAAGTCCACGCTCCATTGTGACGTCACGCGCGTCCATGGAATCATCCCACATGAATTCACCCACGTGATCAAATGCTATTGCTTTATGAAACACACCGGAGTCTCTGATGAAAGTGATGCATGCTGTGTATGGCAGGACTGTTGATCTTTAATGCCCGGTTTTGTTTGATGAAGGAACAACAACGCACTCCAGTGTTTTCCAGTCGAAAATACACGCAGATATATAAAAAAAGTGAATTATCATGTGATTTAAGCTCATGTGCTTTGTTCCTAATAATTTGGATGTAGTTTGGATGTTGCTTTTAAATGAAAATTAAAAATAAATAAATAAAGGTGCAGTGTGTAATATTTATGAGGATCTATTGACAGAAATGCAATATAATATGCATAACTATGTTTTCAGTGGAGTATAAAGACCTTACATAATGAACCGTTACGTTTTATTACTTTAGAATGAGCGTTTCTATCTACACACACCGCGGGTCCCCTTACAGTGAAGTCGCCATTGTGCGCTGCCATGTTTCTACAGTAGCCCTAAACAGACAAACTGCTTTACAGAGCGCTAGCGGCTCTGCTGTCTCAGACGACGACATCTTTGTCCTGTGTCGGCCACTGTAGCTTCTCTATGTGCTTCGAAAGGGAAGGGTGAGCGGTGGACGGTTGCAATTCACAACCTCAATGCTAGATGGCGCTAAAACTTACACACTGCACCTTTAATCCATCCAAAAAAGATGTGTTTTCCAACCATTTTTAGTTTAACCCTCTGCTGGTCTTCATGTGGTGGTCAAAAATTACATTTTTTTTTTTCAATTAAATGAATATACTATATTTTAATTTGATGTTTTTATTTAATATTTTTAAGGGATTTTATGGTACTAAATTATATTTCTGCTGTAGTTATAATCCATTTATTCACCTTTTGAGCATAGACCTGAAAATTACATTTCCAATTTAAACTGGTAAATCTTGAATGCTTTAGAGCACAGACTGAAGTTTGGTCTCTTTTCAAAGAAGACACGTGGCAGATTATTGCTGAAGTGAGTAAAGTTTAAAAAAGTGAACTTAAAGATTTTTAGATTTATTGTTATGAAAAATGCACAAAAATACTATTATCAATTTTTACATGAAAAACATATTTTCAAAACCATGTTTTACTCTAAAACTTCAAGAAGATCAAAGCCATAATTCTACACAAGTTATGCGTTCCAAATTTGAACTTGATATCTCAAAAAATGAGCTTTCAGTCAGATCTTGTTTGGGTGCAGTACCAAACTCTTCCACTAGATGAGATTAATCCCTCATTGATTTCCAGTGAGCGAGGAACACACAAGTGACTATTTTCTTCAGGACCATTTATCCTTTTTGAATCACATCCATGATTCTTTTGTGTTCACACAGCAAGTGCCAAAACCTTTACCAAGTGGCACACCACCCCAGGAAGTAAACAAATTAAATAAAAATGACCTATTTGGCTTAACTTCCTGTCCATCTTTTTTTATTTCATTCCTTTTTCTTACTCCTCCTAGACCGTTTGTCCAATTTTCACCAAAATCAAATTTGTCATCTCACTCTGACCACACCACATCAGTTTGGTCACAGCGCCACCTATTGCTCAAAAGTGATAGACAATCATTACTAGTGGCTGTATTTATGATATATACTTAACGGTCGCTAAAAAAAGTGTTCTATACAGTATGCATATAACCTGGACGTACTACATGCGTCCGTACTACATACCATGTTGTCATTATCACATGACCTACCATACTTCTTTTTCACCTACTATATAGTAGGGAAGTATGTGATTTTGGATGCAGCCGGTATCTCTTCCATCTTACAATGGAATTCCATGGAATTCTTAATCACTGGCTACGCTCCTAAAAGTCTACAGAAAAACGGAGAAATCTGAATCCGACTGAACTTTGAGCTTCACACGTCCGACTGGATCATGTGAAAGTGCCCTGAGAAGACCTCAACTCAAACATTGTGAATCAGGTGAAATAATGCAAGACATTCATAAAGAAACAGGCCTTGTTTGGGACACGTCATATTGTTGTATTAGACAGTACCAAGGCAAGAGTGCACTCTTGAACGGCAAATAGCAGAACATTGAAAAATTATTTCTATTTCGTTGTAATCACAAAGTTTGCTTGGATACTGGTTTTACAAAAAATGCATTCATTTCCTTCAGAAGCATCAAGTCCAAATGTAACACTGAACTGTTTTTAATCCTCTAGGCACAGAGTAAACCATCAGATGAACACAAACCTTTATTTCACAGATGGTGCAAAATTGAAATTTGATGCATCAACAATAAATGAGGCAAAACTCAAAAGGCATTTAAAAAACAGCAAAGTAAAAGGAAACGCCTAGCTTATGTACACTATTTATTCAATACATAAAAAAACAAACACTTTTTTTCATATTTCGCATCATCGAATTTAAGAAATCAGGAAATAACGGCAGAGTTGTCCAGCAGCGAACAAATCACACAAGGCCCTGATTGGCTTTTAGTGTTTATAAGTCATGTGATGGCAGAAGCGTAGCAGCGTGGGCGGAGCTCAGGATCTGATTGGAGGGATTAGATCAGCTGACTCTAGCGTCTCGGCCTCGTCCGTCTGTCCCGCTCCCTCCAGATTGAGCTGCTGTTGAGTCTGAATCTTCAGGATGAGCTCCTTGATCTCTTCCCGCTTGGTTTTCATCCTTTGCTGGGGGAACCAATCCAATAAATTCATTGGGAGATCAAAGCTTGGAAGAGGAGTCTTAAAAAGAAACAGAAATAAAGGCATTAAAAGATGGTTATTGCATTATTTACAAAAGACGAAGCATAAACTGAACAGTCAACTCAATGTGGACATGAGGGTAGGGCTCTATGATCCAGAATCACGGATTCCAGTCTGAATAATGCGGAGTTTCACGCAAGGTAAAATTGATGAATAAATAAAGTCAGTACACTTTAATCAATGTCTGTGAATATTAAACAGAAAAATAGGATTTAAATATGAATCCTGCATGTTCTGCTGGTCTCTGTGTGAATGATTTGATTACTCTCTCACACACACACACACACACACACACACACACAACCAGAGCAAGAGCAAGAGCGCACCCATCAACGAGCTTTGTTCGGGTTATGGGAGCCGTCGGCGGCACTGGCGTGGTGTTTTTAGAACGTATAGTAGCTATTAGGGGTGGCACGGTACATGAAAAACATCCAAACTGTTTGGTTCGCTTGTCTCGGTTCGGAGTGTGTGCGTCGCACGGTTCGACGCATGTGCAATGTAGCCTCGTGCCCGTATGTTACCTCAGACAGTGGGTGTCCTTTTCTCAAAAAATAAGAGAGGTGTGTGTGGCCATACAGTAAAAGACAGTAAAAGTGGAGAGCTGCAGGTCACGTCACGTGTAGAAATGGCAAGTGGGAGAGATAAGGAAGGCTGCCCGGATTTGGAGGATGCACCAGCGTCGTATAACGCCAGCTTCACACCACACGCGCAAGCAGTGTGTATGGGCTCGTGTATTGCAAATACAGTCGAACATTGTCCATTCTGTCACATTTTCCGGTGTTCTCCTCCGACCCGTCTGTCTCGTTTGATTTATGATGATATCTGCTGCAAACGCGCCCGTGTTCCGCTCTGTCCCAAACACACATGTATATAACATGCTGTAAGATAAGTAGTCCACATGATAAATGTAACATTAAAGTTAAGATTTGCTTCTTGTTTTAATAATTTAAACAGGCCTTTGAAGTTTGGGCAAAAAGTTGCTCCCGCGGAATTAAAGCCACAGTGCATTGTTCGGATCAATACTGACATGATTAACAGGAAACGACTTCTACAGGATATAACGATTTTTTATTTAAGCTATATATCATATGCTGAAGTGAATTTCTGGAGTGTTAATGATTAAAAGAAAAAACAACAAGAACCGTCCCGAATCGAAAACCGTGACCCGAAAACCGTGACACGAACCGAACCGTGGGTTTTGTGAACCGTGCCACCCCTAATAGCTATAAACAGTCCTTTGGCGTCTCCCTGTGGTCTTGTTTGGTATGGCAGGTTGACTTAAGGTTGTGTAAGTTACTATAACTGAGCAGAGTAAGGACTTTTAAGCTATAAAGAATGTCTGCAGAATGATAGCAAAAAAGAACACTGAAGGTTATAACAACAACATGGAGTTGAAAAGTAATAATGTTTTTGTGAATAAAATAGGTGGTGGTGGGGGGGTCCTTGCGGGATTGATTCGGAGAGGAGGGGGGCCTTGGAGTAAAAAAGTTTGGGAAGCACTGCTCTAGATGTTTCAGAACCTCGTGACTTTATTGTGGAGGACGCCGTGTTGTGTCACTCACCTCGAAGAAGCTCTCCACATACTGAAGCACGTAAACGCCACAGTCACTGAAGTTATCCTGCTGGGGCACACGAGGACTCGAGCCCTTCATCACCTCTTTCCCGAAACTCCTCGGGGAGCCCTTCCTCACCTCCCACTCCACCTCTAGATACCTGCACAAACACACATGCGAACTCAAGGCCACTGGTGTGATTGTTTAAAGACTCAGATTCTCCATGAGTCCCACAGGAAAGAGCCTATTCTTTCAATAAGTATACGCAAAAACACCTGACGTGGAATTAAGGTTTTTTTTCAGGCAGTAACTTACTCTCTGAGCGTTTTCACCACAGTCGAGCGTGTCGGTCCGCGCAGAGAGTCCATGATCAGAATGCAAGGCCTGAGGAGTTCAATAACATGACAATGAGTGCTGAGAAACACACGAGCACACCAAGCAGTCAATCCTGAATACCAATTCAACCCAAGCTGAGGAATTGGCCTGGAATTTTAAGAGCAATTCTGATTGGCTCAGGTTTGTGCTTTTACACACCAACCACCACATCAAGTCTCATGCCATTGAGATGAAGGGGATGTTTTTGTCATTTCAGCAAATGTCATTTGCGGTCAAAAGGACCCTGAATAGCTTAGAAGGGTTAATGACGTTTGTGTTCGGTCATCGCCTCATCTTAGTGAAAAAATTAACTTATTGAAATAAGTTGAAGCACTAAAATTACTAACCTAAAAAATAAAAATAACTAGAAATTAAAAACCTGAAAACATACAAATAAAAGCTAATCTCTTTTAGCTATCTCTCACTGTTTGCAGATGGTGGGTTTGGACGTCCACTCTGGTCGGTCAAAGTTCCCGCATTCATCGACCAAAGTGCCGTCATCGCTGCACTCATCCTGAAAACACGGATAACAAGAAACAACACGACGTGTCAATAACTCCAGAGAAAAAGAAACTAAAATACGACATTAATTACCATTTCCGTTCCATTGTTGCCCAACGTCAGCAGCTGTTTGCATGAATAACCTTTTTATTTACATATTTAAGTGTTTACAATACCAGCAGTCGGACTAATCGGACTAACCAACTAATCGGAGTTAATACGATTTTTAAGTCTCTATGCACACCAAGGATGCACTTATTTCATCAAAAGCACAGTAAAAGCAGTAATACTGCAAATTATTTTAATATAATTAAAATAATATATTATATACACAATTAATTAATTATAATTAATTTATAATATAATATAAAATATATATCATACCATTTATTAATCAATTAATATACTACCATAATTAAATTAATATAATTTATTATACAATTAGTAATATAATATAAAATATATAATATATCATACCATTCATTAATTAATATACTATCATAATTAAATTAATATAATATAATTTATTATACAATTAATAATATAAAATATAATTAATAAATTAATATAATAATAACATTTATAATATAATTTAACAATATAATTATTTATATTATAAAATATATAATTTAATATATAATTAGTAATATAATATTATAATACAATTAATTAATAATATAAAATATATTATATAATTAAGTTGAAGTTGAAGTTGAAGTTTATTCGTCATTACACATGTACAAGTACAGTATAACGAAATGAAGTTTGGAGCAATTAATTAATATCATATAATAAAATACTCCAGTGATCAAAGCTGAATTTTCAGCATCATTACTCCAGTATTCAGCGTCACATGATCCATGTTGAAAACAGTTGAGCTGCTTCAGACGGTGAGGCATTTTTTACACAACTCTTTGGTGAATAGAAAGTTCAAAAGAACAGCCTTTATTTGAAATAGAATCTTTTGTAGCGTTATGAATGTCTTTACTGTCACTTTTGATCAGTGTAATGCAGCCTTGCTGAATAGAAGTATTCATTTCTTCCAAAGTAAATAAAACAATCTTACTGAGCCCAGATTATCCAAACGGAAGAGAATTACCGGACACGAGCTTTGGTCATCAGAGAACTGGGAGTCGTCCGCTCCGTAGCACTTGATTATTCTGTGTAAACCATCTGCAGTGAAAGCCAAATGTTAGTCAAGCAGTGTGACTCCAGCAGCCGAGAGTCTTTATTCACATCTGCTCACCCGAGAACTGCTGTTGGTCCACATCGGCTGCAGATCTGTGCGGGGCGGCTGTGTGCGGGCTGTTGACTTCCTGCTCATCCGAGCCTCCATCTGTGGGCGGGCTGGAGGAGACGGCAGTGCTATGGACCGGAGCTTGAGGCTGGTACAGCGGGTTTGGCTCAACATGAGCCTTCTCGAGACCCGGAAAACAGATTACGGCGAGATACCAGTGTGCACTAGACGGACATAGAAAGATGGGACAAGTCGATTTAAAAACATGACAATACACCAGTGTAATATTTGTATCATTGGGATATTTGATGCATGTAAACCTGGGGCCTTTTAGCTTTATTGATTGATTTTAAAGCTTATTTGTATGACCTTTATATAGGCTATTTATATGAATGATTGATTAACTAATGATACATGTGTATTTGATTAAGGGTATAATAATTACATAAATGATATCTAAATCATTCAAAATTATTATTATTATAAATAAGCATTGTTGGCGTGACCTTTAATTTGGAGCAGAAGCAGGGGGCGTGGCTTTATTGCATCAGAGGCGTGTCTTAGCACAAAGGTTAGTTCGGTTTCCCTTAGTGTCCTAGGGAAAGGTTGTCTTAGCAACTAGTTGAAATGAAAAACGTTTTTTAACATTTTATTTTATTATATTAGCCAACTTTTATTTCAAGTAATGAAAATGCTTTATGGCTATTTAAATGTTAATTCTGTGTAAAATAAAATAAATAAAAAGCAATTCATAATATCCATTTCCAATCTGAACAATCACAATTGAAATCTCAAGGACAGACATTGACATCCATCTTTCCTCGCGTAACTGATGGTTAGACGGAGAGAAACACTCACGACTCGTTGATGGGCACAAAGATGAAGTCTTTCTGGAAGAGATCCACGTGACGCGTCCATGTCTTCACTCTGTTGTGTTTCCTCTTCTGAATGCTGAAACACACCAGTCAAATCCGAAAATGAGCCTCAGTACTAAACGGCACAGCGAGTGAATGTTTGAGTAAATGACGCAAGCTCACGGTATGCTGGACGTGTCGACTGCGATTCTCCGCTCTCTTTGATTGAGTCTCTTATAGAAGAATGAGCTAAACACATGACTGCGGACCGCGTCTTCCTTCTTTAACTTCTCCAAAAACAGATATCTAGTAGCACACAGCACACATGCTTATCAGAAAATGTCAAACTTGCATACAAAATCAAGTACACCCCATGAAAAGTGTATTTTTGTCTATGGTATCCATCATGTCTATCGATAGTCATATCTATCAAAAGTGCTCCAAGGAAGGAACAGTGGAGAACCGGCCACAGGGTCATGGGCGGCCAAGGCTCATTGATGCACGTGGGGAGCGAAGGCTGGCCGTGTGGTCCGATCAAACAGACGAGCTACTGGAGCTCAAACTGCTCAAGAAGTTAATGCTGGTTCTGATAGAAAGGTGTCAGAATACACAGAGCATCTCAGTTTGTTGCGTATGGGGCGGCATAGCCGCTGACCAGTCAGGGTGCCCATGCTGACCCCTGTCCACCCCCGAAAGCACCAACAGTGGCACGTGAGCATCAGAACTGGACCACGGAGCAATGGAAGAAGGTGGCCTGGTCTGATGAATCACGTGTTCTTTTACATCACGTGGATGGCCGGGTGCGTGTGCGTGGCTTCCCTGGGGAACACATGGCACCAGGATGCACTATGGGAAGAAGGCAAGCCGCCGGAAGCAGTGCGATGCTTTGGGCAATGTCCTGCTGGGAAACCTTGGGTCCTGCCATCCATGTGGATGTTACTTTGACACGTACCACCTACCTAAGCATTGTTGCAGACCATGTACACCCTTTCATGGAAACGGTATTCCCTGGTGGCTGTGGCTCTTCCAGCAGGATAATGCTCCTGACACAAAGCACAAATGCTTCAGGAATGTTTTGAGGAGCACAACGAGTTTGAGGTGTTGACTTGGCCTCCAAATTCCCCAGATCTCAATCCAATCGAGCATCTGTGGGATGTGCTGAACAAACAAGTCCGATCCATGGAGGCCCCACCTCGCAACGTACAGGACTTAAAGGATCTGCTGCTAACATCTTGATGCCAGACACGGCAGCACACCTTCAGGGGTCTAGTGGAGGCCATGCCTCGATGGGTCAGGGCTGTTCAGCAGCAAAAGAGAGACCAACACAATATTAGGTCATAATGTTATGCCTGATCGGTGTATATAAACCAATAAACTCAAGTTGAAGCACATAGTGGTAGCATGACACCCACATCAAACCAGCTGCCTCAGAAGGTCATGAGTCATAAAAGGGATTTAAAGACACTTCTAATTTTAGTTTTCAACTTAAAAATGTCTGTTCGTGCATTGTTGGGACGCCCTCGAAAATCAACACAATATATGGAGAGAATCAGCAGAACAAGAAAGGGAATAAAAATATTTTTTTTGGCCGTTCATTTACAATGACAACTGCATTTTGGGGTCTTTGAAAACGATACCATTATCGTTTCCATGTAAACTACAAGAGCGGTGACATCATGCATATTACGCGTTCAGTCTATAGGCGCGCAGTGTTTCTTTACAAAGTGACATCGCCACCTACTGGCCTGGCATGAATAATACAGCGTTTTAGTTGTTTTTGCGACTAAATATGAAATGCCCACATGGGACAAAACCTTTCATGGGGTGCACATATTTTTTCAAAGCACTGTTTTGGTCTCAACACTCAATATTTATTGAAATAAAGATAATGACTTTAAATAGAAGTCGATGATGACGTCGTTGAGAAACTCTCCATCATTCAGACAGTGCAGGTCCTCATTGGTTACAGAGATCCCTCCTTTAGCAGGCGGTGGGGGGTAAACCAACAACCTACAGAAAAAACAACAACAGTAACACAACGCGGTCTTTACTGTTTTGTAGATGTATAGAATATTTTGTGTCACACATGGCAGGGCTCAACAACTTTTTCTACTGGCCTGGACTGGTCAGTGCCAAAGTTTTCACACAAAAATTAATGATAAAAAAAGTTCTTGTTCTTGTTGTTTTTCCCCCCATGCAACCTTGTATTGTAATAAATAAGGTTGTTATGAAAACAACATTTTAGATAGCAGTGACAGTTCAATACCATAGCAAAACTACTATAAAGTTACATTAGCCAGTAATAAGAACATATTTGAATACGCAATTGATTGCAACTTCCTTTAAATTACAAGCAATAGCACAAATAAACAATAAAAACAGACACTAATAAAAAATAATGCTTAAAGGCCTGTGCACACCAGGCGAAATTCGCGAGCGCTTTTTCAAAGACGTTTTTCGGCGCGTCTTGAGTGTTCACACACAAGAGATTTTCACTGGCGATGCGCTGAGTGAACGTGCAAAACAGTAGATGGCGCTCACGGAACACAAGGTGGTGCTGCGGCACTCGCTTGTCACACAGAAGAAGAGGAGAGACAGCGTTTACGCCAAAACCATTCACACACGCAAACTGGCAAGCAGCATTAGCAGCTCATCTTCTTCTTTGTCTACTTACTTCCTCTTCGTCGTATCAATGTGTGTATCAAAACCGTTTTGTGCTTGAGCGCCACCAAGTGGTGTTTTACTGTAACTTCAGCAGCTCCAGGCACGTGAACAAAAGCGCCGACCTCATTGGTCAGCCAGTTTTTAACGCGCCACGTCAAAACAAAAAAACAAATAAGGCGTTTTTTTTTTTTAATGACGCTTTTACGCCTGCCGGTTTGCGCGTCGGTGTGCACACTCACATTGGCACCCTGTTTATTCACGAGGCGTTGGCGATAAACGTGAAAATCGTCCTGGTGTGAACAGGCCTTTCGTTTTTAAGGTAGATGTAACAGTAGGAGGGTGACCATCTGGGTTTTGCTTTGACACAGGAAGTAGATGATTTTGGAAGTCTGATTTTGCGAGACAGGTTAGGGTCAGTAAAGAGTAGTTTAAAACCACAATTAAATGGTCTGGTTTCTACAACTTTCACTTATCGTTAACTAATATTACTTTTTTTTTTGGCTATATCGCCCAGCCCTAAGGGGCACCCTTGGTAAATATGAGCAAAGGCGGCTGTGGAAATAAATCTGCATTGCTTATCTGAGCCTTTCACTGAAGTATAACAATTGAAAGTGCTTTCAGATTTCATCAAAAATATCTTCATTTGTGTTCTGAAGATGAACGAAGGTCTTACGGGTTTGGAACGACATGAGGGTGAGGAATTAATGACAGGATTTCCATTTTTGGGGGAACTATCCCTTTAATAGCCTACTACTTTTAGTCATTTTGAACTTAAATTGACCATATGCACAGTTACTTCCTGGTTTTCGATAAGCCAGTTCGGGCATTTCCGGTGAACTGTAGCTGTCATTCTATACTCGCTGTACATGGACACAAAACCATCAATTGTTGACTTTTTAATGTTGTGTTTATATTTTAATGCAGTTATTACACTTACCTAATTTTGCCAATAAACCAATTGTATTGATTGCAAAAGACGAAGCTAATGGGAACGTTGGAATAAGAAACACAGTGTCTGTAATTGGACACACAAGAAATTTTTTTCCAGCACTTATTTTTAATGTGATGACCAAAAACATTATTTATTTGTTCACCCTTCTGAGATTGTCCATATTTGTAAAACCGCACATAACCACTATAACCAGGGGATGGCGGCAGAGCATTTACTGGCTCATATTAACCATTTCCAGAAATATTTTAATCACACGTTTCGAATTTGAATAGTAAACATTATTAAAGTATGAATTAAAGTGTACAATAAATCTTTAAATGTACAATGTGTTGACGCTTTTATTCCACATGAAAGTGTGAAAACTGATAAATCTAATTGAATTTTGCTGACGAGGAACGCATCTTTTTTTTAATCTTGTCTTCCGTTTGAATAACTAAATTAATGCTAGGTCTGACTATTTAAATGACCATATTCTGATTATATTATTGATGCTGTTAAAGCTACCTCATGACATTGACGATACCGACACGCCAACAAGTGACATTTGAGGCGAAGTTTTCCAGTGCCAAAGAGACTTAACTCAATCTGTATCATTCAGGCAAGTGTTGTACATCATTATAATCTGTTAAGTATCTACTTTTATTTGTGTACACTCACAATAAAAACATGTGCTTTTTGCAAAATAAAGAAAACAAACAATGCGTGATCTGCAGCCTCTCAATGAAGTCTAATCTGATTCTCTTCAGAAAATGAACTGTAACTTAGTGAATACTTGCCACACAAACATGAGACCTGTGTCTAAAGAAACGTTGAAATGTCAGGTTTTAAATAATGTAAAATAAATATTCTCTGTTTATGTAATCTGTTTGAAAAGAGAGATGTTTGCGAGCCTCTTCATTATCCGCTAACGCGGCCATGCCCACGGAGCGCTTTCTTTTGAGATTCAAATACTGACGCGATCCATGCGAGCAGTTAATGCCCACATAAACTCAAACACATCAAGATTAGAGCATGTGCTTTACATCGTTTTGTGACGCGGTGAGGAGTAATCCTAGAATAATTTACCTCAAAAGAAAAGCTGTTAAATTTCAAACCGCAACGGATCCATCCGAGGATTGTGAGGCAAGTTTATTCTGTTAGTTTCTGTGAATATTAAACCGCAAAAAGACAGTTTAAAAATGAATCCTGCTGCAACATAAAATGTCAGACGTAAGACTGTTTAGACAAGATTTCTTTGGCCTGTTTTGGACAGAAAAGTCGAAGGATTTGTCATATCGGCCAGCCCTAGTTCGAACTACTGCCTGACTGAGCTAGCAGAAACTCTTATTATCCATTATTGAGCCTTGTCAAAGCAAAACAATGTTACGAACCAAATGTGACAGATGAAACATGCAGACGTAATGGGTCTTACTTGACGATTGGACCAGTGAAGGTTGGCTGGAGCTCTGCCATCTCATCGTCCTCTTCACAGTACTCCAGGAGCCGAGCAGACATGCGTGTTTGGAAACCCGTCGCTGCAGAAGGGATGGGGACTGTTGGTGTTATATTTTCTGTTGCCACGGCAACACTCACAAACGAAAGGGATGCTGAGGGTGGTGAAGACGAAGGTGTTGCTGATACAACAGGTTTATCTTCTTTAACCTGAGGTGAAGGACAAATATTGGCACCTTTAACACATAGATGATTATAAAACATTAAATCAGAATAACTGAGTGAGCACAACACCTTTTCTTTCTTTTTGGAGGCTTTATTGTACTCAACCAGCCTAACGTTGGCCTCCTCAAAATTTATTTTCTTGGGGAAATCTGCCAGTTTGTTGATTCGACCGATTTCAGCAAGGATATCCTCCAGAATCATTTGTTCTTGCATCGTGGGGCCGCTCTCGAAAATCAACACAATAAACTTCTCGTCGTCTGGAGAGCATCGGCAGAACAAGAAAGGGAAATTAAAGAGAAAAGATTTAGTCCAAAAGTAAGTAGAAGGGCCCTTTTTTATTATGCCCTTTTTTTCACAAGATGTAAGTCTCTGTGTCCCCAGAATTCGAGTTTCAGCTCAAAATACCTCACAGATAATTTATTATAGCTCATCAAATTTGCCCCTATTTGGGTGTGAGCAAACACAGATTTTGTGTATCCCTTTAAATGCAAATGAGCTGCTGCTCCCGGCACCATTTCCAGAAGAGGGCTGTGCCTTTACAGCTCCTGCTTCAGGTGCTCTGGCAACAACAAAACTGGACAATCTCACGCAGCCAAAATGTCACTGATGGAGAGACTCAGGAAGCAGTTACAATTTTTAGAATGCAACTGTAGTTGTTGTAGAGTTAAGTTGATTTCAACTCATCGATTAACATGTACCATCAAGTTAAAGGGATAGTTCACCCAAAAATGAAAATGACCCCATGATTTACTCATCGTCAAGTCATCCTAGGTGTGTATGACTTTCTTCTTTCAGACGAACACAATCAGAGTTATATTAATAAATGTCCCGGCTAATCCAAGCTTTATAATGGCAGTGAATGGGTGTTTCTGTTTTAATGTCCATGAAAGTGCATCCATCCATCATAAAAGTGCATCTGTCCATCATATAACTGCTCCACACGGCTCTGGGGGGTTAATAAAGGCCTTCTGAAGCGAAGTGGTGCATTTGTGTAAGAAAAATATCCATATTTAAAACTTTATAGATTAAAATAACTAGCTTCCGGCGGACAATGGTACTCAAGTCGACTTGCACTAAAAGAGTAACACAAACGCGCCACTTCGCTTCAGAAGGCCTTTATTATTGTCGGGTCTAACTTTTTATGTGTGCATTAAGGAAATGCTTCCAGCGTTATGTTTGTTTGATGTGATTTAGTTCTGACACTCACTGTTGCCGTTGCAGTCGTACCATACTCCTTCATTGTCCTGAGACATGTGCAGCTCAGCCTGTAAACGCTGGCACTCCTCATCGGTGGTCTGCAGAAACAGAACCGGCAGCTTCCTGACGTTACACCACTCACATCTGGTCAGCTCCGACGACTTCAAATAAACGCTCTCCAACACGTCCACCTCAGGACCTCCACAGCAAAGAAATGACAAATGAGACGGGAACAAACACGGAGTCTGTTATTGTACACTGGTGACCTTCGACAACAACATAACATTTCTTTCTACTTGTTTTTCAAAGCTGCATCATACCTTCTGTCTCCAGCTGAATGTACTCCACTGTAAACTAAAATAAAGAAGAAAAAAAAAAAACTGTAATTAAACATTTTTGGGTAAACTATCCATTTCAGTAAAAACCACAAGCACACCTTAAACTACATTCAGGTTAGAGGTTGACGGATACACTAGCTTTACAATTAAAATCACAAACTATCGATGTTCTCCTGATAACTGATATCATCAATTACTGCTAATCTGGAAAATAAAAATTAATGGTGATTGTTTGAGGTGTTGTTCAAGAACCATTAACAGAACTGATGTCAAGAAGATCGTTCAATTTGAGTGTTTAAAACTAATATCATCATCTCAATTCCCAAGCCTGCACGTGATCTGAAACAGGTTTAAGTGATCTGACCACGACAGGTTTGGTGACCATCCGGCGTAGTGTGCCGATCCGTACACTCCTGCACTCCAGAATAATACTGCCCAACTTCTGCACCTGCTCCACTTTCTTCTTCTTAGACGGAGACGGATCTTCACACACAGTGTTCCCAAACTGCAAGAGGAAAATACCAATAAACACTACACACACACAAACTCTACATCCTGTAAACAGATTTTCAGTTTTTCAGATCTGCATGATTTTTTAAAGTATAAACATCTTCCCAGGGTTTAATTATTCTCACATTTCTGATTATACAAAAGTCTGATTGATCTCATGTCTAGGTTACATTACAGACATGAACCATGATCTGTTATTTGCTAATGCTGTGTGTTATGAGGGGATATTGATTTCACTAATTGATTCAATTCCGATTTGATATGGATTCATTTGGATATAGACCGATCAGACATAACATTATGACTAATATTGTATTGGTCATGTAACATCCACATGGATGGCAGGACCCACTGCCATAACCGAACAATATTTTTAATATACACTCACCTAAAGGATTATTAGGAACACCTGTTCAATTTCTCATTAATGCAATTATCTAATCAACCAATCACATGGCAGTTGCTTCAATGCATTTAGGGGTGTGGTCCTGGTCAAGACAATCTCCTGAACTCCAAACTGAATGTCAGAATGGGAAAGAAAGGGGATTTAAGCAATTTTGAGCGTGGCATGGTTGTTGGTGCCAGACGAGCCGGTCTGAGTATTTCACAATCTGCTCAGTTCCTGGGATTTTCACGCACAACCATTTCTAGGGTTTACAAAGAATGGTGTGAAAAGGGAAAAACATCCAGTATGCGGCAGTCCTGTGAGCAAAAATGCCTTGTTGATGCTAGAGGTCAGAGGAGAATGGGCCGACTGATTCAAGCTGATAGAAGAGCAACTTTGACTGAAATAACCACTCGTTACAACCGAGGTATGCAGCAAAGCATTTGTGAAGCCACAACACGCACAACCTTGAGGCGGATGGGCTACAACAGCAGAAGACCCCACCGGGTACCACTCATCTCCACTACAAACAGGAAAAAGAGGCTACAATTTGCACAAGCTCCCCAAAATTGGACAGTTGAAGACTGGAAAAATGTTGCCTGGTCTGATGAGTCTCGATTTCTGTTGAGACATTCAGATGGTAGAGTCAGAATTTGGCGTAAACAGAATGAGAACATGGATCCATCATGGCTGGTGGTGGTGGTGTAATGGTGTGGGGGATGTTTTCTTGGCACACTTTAGGCCCCTTAGTGCCAATTGGGCATTGTTAAAATGTCACGGCCTACCTGAGCATTGTTTCTGACCATGTCCATCCCTTTATGACCACCATGTACCCATTCTCTGATGGCTACTTCCAGCAGGATAATGCACCATGTCACAAAGCTCGAATCATTTCAAATTGGTTTCTTGAACATGACAATGAGTTCACTGTACTAAAATGGCCCCCACAGTCACCAGATCTCAACCCAATAGAGCATCTTTGGGATGTGGTGGAACGGGAGCTTCGTGCCCTGGATGTGCATCCCACAAATCTCCATCAACTGCAAGATGCTATCCTATCAATATGGGCCAACATTTCTAAAGAATGCTTTCAGCACCTTGTTGAATCAATGCCACGTAGAATTAAGGCAGTTCTGAAGGAGAAAGGGGGTCAAACACAGTATTAGTATGCTGTTCCTAATAATCCTTTAGCTGAGTGTGTATTAGAAAAAATAGTGTAGTGTATTATTTTCAATGGAGAAAAATGGCTGATAAAATTTTTATAAATATTGCATATCATAAAATCCCCTCAAAATTGTAATCAAAAAAATATTACATTGGTTTTCCTGGGGGAAAAAAAGGTACATTTCAAGCATCGTTCACTTTTGACCGCGAAGGAGCCAAGTGTGAGGTTAAAGAGCGTCAAAACAGTATTTATTAGGGCTGGGTATTGACACAAATTTCACAATTCGATTTCGATTCACAAGCTTGCAATTCGAATCGGATTTGATTCAATATAGATTATTTTGGATATATATATATCAGGTACAATACATGGCAAATTCTCTCAAGGAAAACAAATCTCTGAACTGATGCTGTAAACTATGGGAGTCAGTCGGTACTACATTAGCCTACTATAATATTGAAAGTAACAAATACATATACAAAATACTTAAATTACACTCAATGATTTTTTTTAATGATAAAGTTAGGGTTAAATATTTATAATATTAATTAATCATATTTCTACTCCAAAAGTTTTTTGAAATAAACATTTAAATGGTGGCTGTCATAAAAACTTGCCAGATTTATTCATACATGCATTAAATATTGAAGAACATTAAAAATTATACTGAATATGTAATATGGTGCATATATTTAGCAAAATGCTACTCTCTAGAGTCAATTTTTCTAGCTGACTAATGAGTGGACACTAGATATGGTAATTAAATGAGACGTTACATGGCGTTGTTCTCAAGCTGTTTTGGCGTCTTTCCGCAGTTGAAACACTGAGCGATTCCATGAGACGTGATACAGATTTCAGTAAGCTGTACTGTATCTTTAACACACTTTCAGATGCTCATTCATGTTTATTTCAGGCTGTAACTGGTATTAAGGCAGAAGAGAAGATCAGTTCATGTGCCGCTTCTCTTGAGCTGAGCCAGATCGATCTCACGCCACAGCGCCAAAAAGATATTTATGTTTTTGAATGTTGTAATAAAACAAATGTAATTTGAAATCTGAGACTTTGTTTCATATCAAAAGTAACAAAGCACAAAGATTACTGTGATTTATTGGATGGGAGGCAACGCTAGAATGATCATTAATCAACTGAAAACAGGATGACTAATCAATTCTTGGGACTTTAAGAATCCATATCGGTTCATAAAAATGAGAATCGAGAAATCTATATTTTTTTACCCAGCCCTAGTATTTATAGTCTGTATTTTTTGACAATTTAAAAGCTCAGATTTATTTTCATATCAAAAATATCAAAGCTCGTGCTCCACAAATAATGTTTACTAAACATCTGTTTAAAAAAATAAAATAAATAAATAAATAATAATAATAATCAGAAATGCATGTAACACTGCTTACAGCATCTCTCATGCGGCGACTCCTGGGCAGTGGGTTTCTGTGGTTTGCCTGTGTGAAGAAGTCAGCGCTAGGCTCCTCGTGTTCACCAGCTGCTTTCACCGCTGCCTCCACCCGACCACCAGAGGGCGCTGGAGACGAGTGGGCAGAGTCCGCTGGCCTTGGCGACACGCTGTCTAAACGATTAACGGTCCCTGTGCTGCTGACATTATCGCTTTCTTCATCCTCATCACTGGACAGCACGACTGCATTTCATCAAAACACACAAACATCACAGATCTGGATTACTGGGGTCATCTCATATTTTGAAACCACTGCGAATTTACTGATAATCATAACAACCCATAACTTTTGTAATGTCCCAAGTATACATTATATAGCAGTACAAATTAAATTTGAGAGGGTTGACGGGAGTGGGCGTGTTTGTTCTTTTCTTTACTTTAGTTGATTTTTAAATATTTTTTATAAAACAAATCACAAACTATGCATCATTTGAAATCATAAGATTCGTGTTCTGCACTTGTTTCTGCAATAAATACACCAGAGAGGAAAGGGTTAAATGAAATGCTAAAGGACTGGCCAAAATAAACACAGTACTCATCTTTCATCTCCCATCGTTCAGATCAGATCGGACGAAGCCAAGAAACATCGGCATACATGTCAGTGTAATACATGTAAATTTTGAAGTCTCCAAAATGCATCACACTTTTTAATCCAAAACAACGAAAAAAATAGGACAAAATGTTTGTTCGCTTGTTTGCATGAGCGTTTTGAGTTAGAGTAAAATATCGAGTCTAATCCGTATTCTCTCTTCACTCTTCCGCTGAATATGAGCCCTCCCTCGTCTCTCTCCTTCAGTCACAGGCGTTCTGGTGACTCATTATATACAGGAAGCGCATTACAGGCTTGGCGAGGTGTCAATCAAAGCACTCATGGTTTTCATTGGATAAAGCCCGTCAATGCCTAGCCAATGCCTTGCCAGCAAAGTTTTGATGGATGGACGTAGTAACCAATCAAAAGGCATTATATTGGGCAATTTTATGTAAACAGCATTGGTGAATGCTACTAGTGCTGACGTCTTCATTCGCACCGGAGCACGCCTGCAAGTTTACGCGCAAACCTTAGCGCAGCTCGCTGACTCAATGACAGACACTTTTTATCAACTAAATGAGTTTACACTTATTAAATTCTGTAAATAGTTGCTTTAGTTTTTCAGTAACTGTACATCCATTACAGTACCTTCAGAAAAACGTGATTATGCGATCGCAGAATTCAATGCATAATCAGCGGAGGCCGCATTTTTTCCAAGTACGCCACACTTTCGCCACAAATTTCCACACGCAAAATATGCGGGGCTTGCATGATTTCATAAAAAGTCACGTATCTTAGCAGAAAGTTGAGAAATGTTGCGATTACGTCACACAAGAGCAGCCATTTCCCCCATTGCCATGGGAACGTTATGAAGTGATGTAATTACACGACGTGAACATCATCGAAAAGCTGCAACCTCCGCCAGTGTACAGCGAGTGTACAGCCGATGTTCACACAACGGCTGTCCCATTCACTCCTTCAAGTGAACTGTATTAGTGGACTAACGTAGGGAATAGTGATTGAGGTTTTAGGGGCGATTTCGGATTCAGCCCGTTTTCATTTTCATTCAGGAGTTGATCAGCTTTACAGCTGTAAGATCACACTTTTGTGTTACCAGTGGCTTAAATCATACTAGTTTCAAAAACCTTACAGTTAGTATATTTGTCGTATGTAAAGTTACAGTAAGAGATTGCACTTTGTGCACTGAAAGCACTTATTTTAACAGATGTCTGTTTTGTATAGCTACCTCCGTAAAACAGGATTTTTTAAAATATTTTATTCATTACAGAAGTTGTAGCGTATTCCTTTTGTAAAGCTACAGAACTTGTTTGACTCATCAGTGTTTTGTAAGTTTGAGCCATGTGTTTATTAAGGTCTGAAATAACACAAGAGGAGAACTGAAATATCCCCAGCCCTTTCTGTGATGTAGTACGCTCGCTTATGATAGGAAGTAATAAGAAAGGACTCTTGACATGACGGTAGTAGCCTAGTGAGAACAGGGTGTAGGGGGAATCACTTTTTTCTCTCTTTTTCATCAAACCGCAGTTTTTGCAAGTTTCCGCAATTTCATTGCATAAATATTCTCATATTCCATCGCATTTAAGAAAACGTGCAGCAAAATCAAGGATTTTTGCCCACAACAAGCACAAAAAAAATCTGCATTCTTCTGGAGGGGCTGCCATTATAATTAGCAGTTTATTGCAGATTTATCTGAATGAAAAACTACTCAATTACAATTACAAATGTTCTGACATAAATGGCCTTTTTGAAAGGACGCCTAGCCTTTTCTTGACATAAAAGCTTACAGAAGCTACATTTGAGCGCATCATCCTCAAATTTGAATCATAACATGATCAGACATTCAGTTTCAGGCCCTTAACATTAAAGTCTCATCCATTTTTCCCTGAATTTCAATAAAATAGAGTCACTTACATGTATATTTTACCTTATTTTACACACTACTTTGAGTTATTATGACTCTTGGGTAACAATTAATATTTAAAAAAAGTTATATTGTAAAATATTATTTAAAAAAAAAAACGGTTTTCTATTTGAAAGGATTCAAAAGAACAGTGTTTATCTGAAATAGAAAGCTTCTGCAACATTATACTACTGTTCAAAAGTTTTGGGTCGGTAAGATATACATTTAGTGACAGTATAGACATTTATAATGTTGCAAAAGCATTATATTTCAGATAAATGCTGTACTTTTGAACTTTCTATTGATTAAATAATCCTGGAAAAATGTAAAACACTGTTAAAACAAATGTGTCGGGTGTCAAATCCTCATAGTGCGGGGTCATGTGACACTGGAGACTGGAGTAATGATGATAAATTCAGCTTTGATCACAGGAATAAATAGCATTTTAAAATCTATTCACATAGAAAACAGTGATTTTAAATTGTAAAAATATTTCACAACATTACTGTTTTTGCTGTATTTTGGTATTTTTGACCGGTAGTGTATATCCTGCCTTTTTGAAGACCAAATCTTGTATTTTATAAAGAAAATTGATAAATGTTTTTATTTGAGAATAACATTCATGCTGCATATTTTTAATAATTAAATTTTTGTATTGAAAGTATGGTAAACACTGGTAAACATGTACAAACGATCACATTTAAAAATAAACACTACCATAAAAATAACCTGCAGCCATGGGCGTCGGAACCATTGTATAGACAGTCTATACTTCTGTTCACCTACCCCCAACCAATAAACACTTTATTATTATTAAAACACACATTAGACACTTTATTTCCACTTTCCGAATGTTTTCTTCATTTTTATTGAAAATAAATGCCTTTTCGATTCCGATATGTGATTGTAAAAGGGAGGAGAGCGAGTTCGGCAAAAGTCGAATTACATCAAAACTTTCTGCCATGCGTCTTACCCCTACTCACTATTGCCACTGTATGCGATTTGGTGAATTTTGTAATTTTGTCTGGCCCAACCAGACGTTTAGTAAACGATGTGGACTATTTGCAAAATTTGTAGATGCAAATTGCATCCACTCCAGTAAAAATTTCGGGATAACCCGCCCATATTTTTGTTGCTTCCGACGCATATGCCTGTAGCCCATCTGAATTAAATAACAATCAGGCTATCCATCCCATAGTGAAAACCATGTAGCCTAACAACACTTCATTAACAGTAGAAGTGAAATGTGGGTACGCCTTACGCTTTTAAAATCACGTACAGGGGAAGTTTGGTCCCGTCAGCGAGACATGACAAGCTTTTCTTTGACTGTTAGCGTTTTTAAGACTTTGTTCGCTCACGATCTTCTAACTTTACACTCTGACACGCCGCAGTTCTTGACACTAATTTTACGAGTATTTGGCGCCCCCTATTGTTGTGTGTGTATTATTGACATGTAAAAGTCTAGACCAGGGGTCTCCAAACTCGGTCCTGGAGGGCCACTGTCCTGCAGAGTCTAGCTCCAACCCCAAATAAACACACCTGAACCAGCTAATCAGTGTCTTACAAGGCCCTAAGACACTGATTAGCTGGTTCAGGTGTTTATTTGGGGTTGGACCCTAAATATAAGACAAACCTGTTTTTCAGACGCATTTCTGAGAAAAAAAAAAAACACTCTTATATTTGGAACAATATGGTATAATCAATTATTTGTTACAACCCTACTGATATTTGGGTTTGTTCCTCACAAAGCTAGACTTCTGGACAACTTTTACTGTCCCTTTGGGTCCTTTCTAACCTTAGCTAATTAAGCCAGCTAACCAAAAACAAATCAACGAATGTCTGAGATGAAAATTTGTATATAATGTGATATGTGATGTAAGAGTTTGAAGTGTAGTGCACTTACTAGGGTCGTTTAATTCACATGGTTTGGTGACCTGCTGTTTCTTGCCTCCAGCTTGCTTGTGTCCATTACACGCTGAGCTTCCAGAAGTGGCGATGACTCTTCCATTGTGCGGGAGGAGCATATTTCCATGGGTGATCCGCACTGATGGGTTTATTATAACGTCTAGCTGTTGAGAGCACCCCCCAGAGGTGGGCTCATAAAAGCTTCTGCTGATCTGAAGGCTGGGCGGCTGCGAGCGAATGGAGGGGCGAGGCGGCAGTGTTGATGCAACAGCAGAAAGGGGCAGAGTCTCAGCAGGAAGGATATATCCACAGCTGTCACACTTCACATGGTCCTCACTTGGCTGGCCACATTTACCACAAACTGTGAGGTAATCATCAGGCTGAAGGGGCTGCTGGGTGTGAGAAGGTCCAACAATACTTTTTTAACATTACACATTTAAGTGTTAGTTCACCCAAAAATTTAAATAGTGTCATCAATTGCTCACTCTCATGTCATTCCAAACCCATAAGACTTTCATTTATCTTTGTTAAAATTAAGATATTTCTAATGAAATCTGAGAGCTTTCTGCCACTCCATTGAAAGTCTACTCAGCCAAAACTCTTGACAGTTCAACACTATCATAAAGAGATCATAAAACTAATCCATATGAAGCGGTTTAGTCTTCTGAAGAGGCACAACCGTTTTATACGATGAACACACTTCATTTTGGCTTTTGTTCACACACACAATAATTGATGAACATGCATACATGGAGCACATCAAAAATGGTAAACAAAAGCTCAACCATGCCTGACTGACGCACAGGAATGAACCTCATTGGTTCTCACGCGTCAAGAAAGCCTGTTTAAATTGTTTACCGTATTTCATGTGCTCTATATTAGGGCTTCAAAATAACGGAAAACAAAAATTATTTCCCTTGATTATTGATTATTCTCATTTGAAAAATCCCAGAGAAAGAGCTTGTTAGCTTTATCAAACGGAAAACCAAAAAAATACAATTGTATTGATCACAATTGTATTGATAAGAGTAAATTGAACACAAACCATTAATCTGACTTCTGGTAAAGCATGGTTTTGGTGAGTGCTTTGTAATGCTTTGTCTCAATGTTTCAACTTTCATATTTTATGAGAAGCAATTTAGTTGCAAATGAGCCAAACCACAGACCAGGATTGCTCCGCGGATGGATGGATGGATGGATGGATGGATGGATGGATGGATGGATGGATGGATGGATGGATGGATGGATGGATGGATGGATGGATGGATGGATGGATGGATGGATGGATGGATGGATGGATGGATGGATGGATGGATGGATGGATGGATGGATGGATGGATGGATGGATGGATGGATGGATGGATGGATGGATGGATGGATGGATGGATGGATGGATGGATGGATGGATGGATGGATGGATGGATGGATGGATGGATGGATGGATGGATGGATGGATTGATTAGGATGGATGGAGAGCTGGATGGGGATGGATGAGGGATGGATTGATTAGGATGGATGGAGAGATGGATGGGGATGGAGGGATGGATTGATTAGGATGGATGGATGGATGGAGGGATGGATGAGGGATGGATGGAGAAGGAAGGATGGATGAGGGACGGATGGAGAGGGAGGAATGGAGAGATGGATGATTAGAATTGATGGACGGAGAAGGAGGGAGGGATGGATTGATTGGGATGGATGGACGAGAGGGAGGGATGGATGGATGAGAGGGATGGATGGATGAGAGAGAGGGATGGATGGATGGATGGAAATGGGATTGGATGGACTGGCTGGACAGACAGGTAGAATGATAGACAGACGGATGGAAAGCTTAAATGAGTCTCAATGGCTTAGAAATAGTACATAAAATGGCAGCTAATGGAGTCTAATGAGCTGTTGAGTGTGAACAGTCTTGGCTCATTTGAACATTCCCTCAATGCAAGTCTATGGGATTTTCAGATCAGTCAGAAAAGATATAGCACACCAAGTCAGAACAGTCTAAAGGTCTGAGCCGAGTTTGGAGGTTGTAGAGTTAAAGCTCTAGGAGGAGAAATTTTAGTCTCAGAAGTATAATAACTAAGTTTATTAGAGCAATTCTGCTTTCTCAAGCCAACTTAACAATATGGACGAGAGTCATGTTTGGATTTATTAGTTTGTCACTGAGAAGGCTCACTCACAGATTTACTAGCAGTTTAGACTGACGTAGATTTCACAATGGACTGCGCTAAACTCCAACATACATGTTTGTCAGATCATCAGTGCTTTTTGCAGCTCAGAAAGAGTGTGTGCATGGTTGCCAGAATGAGTAAACACCATGCAGAAATCGTATCCTTTTATAAGAAAAGCTCCTTTTGGGGGGAGGGATTTAAACTCATTACATCTGGCAACCACAAGCCAGAAAGATAGTGGAGGCTTGATACTAATGCAAGACGGAAATATCAAATAAAAAATGTTTTCAGGTTAAATAAACAGCAGGCCAATATCTCAATGATTATTTTAATTAAATCAAGAGACGTAGAAATTGTGCAGGCCTACTCTATAAAAGCCCATGTGAATAAAAGCCTAAATGAAAACTGTTAATCATGTAAAGCAATCATGTCTTATGGATTTGGAACAACATGAGGGTGGGTAATTGATGACAGAACTTTACAGTTGTTATAATGAATAAAAACTTACAAAAATGTACATTTGACCAATCACACATTTAAATGTAGAGGTAGAGTCTCACCTCAACTGGTGTGCCCATAGTATCAGGACTATTGTTCATCGTCCGCCGTTTCTGATGGACACGTCTCTTAATAGTTATGTCTCCTGAATCTAGTGAACAGCAGAAAAACAGTCATGATTATCAATGCTGGATCTCATGTTTAATCAAGTGTTTCCAAGAGCTCCAAAGATCTCAAAGAGCATATTCCAGGCTAATCAATCCTGACTTAAAAGTTAAATGGTGCAGATTTAATTTAGGTACACTTAGTTGTTACTTGCAGAGGAACATTGTTTTGGTCATCACGCGAGTTGTGCTTCGGCTCTGCTATTCTGCACGGATAAGTAAGTAAATAAAGGATGAATCTGATGGCTTGAGGTGTGCGCTGTGCTCATGGTTGCAGATATCTCATCATTGCGAATGTCACTAACAACATCAAAATTCTCCCAATAATGAAAGACGGATATCTGAAACGCTGACATTAGACAAAGAAATGATTGCTAGAGAAGATAAAGGTGGAAACCCTAACTTGGCATGGCTATGTATAGGCAAATAGTTCACCAAAAAATGAAATTTCTGTAATTACTCGCCCGTATGTCGTTCTAAACCCGTAATGGTGCGTTCACACGTTCATAAGCGCGAGCACGTGAAGCGTGAGTGATTTACATGCTAAGTCAATGCAAAGACAAGAATAGACATTCTGCGGTGCGATTCGCGCAAATGAGGCAGCACGAATGACACGGCATGAATTGAGCTTTTCGGGCGTTTGACGCGCAATAATGCATGGTTCGCGCGAGTTAAAACATCTGAACTTTGGTGGACATTCGTGCCGCATTAACCAATCAGGAGCTTGCTCTAGTAGTGACAACAATGAGGACAAAATCACATGTGGATACCTGAAGCTGTACGATACATCTTCGTATAAAAACAGGGATAATAAAGGATCTTGCTTGGAAGAAAGTGAGTGAGGAGGTCAGACAATCTGGCTAGTAGTAAAAAAAAAAAAGCTCTTTACTCACTTTGAGATACATATACACATACATATATACACACTCACCTAAAGGATTATTAGGAACACCTGTTCAATTTCTCATTAATGCAATTATCTAATCAACCAATCACATGGCAGTTGCTTCAATGCATTTAGGGGTGTGGTCCTGGTCAAGACAATCTCCTGAACTCCAAACTGAATGTCAGAATGGGAAAGAAAGGTGATTTAAGCAATTTTAAGCGTGGCATGGTTGTTGGTGCCAGACGGGTCGGTCTGAGTATTTCACAATCTGCTCAGTTACTGGGATTTTCACGCTCAACCATTTCGTGTTTACATTTCACTGCCGGTTGTATATTCTGTATATAACTGTGTATGTGACAAATAAAACCCCACCGGGTACCACTCATCTCCAATACAAATAGGAAAAAGAGGCTACAATTTGCACGAGCTCACCGAAATTGGACAGTTGAAGACTGGAAAAATGTTGCCTGGTCTGATGAGTCTCGATTTCTGTTGAGACATTCAGATGGTAGAGTCAGAATTTGGCGTAAACCGAATGAGAACATGGATCCATCATGCCTTGTTACCACTGTGCAGGCTGGTGGTGGTGGTGTAATGGTGTGGGGGATGTTTTCTTGGCACACTTTAGGCCCCTTAGTGCCAATTGGGCATCGTTTAAATGCCACGGCCTACCTGAGCATTGTTTCTGACCATGTCCATCCCTTTATGACCACCATGTACCCATTCTCTGATGGCTACTTCCAGCAGGATAATGCACCATGTCACAAAGCTCGAATCATTTCAAATTGGTTTCTTGAACATGACAATGAGTTCACTGTACTAAAATGGCCCCCACAGTCACCAGATCTCAACCCAATAGAGCATCTTTGGGATGTGGTGGAACAGGAGAGCCGTGCCCTGGATGTGCATCCCACAAATCTCCATCAACTGCAAGATGCTATCCTATCAATATGGGCCAACATTTCTAAAGAATGCTTTCAGCACCTTGTTGAATCAATGCCACGTAGAATTAAGGCAGTTCTGAAGGCGAAAGGGGGTCAAACACAGTATTAGTATGCTGTTCCTAATAATCCTTTAGGTGAGTGTATAATGAGACTATAAGCTAACTAAAGCCGGCAATTGAGCTTATTCTCCATATTTTAAAACAATGTATGTCAGCCATTTCTCAAGGAGACGAGCCGCCTGGGGGTATTCCAGAAAGCAGGTTGTGTGACATACCGGGTATGTTTAAGAATAAGTTAGTGGATAACCTCGACTTTCGGTTCCAAAAACTGAGGTAACTTTCAGGGTATGCAAGTAGCCATGGCAACTCACTCTCTGAACATAACCTACTCCGGAGCAGCTCATGATCCAGGGTTAGTTTGCTTCAGATGTGTTTTATATAATTAATATAGTTAATAATATAACCAAATTATATATTAATTCTAAAGAATTAGAAAAAAAAAAAGTTTAAATGTTAGTTCAATTCAAATATATTTATTATTTATTTTATTGTCATCTCACACATGGATCTGCAATCAATTAATTAGCATCAAACAAACAATATAATCCTTATTCTCAGTGAATAAAGATTACTTTATTGAAAAAATGATTGCATAACCACCAAATAGGTGGCGATGTGCACCAAGCATGTTATGTAACTCGTCATTAAACAAACGAAGAAGAGGAAGTATGACGCGCTCTTTCTTAGCGCCGGTTTCCATGGAGAATCATCGATTCGTCGCTCTGTTGAGAATGTTAACCATGAACACACAAGACAGTCTAAATTCTGATGTGCTCTTTCCTTCAGTACCACCAGAAGACTGACATTTATCGGTCAGTCAATTTTGAAAGTGTGAAAACTCATTGGTGCTCCATCTGCTTACCTGAAATCTCAGGACAGGTGAGAAGAATGTTCTCCAGCTCGACTCTTTGGATCAAATCAGATCTGCAGGATAGACACATTGGCAGACGGCATAAGAATGCTGAAATACGGCAGATCCGCTTAAGAAATGTCACATCTGGGTTCAAAATTGAGGGACAGACAGATCAACTGTGCAGCCAAGAATGTGAATGTACCTTATTTGACCCAAACTACAGACAAAGGCAAAATCTGACAGAACAAAAACACAGAGGCTTATGTCTCATAGTTTTACCTTTGCACCTGAAAACAGATTACTAACATAAAATCAAGGCAGCATTCCTCCCAATGCTCATATTTCTAGTAGAGCACATTATGACCTACTTAATGTCAAACACCGGTCACTTGTTATTCTGTAGTCAGTTGGTCCAGTGCCATACCTTTGCTCCAGCTTTCTGCTCGAAGCAGAGAACTGTGTGTGCTGGAAGAGCCGCCCCTGAACCATAACTCCTTGGGATGGTGCTGGGCTCATTATCAGATAGCTGGTTCGATTGGGGACACTCACTGAATGAGCTGCTTCACTGGGAGACCATGAACAACAAAGGGGATGAGTATAAATATCTGATTTAGAGAATATTGCTAAAAAAAATAAATAAAAAAAAATAGGAAAACAGAGCAATGCACTTCTAATTAATGGAATTAAGAACACTTTAAGCTATAATAATTGTATTTTAAATATTCTTTTTCACCCATATGCCCACATTTGCAATACCTAAGCTTGCCAGTTCTGTTGAGTGGTCTTAATTGATTTGGACGTCGTTCATGAGTCTCCACAGACCCATTAGCACTGAAGCGCTTCATGGATGGAGTCTGCCAAAAACACAGAGCGCTCAGGTTATAAGGTCATAGTTCAACATACCTGTAGACCGGTCCTAACAGCCATCCAACATGAGATCATTAACATCTGGCCACAATTACACTATACGGCCAAAATTATAATACCTTTCTAATTAAGTGTGTTTAACACAGCTATTTCTGGAAGGAGTCATAATGTCACGCAATGACATTCTAGAAAAATGTGTATGAGACACTTTGTTGCAACAATTTGGGGACGGTCCTTTTCTACTTCAGCATCAACATTGTGACACTTCAATTAAATGTCATTTGGCCAAAAATAAACAAAGATGTGATCTGCTGTAAAGCGTAACAACACCAGGGTGTTGTTCCTCTCCACGCATTCATTAGAAAAATTATTAATATTAAATATTACGCATTTTAACAGTGTTGTTATATAAAACCATATGATTACTAGCTTCTGATACTTTATTCGAACAAAATATTATTGCTTTGTTGTGATATATATATGTATATATGTATATGTATATAGGGCTGTCAATAGATTAAAACATTTAAACGTGATTAATCGCATGATTGTCATGAGTTCACTCATGATTAATCACAACTTAAATCGCACGTTTTTATCAGTTCTAAATGTACCTTAAATTAATACTTTTCAAGTTTGTAATACTCTAATCAACATGGGTATGGACAAATATGCATGATTTATTATTGAAACCACACTCAAAAGAGCATGAAGACTAGACATGTATCAAAGGTCATAGATGTTGTTTTTTAAAGAGCTTGTTCATGTCTCTTAACTTAAGCCTAAACGTAAAAATTCAGAATAAGCAGTACTTTCTCTTATTTTAAAAATAGAAAGAGACATTTTTACACTGGCAGTTTAGTTCAGAACGGGGCATGGTTCGCATGAAAAACAAATTAATTTCTCAAAAAAAAATGGTAGCTTATATGGCTATATAACGTCACTTGTTTCAGAATAGCAATGTTAAAGTTAGCCCTTTCTTTCCCCATTTCTGTTTGCTGCTGCATCCTTTATGTCTATGGCTGCTCTCAATTTCTCCAACTATGGGCTAGGCCACGGATCAAACAGAAAATGAGTGCCATTAAAATGAATTTGTATTAATGCGTTATTAACGTGTTAATTTTGACAGCACTAATATATAAATATATTAGAGGTGTAACGGTACACATATTCATACTGAACAGTTTGGGTACAGGGCTTTCGGTACGTGCACGTGTGTACCGAACGGTTCCGAATGCAATCTTTAACAGTTAACAGTCAGCTTGTTTTAAGCGCGGAACAGACTTCAATCAGAGTTCCCACACGAACATATTAAGTATTCAGTCCATTTTATCACGAAATTCAAACGATAAATGCCGCTTTGACGCTCTTTAATGTGGCGTGACTGATCACTGTATATGCCTGCCAGTTCAAGAAGTGGCAAGGTGCGCGAGTGAAAGCGATCATCCCTTCCTAAAGAATAAATATAAATGAACATCTGAAGGTGTGTTGAGGATACATTACAACTGAAGCACATCATATGTGGTGTAATCACTCAATCAGTGTCTCAACTGCGGAAAGACAGCTTGAGAACAATGAGAATCACATTTACCTCAGGAGTCCTTCAGTGTCCACAGCTGTGAGTTCACCAGAGAAATCAACTCTCACTGAATACATCATCTATATTAGCCGTTATATTCACTATATTAGCCGTTATATTCATTATATTAGCCATTATATTCACTTTATTAGCCTATATATTCATTATATTAGCCTATACATTCACTATATTAGTCTACTTAACCTGTTACTGATGACTGTATTATTTAATGTGTGTTTATCTGTCATGAAAATGACCGCCACGGTGTATAAATGATTATATGGGGATGGGATTCAGAATGATGATCAAACACAGATGGAGTCCATCAACATCCCAAAGCTTCACAGTCCTAGAGCTCGTCCTGGGTCGACATTTCATTCAGTAAGTTTAGGCAGTTTTGATCTGTGTTTTGATCTGGCGATACTGTACTCGCTCAGGAGATGCATGTTAGCGCCCCCTACTATATAACAGTGAAAACACGGAAAGCTGACAAAAACCCATCAATGGCAGGGACAGAGTTAAGAAAAATAATTGAAAGACAATGAAAGAAAATGGAGCATATAAGAGAGACCGAGAGAGTAAATACCTTGATTTCCTCAGGTGAAAGCTCCTGCTGGCCACTCACTCGCTCCATGGTCACAAGGGCGGCGCTAGTGGACAACGAGAGAGAGAGAGAGAGAGAGAGAGAGAGAGAGAGAGAGAGAGAGAGAGAGAGAGAGAGAGAGAGACAGAGAGACAGAGAGACAGAGAGACAGAGAGAGAGAGAGAGAGAGAGAGACAGAGAGACAGAGAGAGAGAGAGAGAGAGAGAGAGAGAGAGAGAGAGAGAGAGAGAGAGAGAGAGAGAGAGAGAGAGAGAGAGAGAGAGAGAGAGAGAGACTTAAGATGTGTTCACACTTGGTTTGATGTCAAACAAAATCATGCCAAAACACAGTTTGTCGAACAGCCATTGGTGAATGGCAATCACGTAATAGTTGGGTGTGGCATGGAAATCTTCAAGCAGTTTCAAACTCCAAACAAACTTTGTTTGGCCTGATAAGAGATAAGGGGAATATTTCAAGGCTTTATGGGATGTTGTTGTAAAGCAGACTGGTATAACAACACTCATGTTTCAATGCTGAGACTTTGTCCGAAGAACAGAAATACCAGCAACTAAGATTATTCAATAGATAAACCCTGCTTAGTTATATTATAATTACTTCATCTCATCATGCTTTCGGCTCATCGCTTGCCTTCTCAGTCAACATCTTGGCAGATAGAAGACAGTTCTGGGTACCACACAAAACACTGATTTTGTGTAGCAGACAAGACTAGCTGTTGACAGGTTTCGGACACCAGACAAAATGTATAACTTTTTACAGATTCCGGCCTATTTCTGGTGTTCAGACTCGATATAGTAGGTTTGCTGATGTACACAGACTTCATAAAATCACTTTCACACAAACCCAACTCTGGCATCACACTAGTGCTGTCAAAAGTACAGACTTCGGTACCTACTTAGGCACCTGCTTTCAAACACTCCTTTGTGTATCAAAGACGTCTATTTACAACATGGTTTTGAAGCATTGATCACACACATATCTGTTGAACGTGTAAATGCAATGGCCAATCAGAGGTTTAACAGTGCTCAAAATACTAGCGAGTAGAGGTGTGACGAGACACTCAGCTCACAAGAACGAGGCGAGACTGGGTTCGCGAGAACGAGCCGAGGCGGGGCGAGACTGGGTTCGCGAGAACGAGCCGAGGCGGGGCGAGACTGGGTTGCGAACGAGCGAGGCGGGCGAGACTGGGTTCGCGCGAAGCGAGGCGAGGCGGGCGAGACTGGGTTCGCGAGCGAGGCGAGGCGAGACTGGGTTCGCGAACGAGGCGGCGGCGAGACTGGGTTCGCGAAGCAGCGGCGAGACTGGGTTCGCGAACGAGCGAGGCGAGACTGGGTTCGCGAGAACGAGCCGAGGCGAGACTGGGTTCGCGAGAACGAGGCGAGGCGAGACTGGGTTCGCGAGAACGAGCCGAGGCGAGACTGGGTTCGCGAGAACGAGGCGAGGCGAGACTGGGTTCGCGAGAACGAGATTTTTAAGAAATCCGGTATGACAAAATTCATGACTGGAAAAATAGTCTGCAGGTGCAGTTTGAAATGTTTTAGCTAATCATCTTGTAATGAATGTCAGTTCTACTTTCTAAATATGAATTATCAAATGCAGTGAAAGACAACAATACTCAAGCACTGTAAAAGGTTTTGCCACAAACTCATCTGACTGGCTTCTCTCCTGTATGAATTCACACGAGTCTCTTCAGATCTTACTGTACATTATGAGCTTCCAGAACTTCTGACTGAGGCTGTGTATGACCTCCTAATGGAACTCCTTTACACAAATTCAACATAGAAATAAAAACAGTATAAATAACAAAAAAAATAAATAAATTCTAAGTCTTAAGAGTGCACCCATAATCAAAGTGATCTTTCAATATTCAAAGTGCAAACAGAGACAAGAGCTAAGATGTGGTTACAACTACACAGCCCAGCCTAAGATAGCTTTGATATTTGGAGACTGGCTATTGTATGTCGCCTAGAATTTTTTTTTAATCTTGAATCTTGTAAACTATTGTAAACGTCTGCTCTGCTTATCCAGCATGAGCTGCAGAGTCGCACACAGTGCAGCAGGAATCACAGTTCACTGATTACATGATGAGAGTAAGGTGAGATGACTGACAAGAAAGACCATGGCAGAAGATTCGTTGACGTTTACAATAGTTTACAAATGAAACTATTGTATGGTACTAATTCAACTTAGTACCAAAGTTGGTACTTTTGACAACACTACATTACAAAGATCCAGTTCTAGTGTGAAAACACTGAGCGAATGAGAGATAAACCAGCCTGCTTTTTTCCATACAATGACAGCATACAGTGACCTGGGGTTCTGCATGTTTTCTATCTTCTCTTTGACCTTGTTTCTCTGAGCAAAGCAGTAATAATGTTTGGCTCAAGGCAGCTTTAAGAGTGCAGGAAGGGTTCATGCAGAGATGCTTGAGTGGGCTGTAAGCTGCTCTGTGCTGAATGACCTTACTTATGTCTGCTGTCGTCTTCACTATCATCTGAGAGAGAACACCTCCAGGACTGCTTAAAGCCTCCATCTCTCCTGTCCTCACATTTATCCAGGGCTATCAAACACATGAGAACAATGTATCAGAGCACAGCCATACACAGGATTATATCATGAGGAATCAATTTCTCTTGATCTCTTCCCCTCGAGTCGAATAATATGTAAATATAGATCAACTTTTAGAACTCCAACATCCATTTATTGAGCTGCAACTTGACTCACCCAGTAACAGTTAAACTACCACTAATGAGACTTTTATTCACCAATGATGCATTAAATTTATTTTTTTTTTAAAACGCAGACAATTACAATCTTTAGTTATACATTTATTGTTCAGCAATAAATCTCCACAAAAAAACAGTCAATTTAAGATTTTAAAAGAATAGTTCAGCCAAAAACAAAAATTGTGTCATTTACACAGCCTCACGTTGTTCTAAAGGAGATATTTTGAAGAATGCTAGAAACTAAACAGTTGGTGACAACTGACATCCATAACATCTCTCAGAGATGTCAAATACACTGACATTACTCAAAATATCTTCTAGTATGTTCCACAGAAGAAAGTAAGCCATTCAAGTTTGAACCGGCATGAGGGTAGGAATGGGCATCATTTCAATTTTAGCGATCCCGACACCTGTCCCTAACTTTACCCTTAAATTTACCCACACCACCACACCCGTCCCTAACTTTACCCTTAAACTTACCCGTCCCTAACTTTACCCTTAAACTTACCCACGCCACCACACCCGTCCCTAACTTTACCCTTAAATTTACCCACGCCACCACACCCGTCCCTAACTTTACCCTTAAACTTACCCACGCCAGCACACCCGTCCCTAACTTTACCCTTAAACTGACCCACGCCAGCACACCCGTCCCTAACTTTACCCTTAAACTGACCCACGCCAGCACACCCGTCCCTAACTTTACCCTTAAACTGACCCACGCCAGCACACCCGTCCCTAACTTTACCCTTAAACTTACCCGTCCCTAACTTTACCCTTAAACTTACCCGTCCCTAACTTTACCCTTAAACTCACCCACGCCAGCACACCCGTCCCTAACTTTACCCTTAAACTCACCCACGCCAGCACACCCGTCCCTAACTTTACCCTTAAACTTACCCGTCCCTAACTTTACCCTTAAACTCACCCAAGCCAGCACACCCATCCCTAACTTTACCCTTAAACTGACCCACGCCAGCACACCCGTCCCTAACTTTACCCTTAAACTTACCCGTGCCTAACTTTACCCTTAAACTTACCCGTGCCTAACTTTATCCTTAAACTTACCCGTGCCTAACTTTACCCTTAAACTTACCCGTGCCTAACTTTACCCTTAAACTTACCCACGCCACCACACCCGTCCCTAACTTTACCCTTAAACTGACCCACGCCAGCACACCCGTCCCTAACTTTGCCTTAAACTCACCCAAGCCAGCACACCCGTCCCTAACTTTACCCTTAAACTGACCCACGCCAGCACACCGTCCCCTAACTTTACCCTTAAACTTACCCGTGCCTAACTTTACCCTTAAACTTACCCGTGCCTAACTTTATCCTTAAACTTACCCGTGCCTAACTTTACCCTTAAACTTACCCGTGCCTAACTTTACCCTTAAACTTACCCACGCCACCACACCCGTCCCTAACTTTACCCTTAAACTGACCCACGCCAGCACACCCGTCCCTAACTTTACCCTTAAACTTACCCACGCCACCACACACGTCCCGAACTTTACCCTTAAACTGACCCATACCTTAACTTACTTAGCTTTTATTCTGTCAGACGAGCGCTTCCGCTTCTTCCGCTCATGTGTGTGTGGGGGAACGCAGCGCTGCTTTATCATATCACACACATCTGAGTGTGTTAGTGATGTTATAATGCTACTCTGTGCGTTCACTCGGCGCTACTATGAGACACTTGTTCACACTGCAGTGAGAGATCGATATTAGGCATGGTAAAACATGGTACTCTGTGCGGTAAATCAACAACACCAGATTTAAACAATCAGACTAACTGTGTTGAGCTGGAGAACAATGATTAGTTTCTGTCCATCAATGATCCAAACAGTGTCTAATAAAACACATCAGATATTAAAGCGGCTTTGTGTTTCCATGGTTTCTACAAAATAACACCGGAGGGTGACGCGGGTATGATGTCACTGATAGGCGACGCATGGTCCGTGTCCTGGTTAAAATCGCTTATTTCTCTGGATTTAAACATTCTTGGAAACATTTGGGATAATGCAAGTACACAAGTCAACTAAATATATAACACTGTTCTAGTGGTTTTTGGGTAATCCAAAAATCTTACATACTGTGCCTTTAAGGTTGCATGGGTCAAACAAAAAAAAACACTAAACTATTTTTATTTATTACTTTTTTTGTGGTGGGTCAGTTCAAATTTTGGTCATGAATAAGAGTAAAACACTGACTAAGATCTCAGGTGGGGTATTGATTCAGTGAGCTACCTGCCAAGAACATTTTTACCCAAGAAAAGAAAAACATCAGAGAAGACGGAAAATGACAAAGCCAAAATAGCCATCTATACCAAATATTTAAATAGTTCTGGTTCTGAGAACAACTTTTCAGCATGTTTAACATAAATCCATCAAACTCAGCACAGACCTATTAATGCATTGCATGCATTATGAAGGCAATATGATAATACTGCTAATAAGAGCATAATATATTATGCTCTAGTCATTTGTATAAGAGAAAAATAACATTCTCATGCACACACAATGTATCATTGTATGAGGTTGGGCCCACACCAAAGCACTGAGAAACATGGCTAAAGCCATCTAAAGATAGCAGTGATGAACAAAAATAGATCAAGTCTTGTTAATTTGATGCATTTGTTTTAATGCCAGTTTTTTATTTCAAAGGTTTCTGGGGTTTGTTTATATCGCCTCAAAGCATCAGGCCTCAGTTTGTGTTAGCATGCATAAACTGAAGCAGACGCTTAAACAAGAGGACAGACCTTCAAACTACACATATGCAATACAATGCACTTTAATTTTAGTATATTTATCGTTTAATCGCCACATATGCGTGTATTTTTCCCTGTGTGCATGAAGCGGCTCGGTTAGCACGTGAGCTAACACACACACGGTGTAATGTTCACATTTATACACGAACACAAGACAAACAGCTCATTAGAACATAATACAGACAGATAAACACCAACATCGTGTCTTACCTTCAATAAACAGACTCTTTTTATGATTCATTTTAGTCCATCTCTTCAAAACGTGCTTAATCTCGCGCACGACTTCTGTCACTCCAGCACTTTAAACTCTTTAATGTTTCACATTTGAGCTCATGTTCACATCCCAGTCTGACTCACATTCAATATACGTCAAATTATGTCGCTTGCTTTGTGCTTTTCAGTCCACCTTCAGTCCAAAGGAGCAGAAATCCAGCTGAAAACAGGACGAGAGAGGAGAAATATCCGTCTTACTGCGGTGATAAAAGAGTATTAGGAGAATTACCCGAGCAGTGTGGGAGATTAAAATGCATGTAAGAAAACATTACATTTTTAAGACATTTTTTTGTGAAACTCTGAGCGGTTAAAAGTGCATTATTCTGCAGCTTGAAGCGCTTATTGAGTCACTTCCGCAAAGACTTTTGTGCGATATCATGTCGTAGTAAAGATATATTTGCTAGTGCATTGGTATATATTTCTTAAATAGCAATATTCATCTAGAATATGATAAAATAATAAAGTATCTGAGATTTTAAGGGCCACGGGACATTAGTTGTTGTAGTAGACATTGTAATTTTGATATGCATAATGTTGGGTATGTATATAGATTAAAAAAACAAAATAACACAATAAAATAGAAAACTTAACTTTAAAAGTCAAAGTTACAGAGTTGACATCAGAGCTCCAGTCATGTGATGTCAGTATTCGCAAACATTTTATTATTATATTATTAAAGTATATTATATTATAGGGTCAGCATGGGCACCCTGACTGGTCATACGCAACAAACTGAGATGCTCTGTGTATTCTCTGACACCTTTCTATCAGAACCAGCATTAACTTCTTGAGCAGTTTGAGCTCCAGTAGCTCGTCTGTTTGATCGGACCACACGGGCCAGCCTTCGCTCCCCACGTGCATCAGTGAGCCTTGGCCGCCCATGACCCTGTGGCCGGTTCACCACTGTTCCTTCCTTGGAGCACTTTTGATAGATCCTGACCACTGCAGACCGGGAACACCCCACAAGAGCTGCAGTTTTGGAGATGCTCTGACCCAGTCGTCTAGCCATCACAATCTGGCCCTTGTCAAACTCGCTCAAATCCTTACGCTTACCCATTTTTCCTGCTTCTAACACATCAACTCTGAGGACAAAATGTTCACTTGCTGCCTAATATATCCCACCCACTAACAGGAGCCATGATGAGGAGATCATCAGTGTTATTCACTTCACCTTACGCTTCCCATAATGTTCACACATTAGGTAAGTGGAGAGTAGCGGGTCTTTTAGAGGCCGTTCCAGTGCATTAGACCACATGAGTTTTTACACTCTGTGTTTTCATCTGCCTCTGGAAGTGGTCGAAAGGGGACAAGCTCAAAACACCTGTATTTAGCATCGTCCACTTGTGATCCGATCGACCAAAGCGCATCTGAACACCAGGTGTGAACAGGGTCTTAGTGGAGTGTCTGCCAGACTCAAATCTCCTGGAGTGGAGGAGAATTCTGCAGATATTTTTCAGGTGTCTGAAGTGGTGCTGTTTGCTTTGATAGTAAAAGATCTTGGCAACAGAACACAAGAGGAAGAAGACGACAGGGGAGATTGAAACTGGCTCAGCTGGGTCTTTTGGCACATGTCATTTCCTCTCAGCAGCTCTGAGATTTGTTCCATGCTCACGGAGGGCATCTGTGAGCCAAGGGCTGGAGGTGAGAGGACCGATACTGTCAGAGAGTATCAACAGTTACATCAACATCAAGAGAAGAAGTGGTTAGTGCAGGGGAGGGATGCAGAGATCACAGAGCCGGAGGCGAAAAGAGACTTCCTGCTCGATTTCTGTGCACAGTCAAGCCCACCTTATTTGATTTGATTGGTCCTCTAAATCATTTTGACATCAACTGTGTTTCCACTGTCTCTTCCGGCGCTTGATCGGGCCTCAGCGGGGCCGGGCCAAAAGGGCACTATTTGAGAGGACAGCCATTTGTGGTGGTGTCCGAAACCATAATGGACGCTATCGAGTGCACTTGTTAAATCGCACAAAACACTGCAGTAACGAGAGAATACTACAGAATACCCATAATGCAATGTGTGAGTCGTGCGCCGAATTGGATTCCTGCGTCTCGCCAGAAACTGAATCATCCATCCATCCATTTTCCAGACCGCTGGTCCAGTGTGGATCTAGCGTAATATCATACAGGTATAAATTCCTTTTTAATTGATTATTAAAGTTTAATTAAGGTTTATAATAGTTTCCATGACAGAGTTCAAGATCGGGCATAACATTATGACCTAATATTGTGTTGGTCCCCCTTTTGCTGCCCTGCTCAGCCCTGACCCGTCGAGGCATGGACTCCACTGGACCCCTGAAGGTGTGCTGTGGTATCTGGCACCAAGATGTTAGCAGCAGATCCTTTAAGTCCTGTAAGTTGCAAGGTGGGGCATCCATGGATCGGACTTGTTTGTTCAGCACATCCCACAGATGCTCGACTGGATTGAGATCTGGGGAATTTGCCGGACCACACGAGCCAGCCTTCGCTCCCCACGTGCATCAATGAGCCTCGGCCGCCCATGACCCTGTGGCCGGTTCTCCACTGTTCCTTCCTTGGAGCACTTCTGATAGATCCTGACCACTGCAGACCGGGAACACCCCACAAGAGCTGCAGTTCTGGAGATGCTCTGACCCAGTCGTCCAGCCATCACAATCTGGCCCTTGTCAAACTCGCTCAAATCCTTACGCTTGCCCATTTTTCTTACTTCTAACACATCAACTTTGAGGACAAAATGTTCACTTGCTGCCTAATATATCCCACCCACTAACAGGAGCCGTGATGAAGAGATCATCAGTGTGATTCACCTCACCTGTCAGTGGTCATAATTACTTTTTTTTATGAAGGTAGATCTCCAGGAACAGGACTGGGCATCTCTAATCTATCGGTTATGGAGGACATAGACAGTTCAGCAGAGGGCGCTGGACAATAAAGCCAATTTTTGAAAGAAGATTTGTGTAAGAATCTGTTGAAAGAAGGCTGCATTTATTTGGATGAAAAATACAGTCAAAAACAGTGATATTGTGAAAAAACAGCTAATTTCTAAGATTTTATAATGTGATGGTAACGCCAGTCTTCAGTGTCACATGATCCTTCAGAAGTCTTGATTTGCTGAAACATTTATGATTAGTCAAAAGTGGTTGTGCTGCTTAATGAATTTTTTTTTTTTTTTTCAGGATTCTTTGATGAAAATAATTTTTTGAAGAACAGCATTTATTTGAAATAGTTTTTTTGTACATTCATTCACTGCCTGAAAACATTGAAAGGTGTATTTTACATATACACTATTATGTATATGCTCATGTCTTATAAACATACTTGTACCTCTATTTAAGTTTGAATATATAAATATAATAATTCATAAAAATATGTATGAGTAGAGTCAACTTCATATATACACTCTAAAAAATACTGGTTTAAAAACAACCCAAGTTGGGATTAAAATGGACAAACCCAGCGATTGGGTTGTTAAGAAAACATTTAACCCAACCACTGGGTTTAATCCCAACTTGGGTTGTTTTTAACCCAGCATTTTTTAGAGTGATTTTTCCAGCACTAATTATGATAATATGACACAAATTGCAAGAAATATGTGATTTCAATATTTTCATAACTTTGAAATTGGCCATGACGATAATGACACATCTTCAGAAAGAAATAATTGAACTTCAGCAATCACAAAATAAAAGTCAGACGCTCTCCCAGGTGACATCACCAGTAGGGGGCAGCAGAGAACAATTCAAATCATATTCCTGCTATAATAATGTCATTCTTAATATCATACTGTGTGAGTGAGTGAGAGGTTATAGAAACCTCTACCATACCTGCTGAATTAAAAATAAAATAAAACAGCCGTTATCATCCTATCATTGTATGTGCTCAATACAAAATTAAAATAATAAAAGATACCAGAATCTGTGGCAATGACTCAGATGATCACTGATAACATGATCACCAGCTTCTATCGGTCAGCTCAAGTGGATGTTGTAATAATATAAAGTCAATGTGACATTCCATTCACTTTCCAGTCAAACTGTTTATAATATTTGAACATCCTAATGCGTGCAAGGAAATCTGACCTTTTGTATAAAGTGTCACAAACTGAGTGACCTTTTTCATTTGAGGTCCTTACGTCCTTGTTTTACATTTTTCAAAAACTGTTAGTTTAGAAGTTAAATGAAAGAAAATAAAATCTATTTTGCCATCTATAGTGTACAAGCTATTACAAACGTACTGATAATAGATCTTGCCATCTATTATTATTATATGTAAATGTAATCTTTGAAATATTGTGTTTGTCTGTTTTGTGTGTGCTTGTTTAGATATGTGTGTGTATAGCACACCGGTGGGGTGAGTGTGTGTACGTCCTGTCCACAATAGTGCCCCTCTCATAGACAATGAGGCCCGGCAGAGAGCGGCCTGCGCTCCATTATACCCATAATCCCCATGGCATTGTGCTCCGCCGAGAGAGAGAGCGAGAGAGACAGAAAGAGAGAAAGAGGGAGGAGGGACGAATGTGAGCTCATCCTAAACAACTCTCATCCAGGGTCAGATCCACAGAGAGACACAAAGAGAGAGAGAGAGAGAGAGAGAGAGAGAACGGTAGAAAAGAAACAATCACAGAGACACATTTGAAATGAAAGAGATGGACAGGAAATAAATAAAGGACAAATAAATTAAAGAAAATATGAGTGGTGTTACTGGTGCAAAACCCGCCACCCCAAGTAGAAAAAAAGCAGTGATTTTACTCCTCTTGCTTGACAAAGTGTTTTTGATTTATTTGTTTATCATTTACCTCAATTATTTTTATTTGCTTATTTATTTTGTGAACTTATTGTCTCTTATATCTCTTGGCATATAAATGTCACGCTCACAGTTAATCTGATTACTGTCTCTTTAAGAAGGTTAAGAGCAACCAAAAGCAGGTTTTGAGCACAGACATACAGTATAACACAAAGTTTTCTTTAGCATACTTTTAAAAAGAGTACTTATTATGGAAACAATATATATTTTAAAGTGGTGGTTGATTTCCCCTTTTTACAAGATGTAAAATAAGCCTCTGATGTCCCCAGTGTGTGTGTGTGTGTGTGTGTGTGTGTGTGTGTGTGTGTGTGTGTGTGTGTGTGTGTGTGTGTGTGTGTGTGTGTGTGAAGTTTTAGCTCAAAATACCCCACAGATAATTTTTTATAGCATGTTAAAATTGTCACTTTTTGAGGGTGAGCAAAAACACGCCATTTGTCCCTTTAAATGCAAATCAAGGAAGAGGGCGGAGCTTCAAGAGCTCATGTTAGCAGCTCCGATTACCTCACGCAGACACACACTGAAAATGTCCAAAACTGTTCAGCCTTTTGATCAAACCGGACAATGATGGAGAGACTCAAGAAGAAGAGACAACATGTAGAATGAGACAGGACGTTTCTGAAGGGATAGAGGATGAGTTTATGAGTTAACGATCTTCAGTCATTGATTAGCATATTCTGTCATGATAATCTATAAACCGCTGGTGTGGGAACTGTTGTGAGATGAGCAGAGAATATCTGCTGATGAAGAGAGAACAGGGATAGTTTAGTTTAATTACGGTTATAACTTATGATGTCATCTTGCTTTATGACATGCTATTGCGTTTGTGTTCGTACTGTATCAATAAATGTGAAAGACGGTCGACAGCTTGAGCGACTCCCAAATGTGCTCGACTACAACAGCTCTTCCTGTTCTCAACATGTTCCCGGGGGCGGGGTTATGTAAATGTTAGGGTTAGTGATGTCACTAACTCGTTGTAGTCCCTACCAGCCGTTTGTTGTAGTCCTTAAAGAGAGATTTCTGTAACAGAAAATATCTCCCTTTGCTTTGAGCGTCGTAACTTTACAGATGTTGTTTCTGCTCAAACAGCGACACTACACACTCACTAAAGATAAATACGTCAAATCATAATCAACCACACCTTTAAAAGAATATGTAATATTTTCAGACACATAATGCATGTTATTTACAATTAAATTAAAATATAGTTTAAATTTCTGCATAAATGCTGGTCGAGTGCGTTAACAAGCATTTATTGTAAACTAAGATACCCTTAAATTTAATTTCCATTGAAACTTTTATGTATTTAAAAATATACTTATAATTACACATTTGTAAGGAAGTTGCAGTTTACGATATTCAATAATTAATATATAAATTATTAATTAATATATTAACTTTAAATATATTATCAAATAACAAACTGCAGTTTTTAATTATAATCAAGTACTTTACATGTGCTTTAGCATGGTTGTCAACACATCAAAATAAGTGTACTTCTTTAAAGCAAGAAGAAAAGATAATTAAAACATGATTTAAAATGTCTGACATTATTAAAAAGTGCACTTTAGTGTGTAAAAAGTGTGTAGTCATGAATGTGTATTCTCTTTAATTACACTTGTGACCTTTTATTTCATTAATATTATATTATTGTCACAGTCAGTGTTGGGTGTAACTAGTTATTAAGTAAGTAGCTACTGTAATTTAATTACTTTTCCTTGAAAAAGAAAAGTAAGGGATTACTCTTATTTATATTCTATTGTAATTGAACTGAATACTGTGTATAGACTGTAGAACAATTATATATAATACAATAGTGGAATTAACATCAAAATTGAAAGTCTAATGTTAAAATGCATGTTTTTATGCATCCTTCTCACATTTGTAATACTTTGGTCAGTTAATACGAATAATTTATGTAGTTTTATATTATTTATTTGAACTAATTAAAAGAGCTGTTTCCATCCTTGAATCACTTAACTCGAGGTTGATATTGGATTTAGAAAGTAATTAGTAATTAAAACTTTTAGGAGAGAGAAATTTGTACAGTAACCTAATTACACTATTGAAGATGTAATTAGTAAATAGTAATTAATTACCTTTTAGAGTAACTTACCCAACACTGGTCACAGTTATGTTCCGTTTTAGTTTCCATTTCATGGTTTCCCCTGTTTCCAGTCTTCGTTTGTTGCTATGGTTTGGATTAGTTAAGCCCTCTGTTTTCTCAGTTCTGTGTTCTGTGTCATTGTTAAGTGTGTAGTGTTTGCTTAGTGTTCTCTTAGTGTTCATTAAAGTTTCTTTGTATTGTTCATTCTGCATCACGCATCATTCTTGGATTCGGCTACACATTGCTCTTGGGTGAACTACACTGGATATACCTGTAGTTCACTTCCTGCTCGAGCCGGGGGATCGTTCTCTTGAGGAGCACACGTGGGATTTTCTAGATCTGCCGTGCCTTATCCATTATCCCGCTCTCTCGCTCTGCACTTTCTACAACGCCTCCAGCATCAATGAGCGGCCGGTCGGGGACACTCCTGCCCATGGAAGGTCCTCAAGGGAGCTTTGTTGCTCATGTGGAGTGGGTGCTGGTTATGTGTGGATCTCCACTGACCGTCTACCCCACAGAGGAGGACATCAACAGTTCTGAATCCACCATGGACTCAGAGCCCAGCCAACCTTCAGCCATGCCCGCAGTGGACTGGCAGCCGGAGCCCGCCATGGAGCCAGAGCACATGCCCAAGGTAGCTTTCATCCTGGAGCCTGAGCCCATCGCAGAGTCTGACCAGGAGCATGAGTCGGCACCAGCATCTGTCACTGAGGGCATATTAGTGGAGTTCGACGGCATGGATTAGAGCCCCACACATAGTCCCATCGCTGAAGTGCACTCACTGAGCTTGGTCCCCCAATTAATTATTATTTGATTTTCTGGATGATGTCATGTTTCAAGGTCTCCAGTCCCCACTGGTCCTGTAGAATCTCCTAAAAGTCTCCTGTCTCCTTCGCCGCTACCATCTAGTCCCAAGCCGTCTTCATCGCTACTGGTTCAGCCCAGTCCCAAGTCATCTTTATCGCCACTGGTTCAGCCAAGTCTCAAGTAATCTTTGTTGCCACTGGTTCAGCCCAGTCTCAAGTATCCTTCATCACCACTGGTTCAGCCCACTCCCAAGTCGTCTTCATCACCACTGGTTCAGCCCACTCCCAAGTAATCTTAACTGCCACTGGTTCAGCCCAGTCTCAAGTATCCTTCATCACCACTGGTTCAGCCCACTCCCAAGTCGTCTTCATCACCACTGGTTCAGCCCATCCCAAGTCATCTTAATTGCCACTGGTTCAGCCCAGTCTCAAGTATCCTTCATCAACACTGGTTCAGCCTACTTCCAAGTCGCCTTCATCACCACTGGTTCAGCCCACTCCCAAGTAATCTTAATCACCACTGGTTTAGCCAAGTCTCAAGTAATCTTTGTTGCCACTGGTTCAGCCCAGTCTCAAGTATCCTTCATCAACACTGGTTCAGCCTACTTCCAAGTCGCCTTCATCACCACTGGTTCAGCCCACTCCCAAGTAATCTTAATCACCACTGGTTTAGCCAAGTCTCAAGTAATCTTTGTTGCCACTGGTTCAGCCCAGTCTCAAGTATCCTTCATCAACACTGGTTCAGCCTACTCCCAAGTCGTCTTAATTGCCACTGGTTCAGCCTATTTTCAAGTAATCTTTGTTGCCACTGGTTCAGCCCACTCCCAAGTCATCTTCATCGGCACTGGTTCAGCCCACTCTCAAGTCATCTTCATTGCCACTGGTTCAGCCCACTCTCAAGTCGTCTTCATCGCCACTGGTTCAGCCCACTCTCAAGTCGTCTTCATCGCCACTGGTTCAGCCCACTCACAAATCGTCTTCATTGCCACTTGTTCAGCCCACTCCCAAGTCGTCTTCATCGGCACTGGTTCAGCCCACTCCCAAGTCGTCTTCATCGCCACTGGTTCAGCTCAGTCCAAAGTAATCTTTGTCGCCGCTGGTTTAGCCTCCCTCTCCCTCTGCCAATGCCGTCCAGTGCCTCGGCCTCACTTCTGCTGTCTGCCTTCAGCCTCTTCAGCCCCTCCCTTAGATCTGCTGCTCAGATCCACCTTGGGATCCCTGTTTGTCCCTCCGAGCCCCAGACTCCACCTTGGACCTCTTCTCCACCTGCTCCACATTGACTCCATGTTCCCTCTGTTCCACCATGGTCTGTCTTCCCTTAGACTCCGCTGGGCTCCCTCGTCCCTCTGGCTCTGCTTCGGATTTGGATCTCCAGCTTCACCTCGACTGTCCTTTCCTCCAGTTCCACCATTGTCCTCAGTCACAACGACTCCGCCCTGATCTACCAAGCCGGCTTCTCCACCTCGATCACACATGCCTGCAGCTCCACCTTGGCCCTCCAGGCCTTTTGTGTCACCCTGGGTCTTCTTCTCCTGGGTCTCCTCCTTTTACGCTGTCACCTTTGGCGGTCTGGCTCCTGGTTCCATTGGTTCTTGCTGTGGGCCTTCGTCTTGGCTCTGCTCTGGGTCTCCCTCTGGCTTCTCTTCTCCTTCTCTGAAGTTCTCCTTCATTTGTTGCTATGGTTTCTGATTATTTACGTACCTCTTACTTGTTTCATTATTGATCATTCCCAGTGTATTTATGCCATCTGTTTTATCAGTTCTGTGTTGTGTATTGTCAGCATCATTGTTAAGTGTGTAGTGTTTGCTTAGAGTTCTCTCAGTGTTCATTAAAGTTTTGTTGTATTCATTCTGCATCACATGTCGTTCTTGGATTCAACTACACAGCCATTACATGAGAATTATCTGCAAGTACAGTTTTATAGAAATACTTTTAAGATTTGAAGTATAATACAGAAGAGGTAAATCACCCAGGTATTTCTCACGCAGTTTTGGACACAGGGCCTGTCTCTATAAAAGCAGAATACTGTGTTACTATACTCTCTTAAGCATTATTTGGACAGTATTGCACAGCATGAAGTATTACATAGCTTAGTCTGCATAATGAGGCAAATATGCTAGCCAATCCAAACCATGGGCGTTCACTTTGAAGTCTAAAAAGAGAAGCAGCCCTAATTGGGTTGTAAATGGTCATGTTTGGTGCAAACAACTTTACTAACATTATAAGTGGACCTCAGGGAAAACAGTGAATGAAAAAATAATGCATGACACACATCACATCAACGAGTCGGTTGTACAGTCCACAGTGCTTTGTGCAATCATTAATGGCAAAAGTATGTTTATTTCATAAGAAACCACTACAAACGGAGCATAATGAATATAATATTTTTATATTTTTTTTACCCTGCTACAAAATATTAATGATATTGATACACACTATCAAATGAAAACAATTATCACATTACAAACAATAAATAAATACTGTGAATAAATAAGGAAAATACTGTAGCCAAGTCAATTTATAGACCTATGGCGGGCCAAGTAAACCTCCTAGAAAAGTCTGCGTCTGTCAACACTGCTCTAAATAGGCGTCTACTATCACCCACAGTGACCAGCTCTGTGAATTGCCAAAATAATTTGATGTTACAGTTAAATTACACCCTTAACTTGAACTTGATCATAAAATGTAACTTCCAAAGACACAGTCACTCAAAGTTAGGAGGTGATCATCACTTGGCTTGACGTTTTTGCAGCGATGCAGCGATGGTGTTTATGTTTGGTTGTTGATTGCATTGTTTTACAGTGTGTTGCAATAGGTACTGTGAACCCCTCAGTGCAAATATCACACAGATGGCTTATACACATAATGATAGATTCTGTATGCATTACTCAAAATGCCAGCAGTTCTGCACAGATTTATATCTCTAACAGTCATTTTGGTGAATGCCAAATGAAACTCTCGTAAGAACTAAACTCATCATGACAAATGGCTCAACACAAAGAGATAGCAAGCCTTTTGTGCAACCACGGGTGATAGCATTCGTATTCATAGGTATTAGTAGAAAAGGTGCACACATACATTTTTGTAGTTTAGACACTAAAACAGTACAATATCCATATTAACAGTATCTAAAATGTAAATAGAGTCGTATACTTAGACGGATCCTCAAACAACTGATTAGAAATGGAGAGTCACATAGTAAATCAAACAGAAACGTCCAAGAAATCCCATTTTAATGCCATCTATATGGGTCTAATGAAAGTAACCATAACCCTTAAGTCATATGCAGGCTTTATATGGCTGAATCATCAAAGCTAAACATGTTGAAAATGCATTTATATTCATTCCATTAATTCAATGTTTATAATTCATATAATACCCTGTTCACACCTGGTGTTGAGATGCGTTTTGGTCGATCGGATCACAAGTGGACGACGATAAATACTAAAGCTCTTTGAGAATGTCCACTTTCGTTCACTTCCACACATTTGATCAGATTGCTTTCGTAGTGATGCTCATGTGTCAAATGCACTGAACGGCCTCTAAAAGATGCTCTTCTCTCCGCCGACTGACCAACATTATGGGAAGCGCGATAGCCAGACGGGATTTACACTTTGTAGGCTGGAGACCCAAGTTTGGTTTCAAGATGAAAAACGTCCCAAACACAATGTTCTCTCACCAAAAAAAAAAAAAAATGTTTACGCTACTGTTCAGTTTATTTAAAGAACAATTTTCATTTAACACCATTGTATTAGGTTTCTCATTCAAATACAGTTGCACTGTGTTAAACCAACTTGAAACAGTTGCGTTTTATCCCAACTCAGTATTTTCATTTTTGAAAGAACAAGTCGGCCAAAAATAACATTTGATGCTCAATTTACCTAAGTAAGTCAATCTAACACGATTCTTTTCAACCACTTTACTTAATATATTTGAGTTAAGAGTACATAAATGAGTTTAGTTAGCATTACAGAAACTAGGAACAGGATTTCCCCTTCCCATCATGCTTTGCACAGGACTGGATAGGGAGGGTAAATGTTGAAATAAAATGTTATTGTATGCGTTTTTTTGTAAAGATGAAAAAATTGGAAGACTTGTTAATGTTTAATGTTCTTTTATGTTTGTATTTAAAAGAGTTTCTGGTATGTTAGTGTTTTTGTTACCATTGTGGTGAAGTGTGCCTGCTAACAACAATTAAAGCTGTTTTAATAATTATAAAACTACTACTTTGGGCATGCCACGGATGAAACAAAACCATCTTCTGGCTAACGCCTAGAGTAAAGATTTTGAAAAAGGTTTTCTTATTAGATAACATTTGTAAAGGTTATAAAAACTGTATTTCACTAAATAAACTAATCAATTAAACTGTATTACTTGTTTTGATATTAATTTTAGGATAATTGAACTTAATAGTTTTGGATAAATTTAAGAATGTTAACCTGATTCAACTAAATGGCATTGAATTAACCTTGTGTAAAAAGTTTAAATGGAACATAACCCAGTTAGTGGAACCTGTTGACATAAAAACGTAAAAAAGTAAATCAAATGTATAATTTTTACACACTCACAGCGCTCACCGTGGTCTGTCAGAGAAGCGAAAGCTGATGCTCTCGGTATGTTTTTCCACCGTCTCCGGTCGGGTTCATATGTACATTTCGTGAGCTTATTTTGTCAATTAGTTCGAAAGATCTCAAAAAACCCACACATTTACCCGCCCATAGACCCTCCCTTGAAGAAATCAGGACAGAAGTGAATGAAAGTGGACAAAAGAGATGGATTAAAACACCAGGTGTAAACGGGAATGTGTCTCCCTCGTCTACTTGTGATCCGAACACAACGCTTCTTAACACCAGATGTAAACAGGGCCTAAAATGCTTTATGTTTCAAATACTGTCAATTCTTTGATTCTGCACATATTCAGTGTAAAAACATACGTATGTGCGAATGTGAATACCTATGAATGCTAATGAAATCATGTTGGTGTCATACAAGCTCACAATGGGCAAAAACGCAATCCCATCAGCAGTAGCAATCCAATCCAGGGCTCAGGTCCACCTCACAATCAACCTGCTTTGGTTAAATAGCTTATTTTAAGTTGAGTTGCAGTACAGCTCTGTTGAATTACTTTCACCCATCGCTTACATCAGCTCTCTCTTCTGTTCACTGTTCATTTTGTCACAAAAAGTAATCCGGAGGAGTGGGAGAAGGCGAGGTGTTGGGATGGGAAGGCTGAGTGTCGTTTGAACTGATGAGCTTCTCGTAACGTGCTTTGTACGAGTCTCGCTCTCTTAACACGCGAGACAGCTCGCACTGCAGCTGCTCCAGCTGGAGGAATCAGAAGAACAGATGGGAAATACTGTAGATTAATATTGGGTGTCATTTCACAGTACAGGTTCACTTGTAGTTAATTCATGAGTTCACATGGACTAACAAACTTCTTAATCTGTACATTGTTAAAAGTTGTATTTTTTAATATTATAGGTAAAGCATTAACTAACCTTAACTAATGGGACCTTATTGTAAAGTGTTTCAAAACCTAGTGAGCTGCCTTGCTTGTTACAGTGGATTCTGGGATTGGCTTCTTGCAGTGTTGCATTAAAAAGCTGACAAGCAGCAGAACTGTTCTTCTCTAATGGAACGTTCTATTGTATCATTTTGTAAACATTATTTGAATGTTACTTTTGAATGTTCTGAAACAAGTAGGCCTAAAAACATTTAAAGGGATAGTTCACCCAAAAATGAAAATGACCCCATGATTTTCTCATCCTCAAGTCATCCTAGGTGTGTATGACTTTCTTCTTTCAGACGAACACAATCAGAGTTATATTAATAAATGTCCTGGCTAATCCAAGCTTTATAATGGCAGCCCAAGATTTGAAGTCCATAAAAGTGTATATATCCATCATATAACTGCTCCACACGGCTCCGGAGCATAAAGGCCTTCTGAAGTGAAGCGATGGGCTTTTTTCATACGTTTTCAAATCTTGGGCTCTCATTCACTGCCATTATAAAGCTTGGAAGAGCCAGGACTGTTTTAATATAACTCTGATTATGTTCGCCTGAAAGAAGAAAGTCATACACACCTAGGATGACTTGAGGATGAGTAAATCATGGGGTCATTTTCATTTTTGGGTGAACTATCCCTTTAATCCTCTGGTGCTCTTCACGTGGTGGTCAAAAATGATCAAAAATGTTTTTTTTTAAATTTCAATTAAATGAATGTACTGCATTTTAGTTCAATAATGTTTTTTTTTTTTTTATTGAATATTTTGTATTTTTTAGAAGATTTTATGGTACTAAATTATATTTCTGCTGTAGTTATAATCCATTTATTCACCTTTTGAGCATAGACCTGAAAATTACATTTCCAACTTAAACTGGTAAATCTTGAATGCTTTAGAGCACAGACTGAAGTTTGGTCTCTTTTCAAAGAAGACACGTGGCAGATTATTGCTGAAGTGAGTAAAGTTTAAAAAAGTGAACTTAAAGATTTTTAGATTTATTGTTATGAAAAATGCACAAAAATACTATTATCAATTTTTACATGAAAAACATATTTTCAAAACCATGTTTTACTCTAAAACTTCAAGAAGATCAAAGCCATAATTCTACACAAGTTGCGTTCCAAATTTGAACTTGATATCTCAAAAAATGAGCTTTCAGTCAGATCTTGTTTGGGTGCAGTACCAAACTCTTCCACTAGATGAGATTAATCCCTCATTGATTTCCAGTGAGCGAGGAACACACAAGTGACTATTTTCTTCAGGACCATTTATCCTTTTTGAATCACATCCATGATTCTTTTGTGTTCACACAGCAAGTGCCAAAACCTTTACCAAGTTTCATACCGAAGTAAAAAAGAGCACATTAGATGTCCAACTAAAATGTTTCACTTGTTTTAAGTAATATTTTTGTGATAACATTTGGAGAACATAATTAAAGATAACTCGAATGTGGAATATTATTGTTATTGGAAGAATATTTGTTCATAACTTTGAGAGAACCCTTATAGTTGGGGGCACTTTAATGTTTTTGATTCAAGATTATTAAAAAAATAATGATGCGCACGGATGAATAATTTATAATAAACACTGCAATACATTAAAAAATGCAATTTTCCAAATAATTTAATTGTCCAAAAGAAGGGTTTATGATGCCTAGAAATGCTGTTTAGAGCCAAGTTTCCACCGCGGGAACTTTCCCCAGGAACTAGGGACTTTGGGGTGGACGTCCTGCTCGTGAGGTAGCACTTTTTCAGGAACTTTTGGGGGTGGGACTTGTGCGCTGAACATGCTGATTGGTTCACACAGCATTTTACTTCATCCTAAAAGTCTGTTGCGGTGCGTGCAGTAAGAGCTGTTTGCTATTCGAATCAACAATGGAGTTAAAAAAACAAAACAATAGGCCGACGACGAGGTTCAGGCTTTGTTAAGCTTATATGCGGAGGACGAAATCCAGTGGGAACTGGCAAGTCGCGCACAGTCCTACGTCACCGGACTAATCTTCACGGTACTTTAGACCGAGATGGAAATGCAGACAGCAGCGGGTCTGGGGGAAAAAGAGTTCCTGGTTCCCCCATTTCGGTGGAAATGGGACTTAGGTAGGCAGCTGACTAGGTTTCCCAGACAGTAACATAGTGTCGGCCCAGATCCAGCCCACATCTGGTACACATGGAATCCACACGCACCATATGTGGGCCAGATCTAGGTCGACATGTTGCTGTCTGGGTTGGGAAGAGAGCTACTGTGTTATGCTTGTATTTGTCATATTTCAGTGTTTGATGTGCGTGTTGTGTACCTGCTGTGTGAGAATATGTTTCTCGGACTCGAGTGCGTGCCGGTGCTGGAGTCGCTTGTACCGGCAGGACTGGGCGTAACCACGATTCTTCAGCGTCCGTCTTTTCTGCTTCAAACGAACCACCTCGTCTTTGCTCACTCCACGCAGATGTCTGTTCAGCTCCCGCACAGACAGACTTACCAACTGCTCATCAGAAAAACGCTCATCCACCCCACACTGAAAGAGACAGAGACAAAAAGAGATAAGTCCCAGAGATTTGCCACAGAATGGACACATGATCATGATAATTAAAGCTTCATCAAACACTCACACGGACAAAATGGAGAAATGAATAGCGCAGCACATGATGAAAACAGCGCAGTCATATAGAAGTATTATTTATTTAGTTTGTTTTGCCTCATGGCTTTTGTGTCACTACTAGAACTGAACTACTAGATTCTCTCTATTAACTAGTTGCTTATTATCATGCATATTACTAGGATATTGTCTGTTTATTAGTACTTATAAAGCACATATTAATGCCTTATTCTACATCCCTTAATCAAACCCAGTACCTGAACTAACAACTACCTTACTAACTATTAATAGCAGTAATTAGGAGTTTATTGAAAATGTATGAGCTTTGTGTGTCTATAGAGTATGTGAGCGTCTTTGTGCATGTGTGATTTTGGCAGCACATTTCCATACAGCATAATCTGACTGAGTGTAAGTGACAGTGATCAGGATTACATCTCAATAATAGTAGATATTATCATAATCTGATAGCGCTGCTCCACATTTAGAGGCAGACATCCACCAGTCCTATCCATCAAACTGCTTTCAACACACCTCGCGACAATAATGTCACTTAATGCGAAACAAGGCGCTTGAACCAACGCTTTCTTATTGTACTTATGCAAACCCTTGTGAAAAAGAATGTGCACTTGCAATGTACTTCAAATCTTTGTTAAATATGTTACATACTGTAGTAATAACAGAAAATGATGCATAATTACATGCAACTAACCTAAACCTAATCCTACCATAACCCTATAGTAAGTACATGTAGCTAATTAATATTACTCAGTACTTAAATATATAATTACACTGTAACACATTCTGTACACTTTAACTACATTTCAACTACAACAGAAGAAACTTACAATAAGTGCACTGTAAAAAATATGATCAATAAGTTATGACAACATATGTTTTACATTGCTCATCAAATTAAGTTAAGCAATTAGCTACAAGATTCAACTCATGTTTAAGTCAGTTTAATGTAATTTAAGTTGAAATTACTTAAACATCCAAGTTGATTGTACTTATAAATTTAAGTATGGGTCAAAAAAGCACAAAAGTTCAGCTAACTGTATTTAACATACATTAACCTATAATATATTTAATTTACATTAATTTAGCACTTAAGTATATTCTTTTAAAGTACATTACTGTATGTCCGTCATAAATACTATTAGTATTAAGTTAAAGCGCACTTCATTTCACAAAGGAAATGTGATTAGTCTCACTGGTGGATCAGTCTTTGCATTTTATTAACAATTATTAATTAAATATCATTAAATGCAGGCTCTGTGATTGTCAGGGTTATGTTTAGCTCTGTTTAGAATATGTTTACAACTTTCAACTGAAAACGGGTAAGCTTTTTATGCGTTTTGGACGTTAATTTACACGTCAACAGCATTTTGGGGGCCTGAAAAGTGTAAGCACAACTTTACTGTCCCCATGTAAACAACAAAAACGTGATTCTGTGAAAACGGTGACGTAATGCGTATTATGCGTTCGCGGGGTGTTTCTTGACAACTGATTGCCTAAATTGTTTTGAGTTTTGCCAAATTATTCAGGTTTACGGTGTATGTGAGATTAGAATAAGTGTGTCCCAATGCATAGTATATTGAAAAGAGTATGCAAAAAGTCCCTGGATGGTCTACTATTACCGGTAGATTTTCGAAGTGTGGATCTGTGCACACTATAAAGGCTAATATTGCCCACAACCCATTGCGCTTTGGAGGAGGATTCGGTTCAGAACTACAAACATGAGTAAAAAGTGTTAAAAACTACAAAACATGGTGGATATGTGTGTCCGACGGTGAGAGGTTTAGATAAAGGTTTTGAGTGACTAATAATCAGTTTAACCCAAGTGGCAACCTCCCCCAGTTTCTCTTGAAGTCAATACGGAAGTGACTTAAACTGCAGTTCATGGACCGGCTCCAGAAGGGAGCAGAATCTCATTGAGCTCCATGTTAAAATGCCCAACTTTACAGCAGAATAAAACATGTTTACAGTCTGGGACAAATTGTGGTTTTGGTCTATACGGCTAATTTTGCCCTTCATGACAACTGTGAGGGGGTGAATTTTTTTTTTTATAACTTATTTGTTTACATTATATAAAGCCTTAAAGTTCTGCATAATTAAGGGCATGGCCACTTTGAGTGACAGGTGGATTGCTGTTTGTCTGCTGTCTGTTAGTCATCACATCACCTCAGCTCTGCCCACGTCCCGCCTCTTTGCCCATTGTCAGTTATCCGGGCGTGACGCACGGTGACGCGCTGCCAAGATGGCAACGGCCAGCTCGACCCTACTTTATGCTTCAAAACTGCTCTTCAGAATCCTATGGATGACCTCACGGACACTACGTCTATATTTTTTTTACAGTCTATGGTATAACCTGATAAAAAAATATAATATTTCATCTACAATAGCAATGTGGACTTTTATAAAGATCTGTTTAGGCATTAACTTTTTAAATGCATCATTACGCATTAATATGAGGAGAGTCTCCGCATGAAGATTAACGTGCTACTGCATTTCTGATAAAATATAGAGGATTTTAACTGTGACAAGATGATTGACAGGCCAGTTTACGGTGACAGGATACGACAGAGAGCAAAGATGCAATTGTATGACATGATAGTATGTCCCAAAGATTCTTGTTGAGACTCTTCTGCTACACACTCAACAGTGTAAACAGTGTAACAAAACGAGCCGTAGTATAAGTAGGCGAATTGGGACGCAGTTCTGTGTTCTCTAGTTAGTTTCCTTGTTGTTAATTAGCTGGTCTAGACTCTTGATTACCTCTCCCTGTGTATTTAAGCCCTGAAATTAAAATAAACTTTTGTTTATCTGATTTTCAAACACTTTTTTTGTGACCTAAAACTCCTATTGAGCCTATGGAGAAAATACTTTGGCCACTGAAAAAGTCTGAAAGCTGTTAAAAGTATCGGATGTATCGGATGAATCTTTCCTGGAGCTCAAACAATAACAGCGTGGCATTAGCAACGCCAAGGTCATGGGTTCGAATCCCAGGGAAAGCAAGAACTGACAAAAAAATGTAAAAATGTGTACCTTGAATGCAATGTAAGTCGCTTTGGATAAAAGCGTCTGCCAAATGCATAAATGTAAAATGTAAATGAAATGTATGTGAATGTGTTGACAGCAGTTTTAGGAGGGTTTTACCTGAGTGACCTGCAGATGATGGTGATGGTGATGATGATGATAATGGCCTTGCATTGGATGGTGTGGGTGATGGAGGCGGCTCTGTGGACTCAGGGGTTGTGAGAAGGGACTGGTCGATGTGTTGACATTGGAAAGAGATGGAGGGGTGGAAGAGACGACCAGTATGGGGCGGTGACACATGTCTGACGGCTTGTTAAGAACAACATCAGCACCGCTGTCACTGCTGGAGTCGCCCATGTGACTGCTGCTCGAACTCTGAGACAAAACTGGGAACTGGGAGTGAAAGACAATGCAAACAGATTACAAAGAGTGGCCATTTTTATGCAGGGCTCCAGAATAAGATGGCATGTCAAGTGTTCTCGAGAACCCTGCTCTGTCACATTCATTTGAGCTCAAAAACGTCCTGCAAAAACTCCCTTGGCCACTGTTCCTGGAGTCCGGCGTGTTTTGTATGTTTCCCTAATCCATCACAGGTCATCAGTTCATTAATAGAGACTCCAAGACATGAAATGGGTGTGTGAGATGAAGAAAACATTCAAAATGTCCAGGGTTGAGCCCTAGGACACCCTCCTTTCAAGCAGGGGTCTCAACCCTACCACTCCGCAGAGTTCATCTCTAAACCCAAACGTGGTGTTCAGGGTTACTTGAAAATTACAGGCAGGTGTGTTGAAGTCTATAAGGTAGGGTTGGTGAACCCTGCTGTAGTGTTAGCGTGTTAGCTTGAGCACACTTAAACCAGATAATCAAAGGCTGAATCTGAAATTTCACTGTTCCCTGCGTTAGTCCACTAATGGTTCACTTGAAGGAGTGAATGAAAACGAGTGAGTGAATTCGGACAGCCATTGAGCGTACATCGGTTGTACACTCGTTATTGTGGTGCAATATGGGATTGAATAGGGGCTTGCACACCGGAGTAACCATTTCATAGTTCCTACTATTGGCATAAGTAACCGGATTTTGGTGTGTTCGGACAACAGGAACTAGGAACAATTTTAGTTCTTTTTGGGAGTAGGGTCTTCAGAGTAGGGTCTTACCCAGCACTATAGGAACTACCAGTGACATTATTGTAGGCTGATTGGCTGAATGCATGCGAAACACCAGCACCCACCATTTAACAAAAAAAAAGATATAATATAATAATCACACAGATTATAGTCTATATATTTACTCCAGAATAAACTCTATGAACATGGAAAACAGTGATAGATGGCCCTCTCAACCTTTATGCTAAAGGGAAAATCCAACACAACTTTGAGGGGACCAACCAAAACATGATTATTTCTGCTCAGCTACATTGGACAATATGTCTACTTTCTTTGTATAACAGTTCTGTCTAATAATGTATTAGACAGGATTGGTAAACAGATCGTAAACTAATGAGCGCTGTGTGCTCAGGCTCTGGCGTTCTTAGTGCCGTCAAAATAAAAGTCACAACAACAACAAGCGCGGCTTACGTCACTTTAGAGTTCCTACTGGCAGTGCGAATGCAACCAGGAAAAGTTCCCTAGGGGAACTTTAAGTCCTATGAGAATCAACCTGGTGGCAAGTTCCTAGAACAACCCAGTGCGAAAGCCCCTAATGAGTGCACTCAATAACGTCCACGGTGGTTTCGGACACCACTACAAATGGCTATTTGAGGGTTTAGGGGGCAATTTCAGATTCAGCCTTGGTCTTCAGGATTCATTCAAAATTATAGGAGGTTGTGTTGGAGCAGGGTCGGGACTGAACACTGGAGGAAGGTTCAGGGATCTCCAGGAGTAGGGCTTAAAACCCCTGCATATGCAAATGCCTTGCTGACACATTGCCATAGCATACTAAAGGCCAGATTTACTAAACAGGACAAATTAGCATGGGAGCGCAATTCCAAAAAAATGCAGATGGGAGTGGAAAGTTCAGTGTGTGATCTACTGACAATTAATGAATAATAATGACAAATAATGAAATTAATGAACACAGACGCAGCCGGATCATTTCCATAATGACCAACCCAATCTACCAATACAACCAGTTAGCGTCTGGTTTAAGGCGTGCTTTTTTTGGGGCGGTAAATATGCATATGCAATAAGATCAGCCGCAAAAATAACCCTGTCCATGCCTTTCAGCGCTAATGTTTCACTGTGTGTCTTTAGTAAATCATGACAGTAGTTTTTTAATGCCAAAAGAGGGTTTACTGTTAGTAAATCTGACCCTAAATGTGTGGTCTTCCATTGTTGTAGAGGTAATAAACTGTACTCAAGGGTGCGATAGAGAAACCTGGGTTTCAACTTGACCTAACTTCCTCTGCAAGATTCTCTTCAAATTGTTGTTCTGCCATGACAGTATTTCACAGAGTAAGAAGTCAGACCAAAGAATATGGTAACACTTTATTTTAGGGCTCAATTCTCACTAGTTGCTTATTAGCATGCATATTTCTAGGATATTGGCTGTTTATTAGTACTTATAAAGCACATATTAATGCCTTATTCTGCATCCCATCCTACCCAATACCTTGGGCCCTATCATACAACCGGTGCAATGTGACGGCAGGCACAAGTGTGTTCTGCTAGTTTCAGCCCGACGCAGTTCTCATGCTCACGTCCAGCTCCACGGTGTTTAAATATCAAATGCACTGGCGCATCTGTTCACCCATGGGCGTCTGGTCTGAACACCAGGTGTGTTCAGGGGCATTGTTGGAGCGTTGCTATTGTGAGGAACTGAAAACCACTGACCATTGACCAACACAAACCTGCTCTAAAGTCAATAGTGCAGTATTTGTGTGTTATTTAAAGGGTGTGTTAGTAATATGAGCCTATAGGCGGTGCACAACACACACACACACACTCTGATTATTACACACACAGGGATGCGCAGCAGCACACACACATTTTTAAATATTACAAATAAAAGGATCCCTCTCTGGAGAAGCGTTCAGTCTTTCCTCCATGTAAATAGTAAATCCGCCATGGTGCAAGCGCAACTGGCTTTTAAAGGGAATGGGAGATGAGACTCTGATTGGTTTATTGCACGTTACGCCCAAAACACACCCATGACTCATTAAGAGATTGGGGACAACCCTTTTGGACCATGCGCTGGGTGTGCCGACCGCTTTTTTCTGTCATTAAACTAGCAAAAATGGATTCGGACACGCCCTAAGAGCACCTGCGCCATGAGCTTCAGACCATGCACTTAGATCGTTAAAATAGGGCCCCTAAACTTAACAACTACCTTACTAACTATTAATAAGCAGTAAATTGGGAGTTTATTGAGGCAAAAGTCGTAGTTAATAGTGAATATGTTCCCCATACTAAAGTGTTACCAAGAATACTTTTAACTCTGAGAATGCAACATGTACTTGCATTGCTTTATGAATTGTATCAGTTAACAAATTCTGGAATGCAATGGCGTCCGAAATTGAGCTTTAAAGCATTTGTATCCATGTGCTTCGGCTTGACACACACACAAATGGTCCAAATGTCTCAGATCATACCTGTGAATTCACGGCAGCAGCGGCGGAGTTTAGCAGGGCCTCCACTGCATCCTCACATCCCAGAAACCCTCCTCGATCCCGGTCCCCTCGCTCCGGCACTCCTCCTAGAGCTCCCAGCAGTGACGCGGCACCTCCGGTCTCCCCACCGAACTGCTGCTGCAGTGCAGCCAACCAGAGAAGATCCTCCAGGGAGGTGGGGTTTGAACACGGTGCGGGGCCTCCAGTGGCTGGGCTCCCATCCAGGTTCCCTTGAGAGCCGGAGCTCTGGCCCGATATGTATCCAGTGGAGATGGACAGCGGAAAAGAGAGAGAAGAGGAAGAGGAGGATGCAGATGGCGGCGGGTGTCCGTCACTGAGTGTGGGTGATGGAGGAAGTGAGGTGTAGGGGCTGGAGCTGAGGCTGGAGTCGGGAGGAGGGCAAGGAGCATACGGAGAACCAGTCGTCTCCTGATGGACGCCTGGTTTGGGATATAGGCAGGTTGGAGGAGGCGGAGGTGTGTCGGGCTTCCCTTCAAACTTGAGCAGGTCAAAGTCGTTGAGATACTCCATGGCCAGGGGGCTCGGGGGCAGAGAGGGCAGCGGCAGAGACGAAGACATCGCTGTGTCAACAGGAAGTGGTTGTTGTCTTTTAGTTTTAAAGGCACACAACAACAGAGCTCAGTTTTTACACAGAGAGAGAAACAATAATGTGCCAAATTGTTTTAGGCTTCCCGTTTTATCATCTGAAACTGGCAGAGGGAAGAAAAGAGAGAAGATAGTGAGTAGACAGCCACAGTCTTCTCCTTCATTGTAAACCCTAATGCTCAAAAATGCTCAATTTAAACAAATTAGTTCAATCAAATTAACTTTTGTGAGTATTTAGAACTTTATTTTCCTTTTAAGTTCACAAAACTGACACATTTTAAGTAATCTGGTTTCATTGTTTTGAGTTTTATGAACTTGTTTCTTTTGATTTAGACTAACTTAAATTTAACCGAATCTGGACTGGGATTTCCATTTCCCAGCATGCTTTGCCATGGCACTCAAAAGGGACAGTAAATACTAAAATTAAGTGTTGTATTATGTTTTTTTTTTTTTGTGGAAAATTAATGTTAAGTGGGATATTTGGTAGTGTTTAATGCTTTGTTATGCTAGTTTAGAAGAGTTTCTGTTGTGTTGGTTTTTGGGAGGTTTCCATCATGTGACGAGAGGAGCATGAGCTTAGTTAGAGAACAGATTTATATTAAATGTTTTATATCGCGGTCCTCATTCAGCAATGCTATGCTATGCAAATTATATCAAAGCATTGTGTTATCAACTAGCAAGGTGGCATTTAGTTCTTAACTTGAAGCTAATTCATACATTTAGCTTAAAATTATCATGTAATCTCAATTTAAATATTTTTAGTAGTGGAAATGTAGGCAGCTATAACTACACTGTAAACCTGAAAAAAAAAAACTGGCAAAAGTTTAAGTAAGCAGAACTGGCAGATCTTTATTTTGTAATCAGACATTTTAATTACTCTGAGCTTTAAACATTTGAGAATAAGCTAAATCATTCATTTAACTTAAAAAATGTAATCTCAAATTTTTAGTAGTGGAAACTTGACTAGCTTTAACTAGCTAATTCAATAAATGCTACCTTGCTAATTAGTTGCACAATGCTTTGATAGCATTAGCATAGCACTTGCTGAATGAGGACAGCAATATATTTAATATAAATCTGTTCTCTAACTAAGCTCATGCTCCTCTCGTCACATGATGGAAACCCCACAAAAAACCAACACAACAGAAACTCTTCTAAACTAGCATAGCAAAGCATTAAACACTACTAAATTTCCCACTTAACATGAATCTTGCACACAAAAACATTAACACTTAATTTTAGCATTTACTGTCCCTTTTGAGTGTCATGCTGGGAAATAGAAATTCCAGCCCAGTTTCAGTTAAATTTAAGTTAGTCTAAATTAAAAGAAACAAGTTCATGAACCTCAACACAACGAAACAGTTCAGATTACTTAAAATGTGTCAGTTTTGTGAACTCAGAAGAAAAAGAAAGTTCTAAATACTCATAAAAGTTCACTAGATTGAACTAATTTGTTTCATTTGAGTTGGCTCTACTCAAACCAATTAATTTTTGAGCGTTAGGGTTTCAAAAAGATGTTCAGATCATATTTCACCACAACTTTATTTTTTTAAGGACCATTAAGATTATGGTCCATTTGCATTTTGCTTAAATAAGGTCAATTGTGATGTATTTATCTTAACATCCAAAGTATTCGTTGTACTGTTTTGAGTTTATGCAGATTGTTAATGGGGATCGGAATAATAAAAAAAAAAAGGTCAAGTTCAAAAATTCAAAGTCCCTTCATTTCAACTCCATATAGTGCAGGTACTGTATGATAATCTGTGATTAAATAATAGTTTGACTACATTAGGAGGTACTGACTAAAATACTCCAAACACAGCCCTGACGTCTAGGCTAAAACAAGGCAAAATTTGGCCATTAATAGACGTTTAACCATAGCCCAAGAATAGACAAGTCATCAAGAACATGAACATGTCAAATAAATGAAACCAAACACCTTGTAATCACTGTTGACTTGGTTTACATGATGGAATATCACATCATTCTCACAAGTTATTTTGGCAAAAACGAAATGCAACCAAACTCAAGGTTATTTTGAAGTGGGTTACTCATAGCCGGACTATATCAGGTCTACAGTTAACCGAGATGGTGAAATGACGGCACAATGACATTAGACACAAGATTCACAAAACTGGCTTGATATTACAATAAAGGCTGATAGTAACACCCTTGTTAAAGAATAAAATGGACATTCATTATCTTTAAACCAATTTTAAAGAACCTTTGTGGCTGTTCTTTTACAGTATTGGCTAATTATGTTGATGTGTGTGTGGCAAACAGTTTGAGATTAATAGAGGAAAGGCCTAAATCCAATCCCATAATCTTAATCCATCAATCTAGTCATTCCACAGAACGGCTGCTCCTTAACATAATGTCATAATGTACAACTCAAACAATAGTGGATTATCTGAGGACACGTAAAATATAGATATAGATACGTTCATTATAGACACATCTTATCTATAGAGAACCATTCAGAGCTAAAAACTTATTTTCATGCTGAAATGTGCAAAAATTTAAATTTACAGTGTACATTTTTTTCAATGGACCAAAAATGGCTACATTGACTAAAAATAGTACAAATATGAGGATAAAATATTACTGAAGCACCTTAGATTATGCATGATTCTACATTTTAATATGAATTAACTTGTCTTGAAGTTATAAATAAAATAAAATTTAAAAAGTTTCACTTCATATTGGGCATGGGCTAGATAAACTACCAAAGCTGTAGTTATTAACTATTAAACTATTAAATCTACAAGCAATAATATTCAGAAAATATTAACTGACCATTCATTTATAACATTAGCTTTAATTACAACATTAGCATTAACAGTTAAACCCCTTATTCATTACTGTAGAGACCTTCAAGTGGTTTCAGATGGTCTTTACTTTCATAGCAATATAAGAGAAGATAAATTTGGAAACGAGGGAGATAAAAAAAAAAAGTGAGAACGACATGACAAAACTAGCATGACTTTACAGAGGAAGAAAATGTTCTTACCGTGTGTTGATGTGGACAGCTCACACACATCCTGAGGTAATGACTGACTGATTGACTCCTGCCATGAGTGTGTGTGTGTGTGCGTGTCAGTGTGAGAGCTTGTGTTTGGTGTGAGTGTGTGAGAGCCCCATCCCTCCCCTCTCTGACCCCCTGCTCCAAATCCCCCTCCATCCCTCTCTCTCTCTCTCTCTCTCTCTCTCTCTCTCTCTCTCTCTCTCTCTCTCTCTCTCTCTCTCTCTCACACACACACACACACACACACACACACAATCAACTTATTCTGAAAATGGTAAACTGTCAAATGAGAGCACACATAGTTAAACTTTGTTCGATATCTCCAGTAAAGTTAAAATGATTAACAATCACTTCAGCCAAACAGGCAAACCCTTTACATCCAAAACCCCAAAATAACATTTCTCTACATAACTAAGACACAAAATTTACAGGAGTTCTTGTTTGACCACACGACTCATCACACCTGTATATATATACACACAATATGTCTGACATGACCAATAGCAGAGCAGTTTTTATTATAATATTCATAAAGAAACAGGCCTGATTATGAGCACCGGTCAGAGAGTCATTCTGTGCTGCCATCTAGTGCAGTGACTGAAACATCAGCTGTCTCAATATAACGCTCATACTCAAGTTTAGTATGGAAAAACTATAATAGTAGAGTGTTTCTTACACAAAAATGGTACAAGCATATGGCAAGCTGTTAATTCCCAGCATATGAATACTTGATATCGACAGTTCAATTTTTGCTAGTTAAAATGCTTCTTGATAAATTAGATTTTTACTAGTAGTAATGGCAATGTTTGATGTCAGGAATTGCATTTCCACTAGTAAATATGTGAATTCTTGATATCAACAGCAATGTCCTCACTGCAGAAATATGAATTCTTGATATCAAGAATTTAAAAGATTATAATTCTTGATATCTGTAATTGTATTTTCACTAGTTAACTAATCCAACCAAAGGCTGCCATTCAAATTCAATTGTTGATATCAAGAATGTATTTACTAGTTGAAATTCCACATATCACATATCTGAAATACAATTCTTTTTTTTATATCAATAATTGCGTGATTACTAGTGTCTGTTCTTGATATCAATAATTGAATTGCTACTATAAAATGCTACATTGTTAATTTCTGATATCATGAATGTGATTGTTACTAGCCATAAAAAAGCCATTTTAGATATCTGAAATTACTCTCCTAATTATTGATATCAGAAATAAATTTCCAGACACACTATATTGCCAAAAGTATTGGGACGCCCCTCCAAATCACTGAGTTCAGGTGTTCAATCCCTTCATGGCCACAGGTGTATAAATCAAGCACTAGGCATGCAGACGCTTCTACACACATTTGTGAAAGAATGGCTCGCTCTCAGGAGCTCAGTGAACTCAAGCGTGGTACCGTGATAGGTTGCCATCTGTGCAATAAGTCCATTCCTGAAATTTCCTCACTACTAAATATTCCACGCTCAACTGTTAGTGGGATTATAACAAAGTGGAAGCAAATGGGAACAACAGCAACTCAGCAACGAAAAATCACAGAGCGGGGCCAGCGCATGCTGAGGGTCGCCAGCTTTCTGCAGAGTCAATAGCTCCAGACCTCCAAACTTCTGTGGCCTTCAGATGAGCTCAAGAACAGTGCGTAGAGAGCTTCATGGAATGGGTTTCCATGGCCGAGCAGCTCATCCAAGCCTTACATCACCAAGTGCAATGCAAAGCGTGGGATGCAGTGGAGTAAAGCACGCCGCCACTGGACTCTAGAGCAGTGGAGACGTGTTCTCTGGAGTGACCAATCACGCTTCTCTGTCTGACAATCCCATGGACGAGTCTGGGTTTGGCGGTTGCCAGGAGAACAGGACTTGCCTGACTGCATTGTGCCAAGTGTAAAGTTTGGTGGAGGGGGGATTATGGGATGGGGTTGTTTTTCAGGGGTTGCTCTTGGCCCCTTAGTTCCAGTGAAAGGAACTCTTAATGCTTCAGCATACCAAAACATTTTGGACAATTTCATGCTCCCAACTTTGTGGGAACAGTTTGGGGACGGCCCCTTCCTGTTCCAACATGACTGCGCTCCAGTGCTCAAAGCGTCGGCCCATAAAGACATGGATGAGCGAGTTTGGTGTAGAGGAACTTGACTGGCCTGCACAGAGTCCTGACCTCATCCCGATAGAACACCTTTGGGATGAATTAGAGCGGAGACTGCGAGCCAGGCCTTCTCGTCCAACATCAGTGCCTGACCTCACAAATGCGCTTCTAGAAGAATGGTCAAAAATTCCCATAAACACATTCCTAAACCTTGTGGAAAGCCTTCCCAGAAGAGCTGAAGCTGTTAGAGCTGCAAAGGGTGGGCCGACTCCATATTAAACCCTACGGTTTAAGAATGGGATGGCATTAAAGCTCATGTGCATGTAAAGACAGGTGTCCCGAAACTTTTGGCAATATAGTGTATCAGAAATAACAAATGTAACATGTTGAGATACATTCACAGATTTCAAGAATTAACATTTCAACTAGTGAAAATTGAGTTCTTGATGTCAACAGTTGAATTTGAATGGCAGCCTATGGTGAGATTTAACTAAACAATTATAAATGAAAAAAAAAAAAAAAAACACATTACAGATATCAAGAGTTTTTACAAGTTTGTATACGTGAGAATTGATGATGTCATTGTTGATATCAGTAATTAGCATTTTAACTAGTGAAAACTGAATTGTTGACATCAAGAATTCATACCCTGGGAATGAATACAAGTCGAAACAGCTCGCCATAAAAGCATCTATACAACTATTACTACTAACTCTGATAAGTTTCTGTCTTGATGACCTGAAACCATTAATGAACCAAATTCAATTGTCTACCTAGTCAAGAAATCCTTCCTGTTGAAATTGCTATCATAATTTCAAACTAATCTCAAAGAATGCTAATATTTACTAACATAAAAATACTGCAGATCTTCTAAAACAATACCCAAAATAAATTTCCTTTAACTGTCCTGTAGCAGGACTTATTATAATACAAGTACAAACTATATAATTTAAATAATAACAATAGTCTTGAAAATGTTTACATTATTAATTTGATTATTAATTGATTCTCATTTCAAAATTACAACACAATGCGAAATCGATTCCATTAGGAATCCTGAAATGTGAAGTCATTTTGACGTAATACATTGTCTTGTGCATAACAAAGCTTTTGTTTTTGTGTCTTGGCGTGTTAAGCACTATGTAATTCTGGAGGTTTACTGATGGGCAAAAATTGCCAAACTAGCACTTTTAATGATCCTGGGGGGCTGAAGATGTTAATCTGAGGTGCCTAATAACGTCTCGTTGAGGAATCAATGTGGTAATAATGTCTGAGCAAATCTGATTTAGACACTGGGAGTAATACAGTGAGAAGTGTAATCTCTGACACACACACACACACACACACACACACACACACACACACACACACACACACACACACGAGATGGAGTCACATGCAAGAATTTCTCAGTGAATTTTGAAATTTGCATGTAAAAAAACATTAGTACAATAAAATGATATATAACAGTTTATACATATTATAAATTCTTATATATATATATATATATATATATATATATATATATATATATATATATATATATATATATATATATATATATATATATATACACACTGATCAGGCATAACATTATGACAGGTGAGGTGAATAACACTGATGATGTCTTCCTCACGGCTCCTGTTAGTGGGTGGGATATATTAGGCAGCAAGTGAACATTTTGTCCTCAAAGTTGATGTGTTAGAAGCAGGAAAAATGGGCAAGCGTAAGGATTTGAGCGAGTTTGACAAGGGCCAGATTGTGATGGCTAGACGACTGGGTCAGAGCATCTCCAAAACTGCAGCTCTTGTGGGGTGTTCCCGGTCTGCAGTGGTCAGGATCTATCAAAAGTGCTCCAAGGAAGGAACAGTGGAGAACCGGCCACAGGGTCATGGGCGGCCGAGGCTCATTGATGCACGTGGGGAGCGAAGGCTGGCCCGTGTGGTCCGATCAAACAGACGAGCTACTGGAGCTCAAACTGCTCAAGAAGTTAATGCTGGTTCTGATAGAAAGGTGTCAGAATACATTTCATCATTTGGCGAAGTGATATGGAACTGTAATGCGGTCAAGAAGACTTGCCTGGAACTACTTCCCTGAAAATAATTGCACTCCTTAGAACGTTCGTCAGCAGATCAGATTCAAGCATTCACATATTTAACAACATATCGTTTAGGGACTGCTGTAAACTCTTCTGTCATGTTCAGTGGGAGCATTTTTAGGTACTGACTGATACTTCTGAAAAGAAAACCTAACCACAAATCACCAGTACTCCAGTAAAATTCACAAACAGACAAAAACAAACAAATAAAAAGCAATCCAAACAAAATTCACCTTCATGTCTAAGCAACCAGAACATAATCTTCCTGCAAATGCGCTGATTTCACCCCAAACATAACCTCATATGAGGTCACGAGTACAATGAGAAATTAAAGTGTGCAAAAGAGAGAAAGCCAAGCAAATTGGTTAAGTCATATGGAAGTGTTTTTCCCCCAAATATCTGTTTTACAGTAGTCTAGAATGAAGCATTTTAATGGAGCAGGCAGAGCCTCCAGCCCTCCAGCATTGTGTGCCCATCTGATCCTGAGATACATGTCCTAATCCACACTAACACTGTAACAAGCTAGAGATTAACTATTTCATCCCGCACCCCCATCCCCCGCCCCACACAAAACACATTTATGTTACAGGGTTTAACCCCTTCACCGTCACCCCCTTTTTGAGAATAGACGAGAAAATGCATCTAAACTTAAATGTCTGTAATTCAAGAATGCTTTGGAATATAGACCTAAGGTTGGTCTTGTTTTAAAGAAGACACTTATGAAAGCATTTCAAAATTAAAGAACGAAAAAGTTATGGAAGTTCGGAATCAAATGTACTGTACTAAATATTTTTTATTTTATATAAAATATATATTTTACACATATTTTTACTCTTAAACTTAATATAAAATCAAAGCAATATGTCTAACCAAGTTGTGTTCCTAATTTGAAGTTCCAATGAGATTTTGTACCAAAAATAACCACCGGGTGACACACACATTTCATTATAAGTTGTTTTTCCGTAATAAATTAATACATTTCTGCCCAAATATCACTTCTATCACCAAATATGGAATCTTGGGACTCAGACCTTTCCGACGATGTGTGTTTTGTCAAGATTAGAAAAGGTTTTAATTATAAAGTAGTTAAAATAAATGTTGTAATATGAAACCTGACACCGTCAACTAGGGGAGGAGCTCGCCGGAGGAATTTAGAGTACCGTTTCCATGGTAACACAACATATTTTTTTTCTCAGGATGAATTTTGAGTTTGTGAGCTTTCGAATGATACCTAATTTATTATTATTACAAAAATATGCGTTATGAAAAAAGGCAGTGTGCAGACAATTTAAGAATTTTAGGTCAATTTTAATGGATTAACAAAAAAAAACTACATTTTGGTAATAAAAGTACATTTGAATGAGGAAATAATTAGCAGAACAGAAATAAAAAACAGTTTCCCCCTCCTAAAAACAGCACTTTTCAACAGCATTGGGTAAACAATTGTGATGCTATATCTTTTTTAAAGTTTTGAAGTAATATTCCATGTTGGATTTACTCATGAAATGCAAATGAACACGTTCACCTACCATTAATTTGGACATTGCTCTACTCCAGATCTGAGTATTTCAAATTAACCTCTTAAACCCGAAGCTCAGAGGCTTGCATTACAGTGAACACAAGTTAAATAACCAACTCTTAAAGGGATAGCTCACCCAAAAATGAAAATGACCCCATGATTTGCTCACCCTCAAGTCATCCAAGGTACTGGAAATTCACAGTGAAACTGATGCATGCTGGGTAATTTTCTTATGAGTTACTGTTAATCAACAGCAGAATGATGCTGACATCACAGTAATAAAGTTATCTTTAACCGCCACTGTAAGAAATGATATTGTTTAGTGCTGTAATTGTTCTGAAGTCACCATGATGGGGATCAGTGTTACACTAGCTCGGGATCTTGTATATTCATATTCACATTTATGATCTAGCTGAGACAGAAGTGTGACAAATGAAAATGTTTGTTAAAACAAAGAGAAGCTAGAATATAAAATAAGCTAATTAGCTGATTTTAAGTTAGTCAAACTACACTCACCTAAAGGATTATTAGGAACACCATACTAATACTGTGTTTGACCCCCTTTCGCCTTCAGAACTGCCTTAATTCTACATGGCATTGATTCAACAAGGTGCTGAAAGCATTCTTTAGAAATGTTGGCCCATATTGATAGGATAGCATCTTGCAGTTGATGGAGATTTGTGGGATGCACATCCAGGGCACGAAGCTCCCGTTCCACCACATCCCAAAGATGCTCTATTGGGTTGAGATCTGTTGACTCATGATCTGATGACTCATTGTCATGTTCAAGAAACCAATTTGAAATGATTCGAGCTTTGTGACATGGTGCATTATCCTGCTGAAAGTAGCCATCAGAGAATGGGTACATGGTGGTCATAAAGGGATGGACATGGTCAGAAACAATGCTCAGGTAGGCCGTGGCATTTAAACAATGCCCAATTGGCACTAAGGGGCCTAAAGTGTGCCAAGAAAACATCCCCCACACCATTACACCACCACCACCAGCCTGCACAGTGGTAACAAGGCATGATGGATCCATGTTCTCATTCTGTTTACGCCAATCTGTCTCTACCATCTGAATGTCTCAACAGAAATCAAGACTCATCAGACCAGGCAACATTTTCCCAGTCTTCAACTGTCCAATTTTGGTGAGCTCATGCAAATTGTAGCCTCTTTTTCCTATTTGTAGTGGAGATGAGTGGTACCCGGTGGGGTCTTCTGCTGTTGTAGCCCATCCGCCTCAAGGTTGTGCGTGTTGTGGCTTCACAAATGCTTTGCTGCATACCTTGGTTGTAACGAGTGGTTATTTCAGTCAAAGTTGCTCTTCTATCAGCTTGAATCAGTCGGCCCATTCTCCTCTGACCTCTAGCATCAACAAGGCATTTTCGCCCACAGGACTGCCACATACTGGATGTTTTTCCCTTTTTACACCATTCTTTGTAAACCCTAGAAATGGTTGTGCGTGAAAATCCCAGTAACTGAGCAGATTGTGAAATACCCAGACTGGCCCGTCTGGCACCAACAACCATGCCACGCTCAAAATTGCTTATATCACCTTTCTTTCCCATTCTGACATTCAGTTTGGAGTTCAGGAGATTGTCTTGACCAGGACCACACCCCTAAATGCATTGAAGCAACTGCCATGTGATTGGTTGATTAGATAATTGCATTAATGAGAAATTGAACAGGTGTTCCTAATAATCCTTTAGGTGAGTGTATACGTTTATTAGTGTTATTTCAACATGAATATTTACCAATATTGTTATGCGTTGTAACTTCACAAATCATCAGCAAACCCTAATAAAGTAGTAAACCATATTTAGAGCAGGTTGTCTCGAGTAAAACGAGCCCGCACAAGATAACATGATGCAGTAGATCTTAAGAAAATCCTTACGAATGACATCACATCCTGCTTGGCTAAAGCTATAGGACGTCCGCGATCTGATCGTGTCATAATCATTTCGAAGACTGCGCCTGTCAGCCGCACACGTCATCAAGCCGCTTGCTGTTTTATTTCAGAAAAATAAAATATTTTTAATACAAATACTGTATAATGGATAGTAATTTAATTAAATTAATTAAAAATGATTTTGTAATATACCGTATGTACATACAGAATTCACAAATGTCTTCCCTTGATCACTGAGGATTCATTTTAGGAAAGAATATAATTGTAAAATGTAATTGTCCAGTTTTACAGTGTGTTATTAATGCTTTCACATGTTTTGGTTAGTGTAGGTGGTTCTATCTATGTGTAAATATTCCACCATGTGTGACATGTCAGAGCATTGTGTGTGTGTTCTTTACAGTGTGTATGAATGTGAATATAGATATGCGTCTGTTTATGCGTGGAACATGCAGCCATGTCTGTGTGTGATTAACAGACTGGATTAAGAGGCTGATTGTACCACGGTAATCTGGTGTCAGATTAGCAGATTTGACTGATCTGGTAAACTGTCTGTAATGTAGACACCTCCCACCTGTGTAAAGACACACGGCATTAACTCAAGAAAACCGCGAAATAAATCCCAAGCACAAATGAACAAAAGATTGCTGTTTTTCGGTCGTTTACGGATACTGTTACTGGAACGGCACTGTTTTCATCAGCTCAGGAATCCATAATAATCCATAATTTCACAGCACACACTGAACTCTTCAAATAAAACTCTTGTATTTTATTGGATTATCAGATCATTTTCACGTCTCTCTTCAGCACCATTGCATTGTAATGCAATTTTAAAAATTATACCTAAACCTTCCTTTTAAACATAATGAAAATATCTTGTCTCAGTGTAGATTTTTGTATGTTTTTTCTAAGGCTTTATACATTTTCTTCATTTTAAGAAGAAACAATTAAACAATTGACATTTAATCCTCAAGTGTCCTTCATAGAGCAGATTTCATGGACAAATTTGGGTCTCAGGTGTGATCCCAATTTTTTTTTTTTTTTTTTTTTTTTTTTTTAATAAATGTATCACTATCTTCAGTAAAATAAAAACTCTCAATTTATGCATTTATTTTGTGCATATATTTATTTACCTCTAAAAGTACCATATTTTTAATGTAAAATATGCTTATTTTTTATGTTATATCCTATATATATATTTTTTTTATTATTATTATTATTTTTACTTTAGTTGAAACAGCCAAACCTCAAAATTTGGCATACTTTGGTGACATCTGACATAAAAGTATGTTGGTATAATAACAGCAAAATAGCAAAAATATCAGCCACTGGCTGAAAATATATAAACCAATGTTGTAACAAACGTAACTTCTTAAGTGTTTGTTTAAAAATCATTGGTGTTGGGTAAGATTATATAAACATTTATTTCTAACAACGAAAAAAACCATCACATTTCAATAACTCGTAAAATGGTAAAAGTAAATGGTAACAAATAGGTAATAATAAACAATGCACAACATGTTGTGTTTGGAAGCATCAACAAATCTTGCAGACTTTTTATATGACAAAATAAAAATTAAAAACTGCTCTTTTATAGGCTCATTCAATGCATTGTGTGTGCGTCCTGGTAAACCCTACCTAATGGGGACAAAATGTCCCCACAAAGATGGCAATATCCGAAATCCTTGTCCTTGTGGGGACATTATTTGGTCCCCATGAGAGAAAACATCTTATAAATCAAATGTAAAAATGCAGAATGTTTCTTGTGATGGGCAGGTTTAGGGGTAGTGTGTGTGTGTGTGTGTGTGTGTGTGTGTGTGTGTGTGTGTGTGTGTGTGTGTGTGTGTGTGTGTGTGTGTGTGTGTGTGTGTGTGTGTGTGTGTGTGTGTGTGTGTGTGTGTGTGTGTGTGTGTGTGTGTGTGTGTGTGTGTGTGTGTGTGTGTGTGTGTGTGTGTGTGTGTGTGTGTGTGTGTGTGTGTGTGTGTGTGTGTGTGTGTGTGTGTGTGTGTGTGTGTGTGTGTGTGTGTGTGTGTGTGTGTGTGTGTGTGTGTGTGTGTGTGTGTGTGTGTGTGTGTGTGTGTGTGTGTGTGTGTGTGTGTGTGTGTGTGTGTGTGTGTGTGTGTGTGTGTGTGTGTGTGTGTGTGTGTGTGTGTGTGTGTGTGTGTGTGTGTGTGTGTGTGTGTGTGTGCTTGTGTGTGTGTGTGTGTGTGTGTGTCTGTGTGTGTGTGTGTGTGTGTGTGTGTGTGTGTGTGTGTGTGTGTGTGTGTGTGTGTGTGTGTGTGTGTGTGTGTCTGTGTGAGTGTGTGTGTGTGTGTGTGTGTGTGTGTGTGTGAGTGTGTGTGTGCTTGTGTGTGTGTGTGTGTGTGTGTGTGTGTGTCTGTGTATGTGTGTGTGAGTGTGTGTGTGCTTGTGTGTGTGTGTCTGTGTGTGTGAGTGTGTGTGTGTGTGTATGTGTGTGTCTCTGTGTGAGTGTGTGTGTGTGTGTGTGTGTGTGTGTGTGTGTGTGTCTGTCACATTGAGAATGTTGTATAGGCTCACCCCTTCATTTATGTGTATGTATGATCTGCGTTGTGTTGGATTTATTGATTCTTATGAACAAATAAAAAATGTCTCTGAATTATAGTCTCATTCATTTCCTATGGGTGTCCACTTTTGTCCACGAAGGAGTTTTTTTAAGGAACATTATTGAATCAAGTCCAACTTTTTTGTGTGTGTTCAGGTGGCAAACTTAGGAAAAGTAGCCGTGTCTTTTCCCGCTCAGATTAAGGAAACTATTTAAAAAAACAAAAACAAGTGATTTTGCCCATATTTGTCCCGAAGGACCATTTAGGGTTAAGAGAGTGAAATATGAAATATTTGAACGTCATGTTTTAAGTTATCAAAATGAAATGAAAAAGACTGCTCTGTTTGTTTTGTTTTGTCTGTTGGAGTTAATGAGCTCTGTCTGGTGACAGTGTCTGCTTTTGACCCTGAAACCCTCAAAACAACCACACAAACATGGGCATTAGCTGTAATCTGGATAGACTAAAGCAGACAAAAACTGGTATAAGTGGCAGACAGTAAGTGGTAAAAAGAGGGTTAAATGTAGGTAAGAAGAGGAGAAGAAGTAAGGGATCAGAGGATTAGGATGGTCGATACACATTATCTTACCCTCCAGTCTGAAAGATGACACTAAATCTGTTAAACTCACCCACCTCTCACCCCACCCCTCTCATCAGCTCTGGCAATAGTGAACAATCTTTATATATATTAAAACTACACTTGAGTATTTTACAACTAGTATTGCCAATGAATACTCGCGCTTACATAAAAATTAAAATGAGGAAATGCAAGAACTCACTGTCTTTGTTTATTATTAAAAAAACGCCACAACTCTCTCTGGGTCGTGATCTGGCACTCCATTACAGCGCACAAACCCCAAATCAGTTTGAACATGTTATGTATTAGTCATAAATAATGATTCTGGACAGAATGGAGGGCAGGACATGTAGGCCTCATCTTTTGAATGCAAACTGGAGGCCGTTTCACCACCAGAGGCCAGTAAAGCGTTAGTCAAACTCAAGAGGTCAGTGTGACCCTGTTAGCCCCTGATGGGCGATACGTCTCATTAACAGTGTTGGGGAAAGTTACTTTAAAATAAAGACAAGATTTAAAAGGCTGTGAGATGGGATGGATCAAATTGTTTTCTTGTAGGCCTATATTATTTTATGTTCTTATATATTCTTTTATCATTTATTAATAATAAACTGCATTCGAATGCTTGCTGTCTATAGGCACCATCATGCACAATACAATATAATAGGCAATATGTTAATACCAAAATATATATTATTATAGGCCTATACATTTCTGATAATTCCAGGTTGCTATGAGGCTGTTTATGCACTTAACTCGTGGGAATACCGTTTCCATGAAAGGCTGTACATGGTCTCAACAATGCTTAGGTAGGTGGTACGTGTCAAAGTAACATCCACAAGGATGGCAGGACCCAAGGTTTCCCAGCAGAACATTGCCCAAAGCATCACACTGCCTCCGCCGGCTTGCCTTCTTCCCATAGTGCATCCTGGTGCCATGTGTGCAAACTGAGATGCTCTGTGTATTCTGACACTGCTCTGACCCAGTCGTCTAGCCATCACAATCTGGCCCTTGTCAAACTCGCTCAAATCCTTACACTTGCCCATTTTTCCTGCTTCTAACACATCAACTCTGAGGACAAAATGTTCACTTGCAGCCTAATATATCCCACCCACTAACAGGAGCCGTGAGGAAGAGATCATCAGTGTTATTCACTTCACCTGTCAGTGGTCATAATGTTATGCCTGATCAGTGTATTATCACGTTCCCATGAGTTTATATCTCGTGGCCACCACAAAACTAACATGTCCCCTCCCCATGTTACATGACAACAAATTAGAGCTCCAATAATAAAATAAGACGTGCACAGATTCAGTATTTTTAACAGATAAACAAATAATATTGTAGGGGAGACCAGGTATAGTTGTAACACAGGGAGAGTTGTAACACTACCAATTCCACGAATCACAGATAAGATCAGTTTCCTCTGGCTTCCTTTACGATCCCACATGGAGGTTTTCCAGTCTGTGTTGCTATCTCTCCTGAAGCTACAGCAGAAAATCTAATTCTGAGGTAAGAAAGTAAAAAAAAAAAAAAACAAGATAATATTTTGTTTAGTACTTCTACCGTTGTAGATAATGTTGTATGAGTTATATCAGGTCAAAGTGTAGTTTCTCTAGTAAAGAATGGTGCATCAGCCTCCTGCTAATGTCAAAGCAACATGCTAATACAGCTAGCTAAACAATGGGTGACAGTGGCAGGGTTTTTTAACATGTTTTGAAACAACTATCCACTTACATACAACTAAGAACATTTTTGTGATTGTAATAATTCTACAGAATGCCTATGTTTATGTTAATTTGGTCTCGCTCACACACACACACACACACACACACACACACACACACACACACACACACACACACACACACACACACACACACACACACACACACACCTATATGAATGTGCATGTACAGACATGCACAAACACACACACAATATGCACATACACTCTCCATATTCACACATATTTTATTGTTGCAGCCATTCATTTAAAATAAAACTGTTGTGGCATATCACTTGGAGTACCCTTAGTTTTTGTGCATTTTGTCTACATGTTACAACTTACCCCAGTATGTGATACAACTTACCCCAGTATGTGTTACAACTTACCCCAGTGTGTGTTACAACTTACCCCAGTGTGTTACAACTTACCCCAGTATGTGTTACAACTTACCCCAGTGTGTGTTACAACTTACCCCAGTGTGTTACAACTTACCCCAGTGTGTGTTACAACTTACCCCAGTATGTGTTACAACTTACCCCAGTATGTGATACAACTTACCCCAGTATGTGATACAACTTACCCCAGTGTGTTACAACTTACCCCAGTATGCGTTACAACTTACCCCAGTATGTGATACAACTTACCCCAGTGTGTGTTACAGCTTACCCCAGTATGTGATACAACTTACCCCAGTGTGTGTTACAGCTTACCTCAGTATGTGATACAACTTACCCCAGTATGTGATACAACTTACCCCAGTGTGTGTTACAACTTACCCCAGTATGCGTTACAACTTACCCCAATATGTGTTACAACTTACCCCAGTGTGTGTTACAGCTTACCCCAGTATGTGATACAACTTACCCCAGTGTGTGTTACAGCTTACCCCAGTATGTGATACAACTTACCCCAGTGTGTGTTACAACTTACCCCAGTATGTGATACAACTTACCCCAGTATGTGATACAACTTACCCCAGTGTGTGTTACAGCTTACCTCAGTATGTGATACAACTTACCCCAGTGTGTGTTACAGCTTACCTCAGTATGTGATACAACTTACCCCAGTAAGGGGTAAAAATTTCAGACGTGTAGCTAAAAAAGGGTAGTTTTAGGTGCTGAAGAAAAAAGTGTTACAACCATACCCGGTCTCCCCTATATAAATTAGTTCACCACATAATGATAGAAATATTACAGAATATTGCTGTCCTGAAATTGTTTGAACTGCGTACATGTCACAAAGTGATTCTGCAGTGACACCCAGAGCTCAGTGCTATACACAACTCCTACTGTAACCAGACCACTGCTGCTCCTGTAGAAGTGGGGTAAGCAGTTAAGAATTACGCTTTTCTCACTAGCCTCCAGTTTTTCTGTCCTTTATGTGTTTATTATTTCTCCTACATGGACTGTTGAGACACATCTGAAGTTTATAAACCATAACTGAGACCTTCAATGAATCTGCTGAGCTGTGAAAGAGGAATGTCTGAGCATGAATATTTTCTGTTCTAGCATAATCACATTTCCTTCTTACCTGTGGCGAAGGGTGGAGCGTCAGGTTAATGATTTATGTCCATCAAGCTGATCTTTCTGCCAGAACACACCGATCTGGAGTGAGTGAGAGCTTGAGTGTTCAGGTAGGTTTCATTAACAGATAAAACAAAGATTTGATTATGGTCAGTAGAGATGACAAACAGGTATTATTTGGATGGATCAACACTGTGTATCTGTGCTGCTGTGATTTTGTGGGATACCTAGCAATGCCTTATGTATCTACTATGCCTTGGCAATAACCCTAGGCATGTGATGGGACAGAGCGCTCTAATCTAAAGAACATTTCATATCTCTGCACAGGTATAATGTTATCCATCATGTTGTCCACCAACCCTGCCTAAACCCTTAAATTGTCTTTAGCAAGCAATGGGCACTTGCAGGATTTCAGTAGACCCTGAACAACTCTTCAGTCATAAAGCGTACAGCATAGAGGGCAATGAGGATAGCTAATCATTTCCTCAAAGGTTAACATTGGCTTTTAAAATGCTGCATCATAAAATGGATTCCATTTCAATGGAAGTCATTTCTACTTATTCCTGACTTTTGACTCGCAGCATAAAGTGTGACCCAGTTCATTCTTTACATTGGTTTTATTTCTATGTGACATTAAAAAACAATTTTATCTGAAATAGATGATACTACAATAATAAAACAGTGTCTGTTTGTGACTGGCTGTATAAAAACCCTCAAGAAATGTAAGGAAATGTGTGCTCTGTGATTGTAATTTCTGTTCTTCTGATAATGGCTGTTGACACATTGGCTGATGATCATAATGATGATGATGATGATGATGATGATGCATCAGCCTTTGTGTTATGAGGTAAATTATAGGTGATTATTAAATGTAATATGTAAATATGCTGTATGTAAGTTTTTGACTGTACTAAAGCAAAAAATACCATAGTGTGTTTGCAGATATTTCTCTCTACTCGTTTCTCTGAAAAGCAATGCTACAGCCAGTTATTATACTCTGAAATGTGCCTGTTTTTGTTTTGGTCTGTGTGATACCGCACGTTGCCAGTTTACCCAATAGTATTTCAACACCATAGGTTGCAGGTTGGAATAAAACACAGTGTATTGTAGCCATGGAAGCCAGCGAACAAACTGGGTGAGATATCGCAGATTCTACCCGACCTTAAAACGCCTTGGTAGCCATCTAAAAACCTCTATGAATGAGAGCATATTAAAATCAACTCATCTACTTACAGTGTTTAAGTCTCCTCACCTTTCACTGTCAATTGCGCCCGCTCTTGTTGCGTGTCCTCAAACTGGCAACCGGTGTGAGTGTCAAGTCTGAGGAGGAGGGGGCGGGACAAACTATATTTTGAATTTGGACTGCAGTACCCATTTCAACCACTAGCTGTCATTCCTACATACAGCACCTTTAAGTATTGTATATACAACTGTTTCAATATAAAAATATGTATTTACATGATAATTATTGTATTGCCCAATACCTGGTGGCATAAATACTGGATAATAATCTGTAGAAACAGAGGTAGATAGTAGTGGGTTTGCTAGCCAAGGTGGAGATAACCTGTGGAAAAAAAAACTGTGTCTGGATGCTCTAGTGCACAGAGATCTGTAGCGTCTGCCTGATGGCAGAAGTGCAAACAGGCTGTGGCCGGGGTGAAAGGGGTCCGTGATGAAATTACCTGCTGTTTCTTTACTCTGGAGATGTACAAGTGTTGGAGGTTGACAGTCAGTAAAGAAAAAGAAAGAACAGATACATTACAAGCATAGATGTGTGGAGTGTGCAGTTGCGGTGCATAAGTGCCACCACCTGGAGTGCCACCACCTGCGCAACTTCCATAAGCTGTGAGCCTTACAGTGCTGCTAGACAGGCCGCCTCTGCCCTGCATGCGATGGCCACCTTGCAAGTCTAGAGGCCAAAGCACTCAATGCTCAAGGGTTGTTCTGAGCCGGGGTTGATGCAGGAACTGCACACGGTGACTGACTGATGAAAGTCACAGTGCAGGCCTTCGGCCAGATGATGTCCCCCTTGGTGGTCCGGAAAACGCCCCCTGAGGTGCTAGATGTAGATGAAGTGAGATTTCTTGATGCTCCCATCTCTGTCACATTTTTGAGGGCTGTGCCCAGCAGTTCTCGGCAGTCCAGAAGCAGGCTGAATCAAGAGCCTGCCCCGACATGCTGCTAACAGGTGAGCTGCCCCCAGTCTGTTTGTGGCTAAAAAAGAAGTGCTCCAGCATCGTCAAGACCCAAAAACTCCCCACACCCATGCAGGGAAACGACACTGTCCGTCTAAGCCGCTGCTACATCCTCCAAACGGTGAAACACCATCCCTGAGATGGGCGACCCGGAGATGGAGGGAAGCTGCTCTTCCCTGCAGGAGGGCCGGGTGGAGAGTCTCTTGTTTGCCAAATTTTCATCTCTGGATCCGAAGAGGGCTTGGTTGACAGTGAGCAATGCTATGGCTTGTCACTCTCGTCCCTCTCTTCTTTCCCCAGTATGCAGGAGCCTGCGCTTCAAGGGTGCGACGCCTTCTTATGTGATTCTTGTCATTCCCTCACAGGAAACATGGAGCCAGCTCAGTGTTGCATCGCACACTCAGACCCCACTCCAGGACGCTATGCCTTCCAGGTTGGGTCCCTGTCCTCCACCTCGCTGCCCCACAGTGGGTAGCCTATGTCTGTGGTCCCACTGGTTCCACTTGCTCAGTGTCTGGGAGCCTGGCTAGCGCTTCCCAGCACGTCATGCTGGCTCATTTGGACTATCAGTCCTACTGGCGAAGGATGTGATAGAGCCGGTCGGTCCCTACAGTCAATATGAGGTCAGGGTTTTACAGCCCCTACTTCATTGTCCCCAAGAAAGGCGGTGGGTTACAACCGATCTTGGATCTGCGTGTTTTGAATCAGGGCATTCTCAAGCATCTGTCCAAATTGCTAACGCAGAAACGCAATGTGTTTGCCCCCAGTTCCTCCCTGGTGGATTCCCCTGAGAAAGGACCTGGTTTCTCAGGGACAGTGCACCATATGGTAGTTAAGTGGCAGAGGACTTAAGTGGACTACCCTCAGTGGTAGTAGACATGATCACTTTAGCTAGAGCCCTCTATGAGGTGTGTTTATGCTTTGAAGTGGTGTCTGTTCGTTGATGGTGTTCTTCTGCAAATGTCTGATCAGAGTAATGTTTCTTTTCAGTCTGAATCTTAATGAAACGTGTTCGTTCATTGGCCAGAGGAGAACTGGCCCCCTGACTGATCCTGGGTTCTCCCACTCTAATGAGTATTAAAGTAACTCTGAATCAGAGTTAAAGTTAATGAGATAATTAAGTGATTAATTAAATGATGATTGAGCATTAGTGATGAACACCTGCTATTAACAATAGCAGATTAATTGAACAGAATAATTGAAGAACAGTCCCAAGTTGAGCCGTGCCCCCTTGGGGTGATAGCTCACTCCACTTGGAGTGTTGCTTTTTCCTGGGCGTTAGTGCACGGATTAGGTGGCTTACACAGGTGCTGGAAATTGCAGTGATTGTGGCCTTTTTTTAGGAACCCTAATTCATCAGTCACTAAAGTTAAACATGACTGACTGTATAGGTCTGTATAGAACTAAACCTTCAGCGAACATCCCGCACTTGTCCTTAGATACCTACAGTGCAAGGTGTGGTTCACAATGCAAATCCTACTCACCAATGTCCATTGACTTGTTCTGTTATCATTTAAATGTGATTGGGCTCTCATGCAAGATCCCAATTCGTCAGTGACTGATGTTAACGGAAACAAGGGTTATATTAATAAGACGTTCCATCTTCACTTGAACCTAATTATGCACTAAGTACTATAAAAAACTGCTAGTTTGTTGTGCTATTAACACAAAAGGTAATATACTGTAATATACTGTCATTCATAAATTTTAATCCACTGGCCTGGAAAACTTTTTATAAATGCTGTGATTAGATGGTGGTCATTCATTCATTTTGAAGACTGGTTCAATGAATCAGCATTTTACAACTTAACAACTGTTAGCTGTATGATGTGTGAGTTTTTACTGCTCTCTGTTAGTGTCATGCTGCTCTGGTAAAGGTGAATCTCATCAGGCCAATGGAAGTCCAACTTAAGAAACTCAGACAAATGCTGGAGAAAGAATGTCAGCTCAACCAGGAACTCCAGAACCAGAACCAGGAGCTGAGTAAGACCACTATATCAAGATATGAATGATTACTGCTTTTCACTGTTTTTCAGATTTTTGAGTGCACATTTGTATGTGATGGTGATTATTTCAAGGCACACTAGAATATTGTTTTCTTATTACAGAGAGACAGCTTGAACAGAAAGAGAGATTGTTACAGGTGCTGCAGGGACGATTGGATGAGATCGGTAAGACAGAACAGACTGATGAAAACCATGAAAAAAGCTTGCAGAAAATACAGCTTTTTGAGAATCACACTTCAATCCAATAGTTTACTTTGCTGGATATAGCAGATGATGATAAAATGAATGTGTTAAACATGATAAATGATGTATCCTTAGTTTCACAATAAGTATGCAATTCATCACACAAAAGGGTGTGATTAATCACAATACATTTTTAAATCTATTGACAGCCCTAGTTACTATTAATAAAATATGAATAATTAATTATAACAAATTTTAAAATTGATAAAAATTATGAAGGTTTTGCTTAAAGCAGCACAATTCATATATCCATACACAGCAAAAAACCCAGTTAAATGAACGCTCCTTTTTTTATTTGAGTTTATTTGAGTTTTTGAGTTTATTTGAGTCCACACTCAAGTATTAAAAGCAACTCTGAAGCAGCGTTAAAGTTAATGAGATAATTAAGTGATTAAAAGCTTTCCTGTAGCTCAAACTGTAAGAGCGTGCCGCTAGCAACGCCAAGGTCATGGGTTTGATTCCCAGAGAAAGCAAGAACTGACAAAAAAATGTAAAAATGTGTACCTTCAAGATTTCAAGATTCAAGAGTTTTATTTGTCACATACACAGTTATATACAGAATATACAACCGGCAGTGAAATGTAAACAGGTCCGCTCCATGGACAGTGCAAATTCACAGTTAAATTCCTTGAATGCAATGTAAGTCGCTTTGGATAAAAGCGTCTGCCAAATGCATAAATGTGATGATTGACTATTAGTGATGAACACCTTCTGTTAACAAGCAGAATCACTGAAGAAAAGAGTCACCATTATGGTGATCAGTGTTTGCTTTAGTTGGGCTGTTGATCCTTGACTTTTCAATATTCAAAATCCATAATGGTGACTCTGCCCTTCAGTGATTCTGTTTGTTAACAGCAGGTGTTCATCACTAATGCTCAATCATCACTTAATTAATCACTTAATTATCTCATTAACTTTAACACTGCACTCTTGAATGTGGACTCAAATCAACTCTGAGGAGTGTTCATTTAACACTGGGGTTTTTGCTGTGCATATCAATTTGGGCGATTGGGTCACCTATTGGATAATCAAAAAACATGGAAGAACTTACATTTGATGCATTCAGCTGAAGTTAATTTTTTTTACAATATTATAAATGTATAAAGCAAAAGAGTTTTATATATTAAAATATGTTAATTTGACTCACTTCTAATGTTGTCTGTCAGCTTGCGGAACTCAACGAAACAGTAATGAAATGCCTGAGGTTCGACAGACTCGGGCAGCTGTCATGGCCCCGGAGCAAGTAACAGAAGTCCTGGAAATCACTGCCAATAGAGTAAAAAAATCTGCCAGGTAACTTATACTAATCAAGAACCCTGTGAATCTAATCCAACACTGTCAACCTCAAAAGTTATGTCATGCTTTGTTTGTATGTGTGTGGTAATCAGCGAGGCAGCTCAGATCGCAAAGGCCATCGGTAAGAACGACTTTCTCCGTCGTCTGGATGAGGAGCAGATCAGTATGATGGTTGAACTGATGAAGGTTCAGGACTGTCGTCCTGGGGATGTCATCATCAGAGAGGGCACAGATGGAGACAGCATGTACATTGTTGCTGGTGTGTATGTGTAAGGAGAACTAACTGCATGCTAAGTTAAGTGATGTTAAGTGATGATGATCTGTTGCTGAATTCAAATGCATACTTAAAGATACCCTTACTATAAAGCAAGTATTTTTACTTAGTAATATGCTGCTCCGAATTCAGCCAGTGTTTTAAACCCTGTTCATATGTTATTAGTTTTATTTGGAGAGGTGGGTCATGTAATAATTACCAGAGCTTCTCTGCAATTTTATTTCCATCAGAATCATCTTAGTAAGAGCCCCAGACGCTGGGGTGTGTTCATGTGCCTGTAAAAATTACAGCGTCTTTTACCTTTTATAAAACAGCCTGTACAATAACCCCAGGTGCTAGTAGTCCCATGTAGGCCTACATTACGGACGTACACAGTAACAATTACTTTACAAATATACCAACATGTTCTCACTCCCAACTCATCACATATTGACGCTTGGTCAGGACCCCTTAGCGTCACTTTTTTACGCACAGGGCACCCCTTTAGCACCAAAGTAGACTATTGTTTTATGAATATTCATAGGCTACTTTTATATTTTGTAGCAACTAACCCAACTCCTACCCTAAACCTACCCACTTCTAAACAATATAAAACACGTAACAGGCAATTAAAAGTACAGCCACAGGTATTTATTGCAAAAACTGACCAAAAACCGTATAAAAGTATTAACTTGCATTTCAAGTCTTCTGAAGTCATACGATATCTTTATGTAAAGAACAGAGGGGATCTTAATGTTTCAATCGCTGAAATGATAATCCCACTGCTCCATGAACGCACACACTCAGTCATATCTCATTCAAAAGATACACCTGACTCTATTAGCATGACACAATCGTTCACGAGACACACAAGAGCCAATTACATTTTACAATGAAAGCTGATGTAATGACGCAATTGATCACAAGACATGCAGGAGCCAATTACATTTCACTATCAAAGCTGACGTGACGTTTCTTTTTTTATTTGAATGTGTGCATGATCTTTGGCAGATGGAGATGCTTTGGAATATTTGTACTTTTTGAATAAATTGTGCCTGCAGTCGTATCTGCCTGTTATATAATACATAAATGGTAGGTTTAGGGATGGGATGAGGTTGTTATGTGTTCAAAAGTGTCTAAATAGTGTAAATAAAAATAAATAAATAAATCAGACTGTCCTTAAAAAAACCTCTACAGGTCGGTTTTCGAGCACCTTATTACGACCTTTATTTACATTTTATGTCATGCACCCTCTAGCTGGTCTTACGTCTGTCGTCATGAAATGATGTATGACTGTCATTACCAATCAAAATGCGTGTTCATTTAAATGCAATGTGTGGACTTTTTACCACCATTTGTCCACCATTTCCATTTAACAAAAATCATTTTTTATTAACAACTACATCCACCCCACCATTGGTAACAGCCCTATAGTGTTTAATTTATTGATCAAATTTAAGAATATTAAATTAAAGCTGAAGCATAGCCTATATAATAAGATTAGGGAAAAATGTCACAAATATGCAGATTTAAAATATGTCAAAGCTCTCACTGGTGAGAATATTGCTTCAGAATAAATCATATTTACAACACAATTTTTTTTTTAAATTTCCGGACAAGTAAATTTTTTACTCGGACAAGTGAATGACAGATTGTTATAATGCCGTGAAACATGCCAAAGTGTGCTATTTTCATGATTTATCACAACATTTTTAACTATTAAATTATAAATTATAACAATTTTTGGTAACACTTTATAATAACTCACACTATGAATCATTTATTAAGCATCAGTAAACAGTCAATTCATCATTTATAAAGCATTGTCCCTACATTTATAGACATTAGTAAGCACTTTATAAATACAGCTGTAAATGCTTTATTCTGGATTTATAAGCATATCTATAATGTGTTTAATAATTGTATTTTTATACTTTATTAATGATCAATTTATCATTTCTATATGAAGTATTTCATTATTTACACACCAGTTGTCAGTGGTTCATAAGATCATTTAGAAAGTGTAAGTAAATGATTAATAAACTATTTAAGTGTACATTTATACATATTATTATTTAGACATATAGCAATACTTACTCAGTGTGTTAATAAATGCTTTATTAACATGTATTCCTACAGTAATTCATGATTAATTCAGGTAGTTATAAAACATTTAGTAGTTAACTATTCATCTAAAGTGAGGAATATTCATGCCTCAAGGCTTTTACAAAGGAGATTTAAAGGCTCAGTTCTCTTCTAAATGTAAAAAGGAAACTATCACAGTTTTGCTGTATTTTTTTACTGCATTAAAAATCTTAATTCCAATTTTTGTGTATGGTATGTATGGTATGGTAAATGTCTTGATGTAAAAGAAAGTCAAGATGTAAAAGAACTCAGTAAAGTGTCATGCAATTCTCTATTTCAGCACAGGTCAGTTCTCATTCAAAATGTGAAGAAATAAATCAATGCATAGTATGTTTGAAAGAAATTATGAGCCTAAATTCCATTTTGATTCTAGTGGGGGAGCTGAAGGTCACTCAGGCTGGACGTGATCTGCGAACTTTGAGCCCTGGCGATATGTTTGGGGAACTGGCCATTCTATACAACTGTAAACGCACAGCATCTGTCAAAGGTCAGTTATGATTCGCGAGTGAGTGATGTGGGTCACCCCCTGCTGATGTGTAAATAAGTGTTTTAATACTCTCTTACCCACAGTCGTCACTGCAGTAAAGTTATGGTGTATTGAGAGACAAACATATCGAAGCATCATGACCAACAAATCCAAGATGAAAAGAGAGCAACTCATGGGATTCCTGAAAACGTAAGACATTCTGGTGTCACTTTACTTCAAGCTTGTATTTAGCCTGTATTAGTAAAATATCAGATGCTCTGTTGCTTTGTATGCAATCTCCACTGTTTGTATGTTGTTCATCACGTGTATCAGTCTATTATTGCTGAGTAAGTTCTATTGTTGATAATTGTTTCCACCAGGGCTCGCACTTTGAAGGCCCTGAATGATGTGCAGCTGTCAAAGATCATTGATTCCATGGAGGAAGTCAGTGTGATTTTACTCTTATAAATAGTAAATAGGTTTTTATAATAGGGAAATATTGTACATTAAGGATTTTTGGAGAAAATATACCAGATGCTGTGTCAAAATAAGACACAAATTTTGGTGAAATGTGATTTTGCTAACCCACTTATGAAATGTTGTGCATGTTTACACAAAATGTCCAAATCTCCTTTACTCTGCTTTATAACTGTATGTGTATGACATATTGTATTTTACTGTGTTCAATATTTATTGCTCTTAAAATAGGACCAGACGTGTTTTACATCGTTCTGAGAGAAATCCTCTCATCATAAAGTATCAATTAATGACAGTTATATCCTATAATTAAGTGATTAATTGAGTGATGATTGGGCATTAGTGATGAACACCTGCTGTTAACAGAATCACTGACGGAAATAGTCACCATTATGGGGATCAGTATTTGCTTTAGATGAGCTCTTGATTTTGACTTTTGACTTTTTTTTAATTCTGGCTGGTTTAACTGTGTTTATAAAACATATTTGTCATAGCAACGAAAACACAAATAAATTGTCATCAGGTGTTGGTTATGTTTTGATATTTACATAATCACTATGTAGAGAACTGATATCAATTTAAGCTCAATCTCTGATTGTATGAGTGATGTGTTTATTTTACCTTTTTGATTACAGCATCCCTGGGATGTTAACATCACCCATATAATCAAATATTGGGCTTAGAATGATATCAGTTCTCTATAGATCCGGGTCAATAAAGACCCGAATATGTAATAATGATTGGTGAAACTTTCATGCATTTAAGAGTTAAGTCTTAAATTAAGGATTTTTCACAAATTTGTATTACAGAAACTTGATGTAGGATTCACTATGTTTCCATCACCCTGTTTTTATGCACATTTTGAAGTATCACATCAGAAACGAATGATGGAAACAGAGTTAATGCGAATAATGAGAGATGGAAATGCATTTACCGAATAAATTCTGACGTATAGTGAACATTAAACCCACGTGGCGAATTGTCTGTTTCCGCTGATGGTGTTTTATTTACTGTCGGTTTTCAATACCACCGTCATCCGCTCGAACGACTTGATGGAAACGCAACTAATTCGCTTTTGTTAGTTTTTTTGACAAGTTTGACAAGATTCGCTTCACGTTTGGATGGAAATCCAGCTACTGGCGCAATGAATTCTGGGGTAGACAAGGCCGCAAAGGATCTATCTGTCGCATCCTCCGAATTGGGACAGCCTCCGTTGCGCCGCTGTGATGCAGGGTTTCAAAGTTTGGCCAAATATTGAATGAAATATCAATATTAAATTGATTCCCTGACTTAGAGATGGGAAACTGGACGTCCTCATTTTACTATGAATGTGTATTTTAGTGTAGTCAGAAGTATGTTTAGTAACAGATGACATTTCTTTTGTTTTGTACATCAGGAATATTTTCTTTTAAGCAAGACATGATGATTTGATGTCTTATCCATGTTTGTTCCCCTGCAAGGTGAAGTTTCAGAACGAGGAAGTCATTGTCCGAGAAGGAGAAGAGGGCAATACTTTTTATATCATTCTAAAAGGAGAGGTAAAAGAAACTCATTAAAACATTACTATTCTTCAACATCCTCTGCAACACTGATTACATTATTTATATAACATGTTTTATTTCTGTATGCACACAGGTATCATGTATGACTTAATGAGTGCCGGCATTTAATGAGGGTTTATCCAAATATGTGTTTTCCAGCACTTTTACACTAAATATATGAATCTATACATGAAACTTCACATATTTCTCATCCATATTATAAAAGATGCTACAGAATGGTCTATGTGTGTGTTTATATTAAACATAACTGTAAATAAACAGTCTTTACTTAAAAGAAATCTAACACTTTAGTTTAGGGTCCGATTCTCATTATGAGCTAGTTGCTTATTATCATGCATATTATTATGATATTGTCTGTTTATTAGTACTTATAAAGCACATATTAATGCCTCATTCTGCATGACCTTACTCTACATCCCTTAATCAAACTCAATACCTGAACTTAACAACCTTACTAACTATTAATAAGCAGTAATTCGGAGTTTATTGAGGCAAAAGTCATAGTTAATAGTGAGAATTGGACCTAATCTAAAGTGTGACTAAAATCTTATTTAAAGCAACCATTTTCCATTAGGTATTAGTGACGAAAAAAGTGAACGGACAGCAGAAAATAATTCGTACGATGGGTGAGGGGGAACATTTTGGAGAACTGGCTCTAATACGGTAACCAAAGTCACTGTTACTTAGTGACGACATCATTAGCAGTATATCAGGAATAAATAATTGTTCTATCTGGTTTAAATGTAAAAGTCAACTAAATCATCTATTGTGTATAATCCAGAGAGATCCTGAGGACAGCCACATGCACAGCTGTTGGAGTTGTCACTTGCTTTTCCATTGATAAAGAGTGAGTTTGATGTCCGAGATGACAACATTACTTCATACACAGCGCTGTCCATTAATATTGGCACCGTTGGTAAATATGATCAAACGTGGCTGTAAAAATAAATCTGCATTGTTTATCCTTTTGATCTTTCATTCAAAAATGCACAAAACTCTAACCTTTCATTGAAGTAAAACAATTACAAGTCGGGGAAAAACTCATTATGAAATAAATGCTGGCCACAATTATTTGCACCCCTAGAAATTCTTACGAGTATCTCTGAATATTCCCTTTCATATTTACAATTTTTTAGCACACCAGGGTGACTAGGAGCATGAAACTGTCCAGCCATGACTTATAAATATGTATAAATATGTGGAAACACAAAGGACAAATTCCCTTAATCATTCATCTCAATGAGTAAAACCACAGAATATAGTTCTGATGTGCAGCAAAAGATTGCTGAGCTTCACAAAACAGAAAGAAAGGAGCTAAAGCATTGAAAATCCCCATTTCCACCATCAGGGCAATAATTAAGAAGGTCAATCAACTAAAGATGTTACGAATCTTCCTGGAAGAGGACGTGTGTGTATATCGTCCTAATGCACGAGAGGAGGAGAGTTTGAGTGGACAAAGACTGTCCAAGATCACAGATGGAGAATCCAGAGATTAGTTGAGTCTTAGGCTCAGAAAGCCTAAAGCAATGATCAAACAGCTCCTACATCACCACATGTTGTTTGGGAGGGTTTCACGAAAAATCCTCCTCGCTCATCCAGAAACAAACTCCAGCATATTCAGATCAGACACGACCGGATCTTCAGACGGGACCTGGTTCTGTGCTCAGAGCAAAGTAAAAAACACACCAGATGGGATGAAGTCCCCCATGCCCACGGTTAAATACACCGCTGGATCTTTAATGTTGTGGCCTGTTGTTTTGCTGGAGGTCCTGGACATGGCCGTCCCAGTTCCTGACCTGAACCCTATAGAGAGTGAAGAGAAGAGCTGGGAATCTGAAGGATCTGGAGAGATTCTGTATGGAGGAATGATCTCTGATCTCCAAACTCATCAGGCATTACAGAAGACGACTCAGAGCTGTTATCCTGGGGAAAGGGCGTTGCAATAATTGGGTGCCATTTGAACCAACGTGACCTAGAGAAAAACATTTATTTCATAATTTTCATAAGTTCCCCCCCCCACTCTCATTTGTTTTACTTCAATGAAAGGTAAGAATTTTGTGAATGTGTTGAATGAAAGATCAAAAGGATAAACAATGCAGATTTATTTTCACAGCCGCGTTTGATCATATTTACCAAGAGTGTCAATATTAATGGAGGACGCTGTAATTTGTACATACTGTAATTCCTTTGATTTAAGGTTTGTTTGAAAAATGAACATTGTCCTTAATTTCTCACAGAATTTTCGAGGAGACCATTCCTTTTGAAAGCCTTGAGCTCCATGACGAGTGAGTTTTCCTGCTTTATGACTTCTAAGATATTCAGTCTAGTCTTCAGCTCCCGTATGGTGTATTTTTTTCTCTACCTGTAATCAAGAGGAAAGTCTTTTTGATTGTGGAGTGGAGACTGTTCAGCTTTCTGCAATACAGATACTCCTTTTATTCTCATAATGCTGGTCTAAAAGAACTGAAAGCACCAAGATAAATCAAAACAAATGTAATTTGCCATGTCTGCAAGCTTCAGGACATCTGTGGCGTTTACTGAGAATTTGCTATTTGTTGGGTAGAGAAATTATTTTGTCCATAAACTGATTTTTGCACAATATGATTCTCAAGTAGAGAGCATTTCTTTGCATCTAACTGGTAGTGTGATATATTTGTATATATGTTGACAGGTAGCTCATTACTATATTGACTCTACTTGTGCAGTCTGTTCTCCAGTTCTTAACCGCTATGAGTATATTATTTTTCTAGTCTTTTGCTTATATTCATTTCTTGATCACAAATTGTTTTTGTAGTGCTGATTCACTGGAGGATGATGAAAAGCCAGAGAAAGTTGGGTAAGAGATTTGGTTAATAATTCAAATAGGACAGAGAACAAACTCTCAGTCACATTAAACACTACTGTTCAAAAGTTTGGGATCTCATTTTTAAAAAAATTTTTTAAGTAAGGATGCATTACATTGATGAATGTAAAATGACTGTAAAGACATATATAATGTTACAAAATATTTCCTGAGCATTTTTTTATTTTTATTTTGCTTGACAAAATGGCACTCAAACCAATAATTAATCTTAACTTGGGTTTTCTGAGTAAAAAGGCATAAGTATGTGAATAGTACAGATACTAGATTTATACAATTAAGACATTAAGTAAAGTTAAATGCATTTTACAGTGTACTTACTATAGGGTTAGGGGTTTGGTTTAGGGTTAGTTGCCTAATTTATAGTTATTACTATAGTAAATACATGTGCAAGGACACATTAAAATAAAGTGTTACCTTTAATTGGCAATAATGTATAATATTTATACATAATAACATCTTGTTTCATTAATATTTCCTATGAGCATACAGCAGGAATTATTGTGGTCTGCCTGTCTACTGCTAAATAAAGCCTTTCAAATAAGTTAGAAACTGAATTATACATAATGTAGTCATTTCTGCTGAATTATATATAATGTGTATTGCCGTCTCCAGGCCAGAAACATCTCTACAGCTGAAAGATCTCGTCCCTGTACTGTACCAGGAGGGAAGTTATCAAGGAGAGCCTGTCACGCTTGGTGTTGGGGGGTTTGGAAAAGTGGAGCTGGTATGAGACATTGTTTAGTCCATCCATTGTTCTGATTTGACCTCCTCAAATACTAATATATTGCTTGCTTGTTTACTAGGTAACTACCTTGCAGCACAGAAAGTACTTTGCTATGAAGAAGATCAGTAAACAGCACGTTATTGCAAAGAAGCAGGAAGGTCACATTCTCCTAGAAAAGAAAATTCTTCAGACAATCCGTTGTGACTTCATTGTCAGGTTGGTGCTGCTACCTACCTAACCTATAATCATATATTTTTGTTCAAAACCGTTGTTCACATGCAATCTTCTCCTCTTGTTCAGACTGCATGCTGCCTTCAAAGATTCTCGCTACATCTATATGATAATGGAGTTTTGCCCTGGTGGGGAAATCTGGACCAAGCTAAAGGAAGTGTAAGATATTCATGAGTTAGTGGTGTTTGATAAGGAAAGCATCCCTATTATGCCTACTGTTGTTCTATTTCTGTATTGCATATAAACGAGCAGGAACACCATAGCAACCGCATAATGCATTAACAACCACTCAGAACATCTTAGATAATGCATAGCAACACCCTGGTGAATAACCACAACACCTCAGAGTCATCTTTCCTGCTCATTTTGCTTGACTAATATGGTAGCCCTTAGAATCCATTTCTAGTCTCTCTCTAATGTCTGACTACTCTTATTTAAAGGGATCATGAACTGCATTGATTTATAAAGTTTCCTGCGGTACAAAAAAAATGATAAAATAAATAAAAAATAATTTCAGCCTTGAATGTTCTGCTGTGAGACTTCAGTGTAAACGCCCACTGCTGTGAACGAATGCTTACATCATAACTAACAGTGCAAACACAATGTAAATAAGAGATTTGTTGATTATTACGGGAGTTTTGCTGCGAGTCCAGAACTCAGTCACTGATAAACTCATGCTGTTTGATTGACAGCTCCAGCAATTATAAAGGGAGCGTTTTGATTGCTTTCTATAAATAATTTAATCACAGTTTAAGATTATTTTCATCCTAAGAGAAACAATGTGAAGTTGAGCGTTTAGTCACTGGTTTGATTTACTGACACAAAGAACATCTGACTGTACATGAATCATTACATATCAGAAATCACTGATCACAGATCAGACATTAGAGTTAACACGGTTACTCACATGTTGTGGCATTACTGTCGAGTCTGTATCGTAAAAGTCTGTTTGCAAAGCCTTGCGACTGATTTCCCAAAGAATCCACAGTGAAATGTAGCGAACACAAATAAATAATGCTCAGCTGAGACATTCACATTGATGAAAATAAATAAGCACATTCCTAGCATTAAGATCCTTTGGAAGGGAATGTTATTTGTAGTCCGTTCGTCTCTCCTCGTCATCTCACTAACACTCCAGTGGGCGGGGCCAGAGTTGTGATGATGAAGTAGGCGTTGATCTTCTTCTGCAGAGGCGGTCTTTCTCCATCTATTACAGGCTCATTCCACAACGAGTCGTTCTCTGGGCTCGGTTACAATAAAAGCTGTTTTTGGACTAACAGGGAAGCGTTCGGTTCTGAAACTTACAGGATATTCTTATAGTCTGATGACCTCTTATATGTCAAAAATGTGATTTATCAGTACATGACCTCTTTAAAGCTAATATCACAATTCCTAATTAGTGCTGTTTGAATGTTTTTCATGTTGCAGAGGACGCTTTGGGGAGAATATCGCTGTGTTTATAACAGCCTGTGTGGTTGAAGCCTATGCATACCTCCATAACAAAGGCATCCTGTATCGAGACCTGAAACCAGAAAACCTCATGCTGGACTCCAAAGGATATGTGAAATTGGTAAAACGAATGATCTGTTTTTCCACTTTCCACAAATAGAGCAATTACAGGCATTTACACTGATATGCTGCTAATACAATTGTGGTAAATCTGACACTGTGACAATTTAAAACACCCACTGAAAGATCTCACATGCTGCCATAGACGTTATACATCCTCATTACCTCAACAAAAAAGATTATATATTATTTGAGATTTGTTTTAACAAGTTATATTTCAAATAGTGGTTCAACAGATCACGGTTCGAGTCATATTGTGTTTTTTGTAATAAAGTAATTACAATGCCTAATAATCTATCTTGAGTTACAGATAGCAGTCAGTAAGGCAATAGCAACATTAGTGAATTGTTTTTGTGTCGAGACACGATTTATAGACGATAAAGTCCCGCCCCCACCTGCACTGTGCGTCGTGATTGGCTGGGGCTACACCCCCACTGGACAAAACATCCCGAGCACAGGAATTCAAGAAGAACATAAGAACTTACAGGCACAGGACAATGTCTGCAGACACAAACACCACCACGCACTTCTAGTGGATCATAAGTAATGATTGAGAGGCATTATTTATGTAGAGTATATTTTATTTACTGCATAGTGCACTTTTAAAGTGCAAAAGTGAACAGAATACTATATCAATATTTCAAAAACTGGCAAGACAAGAACGCCAATAAATCTTTATACAAATTAAACAGAGTTGAGATTGAATATTCTTTTAGTAGGTGACTGTCAGAAAAATACATCCCATGCAGTAAAGTCCAAATCAATCAGTTTTTTATTCTTATCTTCTTTTCTTGTATTCTTTTGATTCCAGGTTGATTTTGGTTTTGCAAAAGAGCTTTCTCGGGGTGAAAAGACATACTCGTTTTGCGGTACTCCTGAGTATATATCTCCAGAGATCATTCAGAACCAAGGCCATGACTTTGCAGCTGACTTCTGGTCACTTGGTGTTCTGGTCTATGAGCTACTTGTGGGCAGGTAATACAGCTTTCTCATATATTGTTTTCTGCACGCTGCTCCTCTTTTTTTCAGCGCACATAAAAATTGCCAAAGTGCGATTCCGCGAGCTCTGTTTGTTTTAAATGATTTGTAATAATGCAGTTTTATTTGTCCTAAAGCCCACCATTCTCCAGTTCAGATCCTCAGAAGATCTATGCCAAGATCTTGGATGGTTTGATCAATTTCCCTTCATATATGGGGGAAGGTGCCAAATCTCTCATCAGTAAATTGTGCAGGTAATCACGATCACGAAAGCTCTGGCTTGTTTTGACACATAGTGAACTGATTTGGCGCAGTCTGTGATTTGTTCTCTATCTGAAAAATATATATTTTTTAACTTCACCATTACATTGCTACTTTTGTTTAAGTAGTTTGTTTAAATGTCTTGCAGGCCACGTCCTGGACAGCGTTTGGGCAATACGAAAAATGGAATCAAAGATGTCAGAAATCACAGGTGACCTTTATGAACTTGTATTGTGATAAATATTTTCAATAAATAGAAATATTTCCATATTCTACAATTACAATTTAGGTGTCTTGAGTTTAGTCATTTTGGTGTGTATAAAACAATTAATGACTTAAAGTGCCCCTATTATGGTTTTTGTTCTCATGCAGTGTGTAATATCGCTGAAAGTGTAAAGTTGTAAAGTTGAAAGTGCAGGATAAATGAAGTTATTCTCTCCATAAAGAAAGAATCGACTCTGAACCGCCTAAACGAGTCGTTTGTGTTTCGAATCTCACTGCGTTACGGTTCTGTCACTAGAAAATAATTTGCATAATGTCCGCCTATGCTGTACGTGATGAACAACTTGACCCTCAAAAAACTGCTTCTCAAATCTCGGGATTCACAAAACGCTTGCTCTTGAGAGATGGGTCAGTACCAGTTTATCTGAACCAGCTCCTCAGAATCATAACCTGTAAGTATGAATAATCATTGATGTATATATATTCTACCGGGTGTTCAAATTACAGTTTTGTGTTTTATATTGTGTAAGTTTCCGGCTAACTCCCGTTATCACGGTCTTACTGAAATACTTCTGCTCATCAGCTGTGGGCCACTATCACCTCAAACTGTGTGTGTTAATGCAGATCATCTGTCGTTCTTACTACTGTGAGTGAAGAGAAAGGATGGAGTGAGATTTGTGTTCCATCAGTCATTGACGTCAGTGCTGGGCTCACGTATGCGCTGTTATTGATACGGTTCCTGCATCTGCACCAATAAATGAGAAACACACACATGGGTTTGTTGATGGACACACACTTGTTAATGCTGATGGTGAGGAACTACAGCTGTAACATCCCATAATGAGTAGCGCATCACTGAGAAACTCCTGCTCAAGTCGTCCTTGTGATGGAGGTTCAGGTTGAATAACTACACTAAAAAATGCTGGGTTAAAAACAACCCAAGTTGGGTTAAAAATGGACAAACCCAGCGCTTGTGTTAAATGTTTGCTTAAAACTACCCAACTATCCATTTTCAACCCAACTTGGGTTGTTTTTAACCAGCATTTTTATAGTGTAGTTCTTCAATGTTTCATCATCGGACTTCGCTTCGGATTGATGTGGTAAAATCAACGCCATCGTTTCTGTCTTTACAGTGCGTACAATCCCTGAGCTTTAGGAAGCAGAGCTGAAGTTTATGATAATGGACGTTTGTTTCCGACATGCACACTGGGCCATCTGACCAATCACAGCACACTGGGCCATCTGACCAATCAGAGCAGAGTAGCTCACGGAAAGGAGGCATTTAGAGAGATTGATTCATCCATCCGTCGAGTCGTCTGAGAATCATTGAACATTGATTGTGGTGATGTGCAATGTATAATATGAGAAAATGAAAGTGTTTTTTCACCTTTGATGCATGTAAACCTGTTGTAGGAGACGCCAAAACACAATTAGCAGCCTTTAAAATAGTCTAATAGGGGTACTTTAACCACCAAGCACACTGAATGCTAGGCTGTTGTGTAGCATTTGTGTTGTTTGTATTGTTATTAATGACACATTTGAATTATTTCTCAGGTGGTTTAACAGCATTAACTGGCATAAATTAAGAATGGGGCAACTGGAAGCGCCGACTGTTCGACTCATAAGAAAGGTCACATTTTTAACTTAAATCATATTCTTTATCATCATCTGACACAATGTAAAAAATCTTTAGCAATAATGTTTCTCTTTAGTACAATGCGCTACATATATTTTCAATAATCAGTGGAGGCCAAATGAGAAAATCATCAGGTTTCAGACACTTTTCAGATGCATCAACACATTGTGATTGATTGTGTCTTTGTGTGTTTTTGGTTCTCAGGGTCCCTGCTATATAAACTTTGACCGCTTCCCCTACGATAAGACCCAAGCGGAGGAGGAGTTCTCCGGATGGGATTGTGATTTCTGAACATCTGCCAAGTCTTGAGCTTTCACGTACAGTAAAACATCCATAAGATATTTGCTCTACAATACACTCATGCTTTGATTTTCTTATCAGCACATGTTAAAGGAAGATAAGAACAGCAATTTTATGACTCTTGGCATACAGTATGATTGAACTTTAGTAAAAGAGTCCGTCACAGACAGCATTGTTTAATTTTTAATAATTTCAGATATTGTGATCATTGGAAGACCAGCAGGGACCAGAATAGATTATTGAAGTTTTACACTTGAAACATTAGAAAAAGAACATATATCTTCTAACTTTTCAGTTTAATGAGAGAATCTACATAATGGAGGCACTTCGGAGATCATATTTGTTCCCTTTTAATAATAACCCTGCCATTCTTGTTTAGACGTATCAACTCACTCACTGTCACACACACACACACACACACACACACACACACACACACACACACACACACACACACACACACACACACACACACACACACACACACACACACACACACACACACACACACACACACACACACACACACACACACACACACACACACACACACACACACACACACACACACACACACACACACACACACACACACACACACACACACACACACACACACACACACACACACACACACACACAGACACACACACACACACACACACACACACACACACACACACACACACACACACACACACACACACACACACACACACACACACACACACACACACACACTCACACACACACACACACACACACACACACAGAACACACACACACACACACAGACAGTCACACACAGACACACACACACACACACACACACACTCACACAGAGACACACACACACACACACACACACACACACACACACACACACACACACACACACACACACTCAAATAACAATGTGAATTTGTGATTAAATACTACTACTTTACTTACATTTTTAATGTACTTATTCAATATTTCAATAATGAAATATTGAAATGTTAATATATTATGTTACTTGGTTGGATGATAAGATTTTTATGTTCTATTTTTGCAACCTAATAAATATTTTTGTAATTCAAGTGACTGTGATTGTGGTTTTGTGCTATTATTGTTAAGGTATTATAATAAAAAATTATAGTAGCAATATATAATGGAAATTGCAATGGAAAGAATGCAAAATGCCTTCTTGAAAGCACTGAAAAGCAGTATTTCTGCTTCAGTTATGGAATAAATAAACTTCTTACTGTGCTGATACCTCTAGGAATAATGTTGGTAATCTGTAAGACTCCAAGTCAAGTCAACGTTATTTGTATAGCGCTTTTCATATTGTTTCAAGGCAGCTTTACAACAAGTTATATTGTATGTATACATTTTAGGGCTGGGCGATGTGAAGATAGATCGATATGACAATCTATTTATTGTGTTTGTAGCACATACATCAGTGCCACCGTGACTCTGAGCAGATGGTTATTATCCTAGCGTCCAATGCAGAGGAGGACTCTAACCTAGAAGCCTCAGTAAAACTGCTCAAGACTAGTTTATCACAACCAATGAAATGCTTGAATGCTATTGGTCTTTAGAAGCAGGAAAAGCCTTCAAATAATATATGAGTCAGAAGTGTCCTTCTGTCTAAAGGAAATATACAGAAATTGAATAAAGTTATCAAACAGTCTGCACTGCATAAATTATACATTGAATATAGATCCTTATTAAAGCTACAAAAGTCCGTTAGTCGAGAGCAGTGAGTGATCGTCTCTGTGCTCTCATTAATGACCGACAGCATTAGCGGCTGCTGTCACTTTAAGACCTGCCGCACATCTCATTAACTCTTTACATTTCACTGCCGGTTGTATATTCTGTATATAACTGTGTATGTGACAAATAAAACTCTTGAATCTTGAATCTTAAGTTCATCTTTCTGCGTCTTTCTGTGCGTCGTGTGTGTCACATGGTCAGGACATTCACAGACAGCACATTCTCTTTTGTCTTGTTGTGCTTGAATAGTTTAAAAGCATTTGCATGAATAAGAGTGTGATCATACACTGATCAGGCATAACGTTATGACCACCTTCCTAATATTGTGTTGGTCCCGCTTTTGCTACCAAAACAGCCCTGACCCGTCGAGGCATGGACCCCACTAGACCCCTGAAGGTGTGCTGTGGTATCTGGCACCAAGATGTTAGCAGCAGATCCTTTAAGTCCTGTAAGTTGTGAGGTGGGGCCTCCATGGATCGGACTTGTTTGTTCAGCACATCCCACAGATGCTCGATTGGATTAAGATCTGGGGAATTTGGAGGCCAAGTCAACACCTCAAACTCGTTGTTGTGCTCCTCAGACCATTCCTGAAGCATTTGTGCTTTGTGTCAGGAGCATTATCCTGCTGGAAGAGCCACAGCCACCAGGGAATACTGTTTCCATGAAAGGCTGTACATGGTCTGCAACAATGCTTAGGTAGGTGGTACGTGTCAAAGTAACATCCACATGGATGGCAGGACCCAAGGTTTCCCAGCAGAACATTGCCCAAAGCATCACACTGCCTCCGCCGGCTCGCCTTCTTCCCATAGTGCATCCTGGTGCCATGTGTTCCCCAGGTAAACCACGCACACGCACCCGCCATCCACGTGATGTAAAAGAACACGTGATTCATCAGACCAGGCCACCTTCTTCCATTGCTCCGTGGTCCAGTTCTGATGCTCACGTGCCACTGTTGGTGCTTTCGGCGGTGGACAGGGGTCAGCATGGGCACCCTGACTGGTCAGCGGCTATGCCGCCCCATACGCAACAAACTGAGATGCTCTGTGTATTCTGACACCTTTCTTTGACACCTTTGAGCTCCAGTAGCTCGTCTGTTTGATCGGACCACACGGGGCTGCCCATGACCCTGTGGCCGGTTCACCACTGTTCCTTCCTTGGAGCACTTTTGATAGATCCTGACCACTGCAGACCGGGAACACCCCACAAGAGCTGCAGTTCTGGAGATGCTCTGACCCAGTCGTCTAGCCATCGCAATTTGGCCCTTGTCAAACTCGCTCAAATCCTTACGCTTACCCATTTTTCCTGCTTCTAACACATCAACTTTGAGGACAAAATGTTCACTTGCTGCCTAATATATCCCACCCACTAACAGGAGCCGTGAGGAAGAGATCATCAGTGAGAAAATCAGTGTTATTCATAATGTTATGCCTGATCGTTGTATAATGTAACACTATAGCCAAAGGATGATAGAAAAAACGGATGCTGCATTAATGGCGTTAAATATTGTTAATGCTTTAAACTGAAAAAAATTTATCGCATGTGTTAATGTTGACAGTACTAATTAATTCATAAAATGAAACACCACTAATTACCATTTACTAATTTATTGCCACAGAACAGCCACTGAAAACACATCAATGTATGTGTGTTATAGTTTAAATGAAAAAGGCTGGTGCAGTGAAATAAGAACACATTAACAATCACACTTATTATCAGCTTTAATCCTCTTATTTTGGTTGAAAGATGCAGAGCACCAATATACAAACAGCGAGTGTACACCAACATACAATCATTCGTCAACTATGATTATTACTTTTTTCTTATTTCTCCCTTAAAATATTTGACCTTTGCCATAAAGTGATCCTATAGTGTGAAAATACTGAATCTAATTACAAAATGCAATGTAAATTCTAATTTGAATCATTTGCATGCTCACATGTGGGAGATATCTCAAAGTCTCTGTGCTTTAGAAATACAATTTAAGCCTGTAAAAAATGCTTCTAACTCAGTTTCATTTGTTATTAATCTAGAGTAACACTTCTTCAAACCTCGCTCTTCACACTTTCATCATCATCACTGTCAGGGTTACAACCATCTCAAACTTAGATGCAGCCAATATCCTAGAAACAAGGTTCACAAAAGCCTTTAGAAACCAATTATTATGCATCTTTATGGATGTCACCATGTAGCATATGGCACATTTGTAATCAAAAGAATGAACACAACTCATTGGAAAAAATGTGCCTCTACCTACATACAAACTCCAAAAACTTACCTGCAATTAACATTTGAGGCAGTAGGGGCAGATTATCAATTAATAAAGACTTTTGCACAATACTATGTTATGACCTCAAACACTTTTACTATAGTGCAGTGGTTCCCAACCTTTTTTACTCGAAGACCCCCCTCCTCTCCGAATCAATCCTGCAAGGCCCACATGCTTGGTAGCTCACCTGAATAGTGTGTTACACTTGCGATGTTGTGTTGTGAAATGCTGCGAAAAGTGTAAGAAGCAACGTAATGTCTTTGGGCCGCACCAAATTAGAAAATAATACATTTAGTCTGGTTTTCGGTTAGTGTTCACACTGTCATTTTAATGTCAAATCTAAGGGTACAAAGAAAAAGAAACAGCTTGTATGATGTGGGTCATTCCTGGGATTCGCTGCCTTTAAAGATCCCCAGTGTCCCCAGTAAAGATCATGATCTTAGTGCCTTAAAATGTTGAACAATAGCAATTTTAAGCCTGTCTTAGTTATAAATAACATTATTTGATTTTTAAGCATATGGAAGTTGATTTTAAGACATTTTACAGCATTTTGAACCACCGTTGAATCACCATTTTTCGTATGTCCCCAGGCCTTACTATTTGTTTTTTACAGTAAAGATTGTCTCTAATGTATATATTATACATTAAATATATTATTTTGGCAATTATAATCAAGGTTTTTAGCTTGTCCCTCAATTTATTGTCCAATTGGAAAAATGTAGTGACATCATATCATAAAGTTGGCATCTCTTCTTTGAAAAGAAAAAAACATGACTTAGAAAAGTGAGTGAGATCCCCTATTAATTTAATTGTCTATTTTTACCAATTTTATCTTTCAAATTTGACAGGGTGGACAACATAATAAGTTGTCCAAATTTTAACCAGGGTGGTCAACCTTAGTACTTTGTCCACCGTTATTAGTTTGTCCACCCTGTTCTTAATTTGTCCCCCCTGTTATTAGTTTATCCACCCTGTTATTAGTTTGTCCACCCTGTTCTTAATTTGTCCACCCTGTTAGTTTGCCCACCCTGTTATTAGTTTGTCCACCCTGTTATTAGTTTGTCCATCCTGTTGTTTCGTTTGTCCACCCTGTTCTTAATTTGTCCACCCTGTTATTAGTTTGTCCAACCTGTTATTAGTTTGTCCACCCTGTTCTTAATTTGTCCACCCTGTTAGTTTGTCCACCCTGTTCTTAATTTGTCCCCTGTTATTAGTTTGTCCACCTTGTTCTTAATTTGTCCCCCCTTTTATTAGTTTATCCACCCTGTTATTAGTTTGTCCACCCTGTTCTTAATTTGTCCCCCCTGTTATTAGTTTATCCACCCTGTTATTAGTTTGTCCACCCTGTTCTTAATTTGTCCACCCTGTTAGTTTGTCCACCCTGTTCTTAATTTGTCCCCCCTGTTATTAGTTTGTCCACCTTGTTCTTAATTTGTCCCTCCTTTTATTAGTTTATCCACCCTGTTCTTAATTTGTCCACCCTGTTAGTTTGTCCACCCTGTTATTAGTTTGTCCACCCTGTTCTTAATTTGTCCACCCTGTTCTTAATTTGTCCACCCTGTTAGTTTGTCCACCCTGTTATTAGTTTGTCCACTCTGTAGTTAGTTTCTTCACCCTGTTGTTAGTTTGTCCACCCTGTTCTTAGATTGTCCACCCTGTTGTTAGTTTGCCCATCCTGTTGTTAGTTTGTCCACCCCGTTCTTAGTTTGCCCACCCTGTTATTAGTTTGTCCACCCTGTTCTTAGTTTGCCCACGCTGTTATTAGTTTGTCCACCCTGTTAGTTTGTCCACCCTGTTATTAGTTTGTCCACCCTGTTCTTAGTTTGTCCACCCTGTTATTAGTTTGTCCACCGTTCTTAATTTGTCCACCCTGTTCTTAGTTTGTCCACCCTGTTCTTAGTTTGTCCACCCTGTTATTAGTTTGTCCACCGTTCTTAATTTGTCCACCCTGTTCTTAGTTTGTCCACCCTGTTATTAGTTTGTCCACCCTGTTCTTAATTTGTCCACCCTGTTATTAGTTTGTCCACTCTGTTGTTAGTTTGTTCACCCTGTTGTTAGTTTGTCCACCCTGTTCTTAGATTGTCCACCCTGTTGTTAGTTTGTCCATCCTGTTATTAGTTTGTCCACCCTGTTCTTAGTTTGCCCACCCTGTTATTAGTTTGTCCACCGTTATTATTTTGTCCACCCTGTTATTAGTTTGTCCACCCTGTTATTAGTTTGTCCACCCTGTTATTAGTTTGTCCGTCCACCCTGTTGTTAGTTTGTCCGTCCACCCTGTTGTTAGTTTGTCCACCCTGTTAGTTTACCCACCCTATTAGTTTGTCCACCGTTCTTAGATTGTCCACCCTGTTCTTAGTTTGTCCACCCTGTTAGTTTGTCCACCCTGTTATTAGTTTGTCCACCCTGTTCTTAATTTGTCCACCCTGTACTTAATTTGTCCACCCTGTTATTAGTTTGTCCACCCTGTTCTTAGTTTGTCCACCCTGTTATTAGTTTGTCCACCCTGTTCTTAGTTTATCCACTGTTGTTAGTTTGTCCACTCTGTTATTAGTTTGTCTGTCCACCCTGTTGTTAGTTTGTTGACCCTGTTGTTAGTTTGTCCACCCTGTTCTTAGATTGTCCACCCTGTTATTAGTTTGTCCATCCTGTTATTAGTTTGTCCACCCTGTTCTTAGTTTGCCCACCCTGTTATTAGTTTGTCCACCGTTATTATTTTGTCCACCCTGTTATTAGTTTGTCCACCCTGTTTAGTTTGTCCACCCTGTTATTAGTCTGTCCACCCTGTTATTAGTTTGTCCGTCCACCCTGTTGTTAGTTTGTCCACCCTGTTATTAGTTTGTCCACCCTGTTCTTAATTTGTCCACCCTGTTAGTTTGTCCACCCTGTTATTAGTTTGTCCACCCTGTTCTTAATTTGTCCACCCTGTTCTTATTTTGTCCACCCTGTTATTAGTTTGTCCACCCTGTTCTTAGTTTATCCACTGTTGTTAGTTTGTCCACCCTGTTGTTAGTTTGTCTGTCCACCCTGTTGTTAGTTTGTCCACCCTGTTATTAGTTTGTCTGTCCACCCTGTCATTAGTTTGTTCATCCTGTTGTTAGTTTGCCCGCCCTGTTCTTAGTTTGTCCACCCTGTTATTAGTTTGTCCACCCTGTTGTTCGTTTGTCCACCCTGTTGTTAGTTTGCCCGCCCTGTTCTTAGTTCGCCCACCCTGTTCTCAGTTCGCCCACCCTGTTCTCAGTTCGCCCACCCTGTTATTAGTTCGCCCACCCTGTTGTTTGTTTTTCCACCCTGTTGTTCGTTTTTCCACCCTGTCATTAGTTTGTCCACCCTGTCATTAGCTTGTCCACCCTGTTGTTCGTTTGTCCACCCTGTTGTTTGTTTGTCCAGCCTGTTGTTCCACCCTGTTAGTTAGTTTGTTCACCCTGTTGTTCGTTTGTCCACCCTGTTGTTCGTTTTTCCACCCTGTCATTAGTTTGTCCACCCTGTCATTAGCTTGTCCACCCTGTTGTTCGTTTGTCCACCCTGTTGTTTGATTGTCCAGCCTGTTGTTTCGTTTGTCCACCCTGTTGTTTCGTTTGTCCACCCTGTTGTTCGTTTGTCCACCCTATTGTTTCGTTTGTCCACCCTGTTCTTAATTTGTCCACCGTTATTAGTTTGTCCACCCTGTTCTTAATTTGTCCACCCTGTTAGTTTGTCCACCTTGTTCTTAGTTTGTCCACCCTGTTCTTAGTTTGTCCACCCTGTTGTTTGTTTGTCCACCCTGTTGTTAGTTTGTCCATCCTGTTGTTAGTTTGTCCACCCTGTTGTTTCGTTTGTCCACCCTGTTGTTAGTTAGTTTGTCCACCCTGTTCTTAATTTGTCCACCGTTATTAGTTTGTCCACCCTGTTCTTAATTTGTCCACCCTGTTAGTTTGTCCACCCTGTTATTAGTTTGTCTACTCTGTTCTTAGTTTGACCACCCTGTTCTTAGTTTGTCCACCCTGTTGTTTCGTTTGTCCACCCTGTTGTTCGTTTGTCCACCCTGTTGTACGTTTGTCCACCCTATTGTTTTGTTTGTCCACCCTGTTCTTAATTTGTCCACCGTTATTAGTTTGTCCACCCTGTTCTTAATTTGTCCACCCTGTTAGTTTGTCCACCCTGTTATTAGTTTGTCCACTCTGTTCTTAGTTTGTCCACCCTGTTCTTAGTTTGTCCACCCTGTTGTTTGTTTGTCCACCCTGTTGTTAGTTTGTCCACCCTGTTGTTTCGTTTGTCCACCCTGTTGTTAGTTTGTCCACCCTGTTCTTAATTTGTCCACCGTTATTAGTTTGTCCACCCTGTTCTTAATTTGTCCACCCTGTTGTTAGTTTGTCCACTCTGTTCTTAGTTTGTCCACCCTGTTATTAGTTTGTCCACCCTGTTGTTCGTTTGTCCACCCTGTTGTTAGTTTGCCCACCCTGTTCTTAGTTTGCCCACCCTGTTATTAGTTTGCCCACCCTGTTGTTAGTTTTACCACCCTGTTGTTAGTTTGTCCATCCTGTCATTAGCTTGTCCACCCTGTTCTTAATTTTTCCACCCTGTTAGTTTGTCCACCCTGTTGTTAGTTTGTCCACTCTGCTCTTAGTTTGTCCACCCTGTTTGTTTGTCCACCCGGTTGTTAGTTTGTCCACCCTGTTGTTAGTTTGTCCACCCTGTTAAGTACAATTCATATACAATATTTATATTTTCTGATAAATGTATTAACTGATATGCTTTTAAAGGGACAAAGGTACACAAGTTGTCTAAGATAATGTATTGAGTGGCCATAAATTAGAATAATTTTAAACTGTTGTCCCTAACAGAATGGACATTTTGATCTTCCATTTAATTTAATTTGTTTAATAACTGGTAAATTTATTTTTAATTTTTAAATGTTTTACATCACCCTTTCATGACTATACAAACATTTCTTTTAAAAACAGAGTATGATTTTCTACATTTTATAATAAACAAAACTTACAGAATACTAGGAATGACCCATGTATATTTTGTGAGGGAACTTACCGAACACCCAAACCAATGCTGTGTGCTGGGCTAAATGCATCAGCTGAAAACTCACAAAGAGCTTATAAATAGTGTCAAAACAGTGCCAGGAGTTCCTCTGCTGCACATAAACAAAGATCTGCTGCAAGGAGACGGCATTGGGCAACACCTTTTTTTGAGGGTGCACAAACATATTTTGAGAAGTCTCTGTCCTCTTGTTTGGTGCGCTCGAGGGTTCAGATGGCAGCGTTCAAATGAACCGCACTAACAGAGCAATTGCACCAGGGTTCATTTTAATAAAACAAAACCTGACAAGTGTGAACACACCCTCACTTTCTTAATTTCAAGAGCTTGAAGATCTTAATTGCATCCTTATTTTTGTTGTCGTCTAAGCAGAAATGAAACAGAATAGCACTTTAAGATTACAATCATATTGAAATCAACATTTTGTTCTATCCTTTACAACAAGATCAAGGCATTTTTGTTGATTGCCTTCAAGAAAGTGTACAGACTTTAGACTAAAAACTTATTTTAAAAACACCAGTCCTGAATGTCACTACAAGAGAAATATCACTTTCTGTCTCTTTCAGAGTGCCTGTGACACATTCTGGACTCATCCGAGGAAGCATTTTATCAATAAAGAATAAAGAATCTTGTGCCAGATTTGTCTGTATCTCTTCATTCCCTCAAGAGAGTCAAGGCGAAAATGTACAGTCATGGCTTGACAACCATAGTAGAAGCTGTAGAGCAGTAGAGCTGGTGGCTTAAAATGTGTCTCGGATCTCCATGGCAACTGTGCAATCTCTCCGTCTCAGCCCTGCGATCTGGATGTCAGAGGTTGCAGAGCTCGCTAAACAGAATAATAGAGTTAAACTGAGCTGTAATGTGGCATCAGCATAAAAACAATCATGTATTTTAAATATTTTGGTCTAGTTGGATTGCATTGAATGATCATGGAAACAAATTCACTGCATTCATTAACAGCAGTCGTGATGTTACAGGGCATTTTGGGTCGTACCTTGAGGTCTGATTGGTTAGAGTGGGGAAGGCAATTTGTGTCAGGATTGTGCATGTGGCTTTCAGTCCGGGGCAGGAGAATCATTCGACACTGTATGAAGAGAATCAGAGATTGAATAGCAAACCACTTAAAGGCACAATTGTGGCCTGAGAACACTATGGGTCAGATTTACTAACAGCTTGCTCCAGCGCTAACCCTCTTCTGGTGTTAAAAACTACTGTCATGATTTACTAAAGACACGCAGTGAAACATTAGCGCTGAAAGGCGTGGACAGGGTTATTTCTGCGGCTGATCTTATTGCATATGGATTTGTAGGAGTTTCTCTTTCAGACGCAGTGTTTATGTGAGGAGAGTATTTAAATCAATCACGCAAGGTTTGTGCTCGTCAGTTTACTGGTGTTTGTGCCATTATTTACTGCCAAAAAAGCATGTCTGGCCTCAAAAATTTTATGTTTTGAAATGTTTTTTTCTTTTTTTGCTTCATCAGAATGGAATGACAATTGTCACATTAGCTATGTGAAACAAAACTATGATTCAGATATGTTAAAGGGTCGGGGGAAAATAGTTACACTTGGCTCCTTCACGGTAACAGTCATAGTATGACAGACATAGGAAATGAATGAGAAATATGAAAAAATATGAAAACTTGGTGGTAAAAAAACAAACAAATCAGCCACTGTGCAGAAAAAAGTGCACAGCAATGAAAGGGTTACACTCTAAAATATCAAGAGTGCAACATAGACACATCCCACACTAACTCATATGGTAAAAATGAGCCAAAAGACTCAAATAAGAAGTTGAAATCAGATCAGACCCAGATAGATTAAGCTGTGATAAAGCATACCTGTTCATTTTTGTTACATTTTTATTGAATTATTGATGTTATGTGTAAAACAATGTCCTCCTCTGTGTTCAGGTTTGACTGTAGTAAAATGAATGCAAAAGCTGACACTTCAAATCAACATTTAAAAATAAAAATCTAAACCTTGAAAAAGGAATCAAATCCAACTTCAACTTCAAAAAAATGTCTAAAAACACTAGAGAATTGACTTTATATACTTTATATAGAACTACACAGGCATCTAGTGGTTACGACATTACATACGTTTTATTACTCTGACCAGATGGCACTAAATAATCCACCCTTAAAAAAATTAATTTTAAATGCTGTGTCTCTGTTTTAACATGGAATACTGCTTTAATTGAAAAATAATTTTAAAATGTTTTATTTTCAAAAATGTGTATTATTTTCAATGGGAAAAATAGCTCATAAAATGTTATAAATATGATATATATATATATATATATATATATATATATATATATATATATATATATATATATATATATATATATATATATATATATGAAGAGTTCAGATGCAAAAGCCTCTAAAAGCCACGTGGGTCAAAAATGAGATAATGCACTCGCAATAATTTGCCGTTTAGTAAATCTGGCCCTTAATGTGCAGCATTTTAATAAATATGTGGGGGAAACCCCTGTTCATCGTCTTGACTCACAACTCCCCAGTGCTACATAGATTCTAAGAGAAACTATATACTGGCATAAAAGATGCACTTGTACACTCTAAACAATGCTGGGTTGTTTCAACCCAAATTTGGGTCAAACATGGACAAACCCTTGGGTTAAAAATGTAATGAGAAAAATGTAACCCAACGGCTGGGTTTGACCATATTTGAGTTGTAACAACCCAGCATCTTTTAGTATCTTTTTGTTTCAAATGTGTCCTCTGATAATATCAAAACAGCTTTAGTTGATTACAGACCCCAGGTCCTTCTGTGAGCCTGTCAGGGTTGCCATGGGGAACCGTAATTAACCATGAACTGAAGGCACCTGTTCCCAATTAAACACCACACATAAAGAGCAGCATCATCTGAGAAAGGTGAGTATGTCCTCCCAATGAAGTCTAATTACGCTTCCCATTTCCTCCTTCATGTCTGCATTGGAAAAGGTCAATGGTTTAGCTTGTCTAATCTGCATATATAGAAGCTGCACAGACCCGTCACGTTCACTGACCATGGATCGGCTGAGAGTTGAGGATATACATCAGCAACAATATAATGGGTGTTAATTTTGTATCCATTATTTTCAACAGAATCCATTGCTATAGTGAAGCTGACTTTGTAAGGGTAAGCAATGTTATGTACAGTGTTAGAAGCCATCCACTTATTATGCATCACCCTTTCCAGGTCTAAAAGCTCCTTCAGATCTCAAAAGCAAACATTAAACGCTGCTAATATACACTCATGGTGTGCTGAAAAGTCATCATCTAACCTTTATCTCCATATCGAAATCTTAGTAGTTTCATTTTGTATAAATCATTAAAATATTGGTGTCCTGTGCACTGTGAGCCTTAGCTTAATGGCGTGCTATAAATGAATAATGCTCCTAAACGGCTGTTGAGATGAAGTACAACACATCAAAAACAGGAATGGGGCAAACAAGCCGTGCTGCCACAACAAATACATGGCGTGTTAAAAGCTTTATTGATTATAATGGGAGCAATGTAGTTTTCTTTCATCACCATGTGCCACCCTGTCCCAGTGTGAGAGTAAGTGGAGATGATAGTAGGTGGTTATTAAAAAAGGCCCACATTGGCTGTCATCAGTCAAAATTGACCGACCACAGGAAATGAATGGAAAAGGATTGTGAATTTGCTTAAATGATGGTGAAATAGAGAAATGTACACATAAATAAGATCATTGTTATATTTCAGGGAATTTAGTTTTGTATATTCCCATCCCCTCACACCTTTTACAAGCCATCTCTCCTACACGTTTACCAGCACTCACACACATCCACACATCTCTCCGTACTGGCATTCTCCCCACCGCATTCAAACAGGCTCGGATAACCCTACTGACAGAATAACCAGCTTGACATCAGCCAATCTGGTTTCAATCGAGACTGCTTACTGTCAGTCACTGAAGGCCTGTGGTTTATGAAAGCTGATTCCAAATCATCAGTTCTCATCCTCCTAGATCTGCTGGCTTTGCTGCCTCTCATCACTGGGCATCACAGGAACTCTTGACTGGTTTGAATCCTGTCTCACTGGGTCTTTCAGGGTTGCCGTGAGAGGTATCCAAAACTCATCAACTGGTCACCGGGGCACCTCAGGGTTCAGTTCTTGGACCCCTTCTCTTCTCCATATACACGCCATCACTGGGACCCATCATACAGGCACATGGTTTCTCTAAGCGGCATCCTTCCGGTATCTCTCTTGAATCCAAAACAGAAGTGACTTAAAATGCAATTCATCGACTGGCCGCTAGAGACAGGCCCCAAAAGGGAGTCAATCCCATAGACCTAGATGTTAAAATGCCCAACTTTACAGCAGAAAAAAACATGTTTACAGCCTGGTAAAAAAAAGTGGTTTTGGTCTATAGCTATAGGACTGTGAGGGGGGTATATTTTTTTATAACTCATCCATTTAAATTATATTAAGCCTTAAAGTTCTGCATAAATAAGGGCGTGGCCACTTGAGTGACAGGTGGATTGCCACTGCTGTCACTAACATCAAGCTAGGCGGGCGTGGTTTCAGCTACCAGGCACCTCAGCTTCACCCATGTCCCGCCTCTTTGCCCATTTTCTGTTATCCGGGAGTGATGTACTGCCAAGATGGCGACGGCCGGCTCCGCCCACTTTGGCCTTCAAAAATGCTCTTCAGAAACCTATGGGTGACGTCACGGACACTATGTCCATTTTATTTATACTACGTCCAGACTGTTTTATACAGTCTATGGGTTTCTCCCACCATCGCTATGCTGATGATACACAGCTCTACCTTTCATTTCAACCAGATGATCTCATAGTAGCTGCACAAATCTCAAGCTGTCTGTTGGACATCTCAGCATGGATGAACGAACATCACCTGTAGCTCAACCTGGCAAAGACTAAGCTTCTCATCTTTCCTGCCAATCCATCTCTACAGCACGATTTCACCATCCAGCTAAGTTCATAAATTACCCCATCAAGGTAAATCAGAAATCTTGGAGTAATCTTTGAGGAACCAACTGACCTTCAAAGACCACACTGCAAATACAGCTTGGTCATGCAGGTTTGCACTGCACAGCATCTGGAAGATCAGGCCTTTCCTAACTGAGCATGCGACACAACTTCTCATTCATTTCTAGGCTTGATTACTGCAATGCTCTTCTGGCCGGACTTCCATCATGTGCAGTCAAACCTCTTCAAATGATTCAGAATGCAGCGGCACGTCTTGTCTTCAACGAGCCCAAAAGAGCCCACGTCACACATCTCTTCATCTCTCTGCACTGGCTACCACTCGCTGCTCGCATCAAGTTCAAAGCATTCATGTTTGCTTACAGATCCACCACAGGCTCAGCACCCACATACTTTCACTCACGCTTACAAGTCTACATTCCTTCCAGAAGCCTGCGATCAGTAAATGAGCGACGGCTGGTGGTACCATCACAGAGAGGCACAAAATCACTCTCCACAACATTTTCGTTCACTGTTCCTTGCTGGTGGAATGATCTCCCAGCCTTCATCTGGAATGCAGAATCCCTGACAACATTCAAAAGACAGGAGCACTTAACCTCATAAAAACCTCCCTATTGTATCTTATGATACTCTAGGCCAGGGGTGGCGAACTCTGGCGAACCCTGGAGAGCCTAGTCCTGCAGAGTTTAGCTCCAACCCTGATAAAACTCACCTGCTTGTAGCTTCCTAGTAACCCTTCAGACCTTGATTAACTTGTTCAGGTGTATTTGATTAGGGTTGAAGCAAAACTCTGCAGGACTATGGCTCTCCAAGAGTTATTTGCCTCTTCACAATGAATAGCTTGCTGTATTCCTCATTTCTAAGTCACTTTGAATAAAAGCTAGCCTGGTTAAAACCAGACCATTCTCAGTAGTAACTGAGTTATGGTCTGGCAAAGCTTCATAGACAAATCATTTCCAAAGGGGCGTCACCAACGGACATCGCTCAAATGCCTCTGGGCGCAATTGGATAGACCTCAAACCAATCAGAGCAATGAATAGATGACGTATGCAGATGACGGAGAAACATCTGAGACTCTGACAGCAATTCTCTGTTTTTAACGAAAAGGAAAAGTTTAAATCGCTTAAAACAGACGCTATAGCTGATTCGAACGAGTGATGTTCCACGGCGGCATCCATCTTTGTAATGTTGCTGCGCTGTCGCCATTGTGTAAAGCCCGCCCCAACGTTTCTGATTGAAGCCGCGATTTTGAGGGATTAGAAATGGGCTTGAATGGGCTCTTTGCCAGACTAACTTGCAGAGCAAATCTAAATTTGCCGGAAGTTGTCTGGGTTTTCCTAGGCTAAATAAAAGCACCTGCAAAATTAATAAATGTAAGTATCAGTTATTAAAAAAAAACACCCTTATTACACTCTGGCTGTTCATGGCCATTTTTGATTGGGAATAATAAATGTGTGACCCTTTTTCAAAAAGCTTAAGAATATTAAAACAATCCTTAAAGGAATTCAATTCACAAAAAAATGACATGACGTCGGACGTTTTGAACTGCGAGAGGCGTTACACTTTCTTCATAAGTTGAGTATGGAAGGCGATCTGCCGGAAGCTAGACATTTTACATTATAAAGTTTTAAATATGGATATTTTTCTTAGACAAACCCATCGCTTCGCTTCAGAAGGCCTTTATTAACACCCCGGAGCCGTGTGGACAACTTTTATGATGGATAGATGCACTTTTTTGGGCTTCAAATTTTGGGGTCCCATTTACTGCCATTATAAAGCTTGGAAGAGCCAGGACATTTTTTTAATATAACTATTAATATTTTAATATAACTATTAATTGTATTCGTCTGAAAGAAGAATGTGATATTCACCTAGGATGACTTGAGGGGGGTAATTTAAATTTTTGGGTGAACTATCCCTTTAAAGAGTCTCTAACTAATAATTATGACATTGTGCTGGTGTTCATGTGTGCTCATCTCATAAATGTGAAAATTTTGACATGACTGAGGGCAGGACTGCTATAATCACATTCACTTACCTTCTGACTGTGCCTCTGTGCATCTGGTCATGGATGGTTGGGAACGTTCAACTTATAATATCAAGAGATTTCTTCACTCCCTCGCTGCAGTGTAAGCAGAGTCATACAAAAGATTTGTTTCATGTGGAAAGTGTGATGTTGTGCCTTCATTATGCTGGGCTTTGTCTTGGAGTGTGGTAGACTCGAGAGAGCTCTCTGTTGGCATTCCCATTCATTTCAATTGCCATTGCTTGGCTTCCGCATGCAATGCCAGAATGCTGACATCCAGTAAATGTCACGTGAATGCTGTCTATATTAGACTATTCTTGCAGATGAATGATAAAAAATACTTTCATGCATTTTAGAGCTATCCAAAAAAAGGGGGCAATCGTGAAGCATCTACAGTATATAAAATACAAATAACTCATTATTTAGTCAAAACAGTCAATGGAGAACAGTGCTCTTTGTCCACACAATAGCTTCATTCTATTTTCTTTATATGCAATGTATAGTCTTGTCTTTTTTCTTTTCTTTCTTTTGTCTTATCCTTCCTTATAAATCCTATATTTTTGCTCTCACAGTTTATCGGTGAATGACTTTAGTTCCAGTTCATTTGGTTTGTATCGTAGTGATCTCTCGATGGTCAGCGTAATCCGGGATGAGGCCGTTGAGGTATAAGCTTCCGCTTCGTACAAATGTGTAGGGATACGTCTCTCTCTCATCTCCGAGGTTAATTGAATGTGCACGTTTCCCTGGTGTCATCTGCTGATTGATAGGTGGGCTGAGGTTTATTTCAGCGGACAGTTTGCGCTTGATCGATGCAGCACGCTGGAATTTGTCGTAAATGTCAACACTTAGTCGCCGACGAGTCTCCTTAAACTCAGCGGACACGTTAGCAGTCCACTCAGCGGCGTGAGCTCGAAACTCTCCTACCTATGACAAAAAGAACAAGATCAATATTGTGGAAAACATTTGTAAGGGCTAGTGTGCCAAAAATCATGTCATTCCAGACCTGTATGTTTTTTCCTGAAATACAAATTGTGGTCATGTGGTAAGCTCCAAAAAGGACAACAACAACATATGCACGTACAGCGCCCTCCACTGATAATGGCACAGTCAGTAAATATGATTATGAAAATAAATCTGCATTGTTTATCCTTTTAAAAAAATTCACAAAATTCTAACCTTTCATTGAAGTAAAACAATTGAGAGTGGGGGGAAACTCTCATTATGAAATAAATATTTTTCTCCAATGCATGTTGGCCACAATTATTGGCACCCCATGAAATTCTTATGAGTAAATTCATATTTACGTTCATATTTACGTTTTTGTCGCACACCAGGGTGACTAGGAGCATGAAATTGTCATCCATGACTTACTGTTCCACAGGAGCATAAATACTAGAAAACAGAAAGGCCAAATTCCCTTAAACATTCATCACAATGAGTAAAACCAAAGGATATACCCTATATTGCCAAAAGTATTGTGACGCCCCTCCAAATCACTGAGTTCAGGTGTTCAATCCCTTCATGGCCACAGGTGTATAAATCAAGCACTAGGCATGCAGACGCTTCTACACACATTTGTGAAAGAATGGCTCGCTCTCAGGAGCTCAGTGAACTCAAGCGTGGTACCGTGATAGGTTGCCATCTGTGCAATAAGTCCATTACTGAAATGTCCTCACTACTAAATATTCCACGCTCAACTGTTAGTGGGATTATAACAAAGTGGAAGCAAATGGGAACAACAGCAACTCAGCCACATAAAATCACAGAGCGGGGCCAGCGCATGCTGAGGGTCACAGTGCACAGAACTCGCCAACTTTCTGCAGAGTCAATAGCTACAGACCTCCAAACTTCTGTGGCCTTCAGATGAGCTCAAGAACAGTGCGTAGAGAGCTTCATGGAATGGGTTTCCATGGCCGAGCAGCTCATCCAAGCCTTACATCACCAAGTGCAATGCAAAGCGTGGGATGCAGTGGTGTAAAGCACACCGCCACTGGACTCTAGAGCAGTGGAGACGTGTTCTCTGGAGTGACCAATCACGCTTCTCTGTCTGACAATCCAATGGACGAGTCTAGGTTTGGTGGTTGCCAGGAGAACGGTACTTGCCTGACTGCATTGTGCCAAGTGTAAAGTTTGGTGGAGGGGGGATTATGGTGTGAGGTTGTTTTTCAGGGGTTGGGCTTGGCCCCTTAGTTCCAGTGAAAGGAACTCTTAATGCTTCAGCATACTAAGACATTTTGGACAATTTCATGCTCCCAACTTTGTGGGAACAGTTTGGGGACGGCCCTTCCTGTCCCAACATGACTGCGCTCCAGTGCACAAAGCGTCGGCCCATAAAGACATGGATGAGCGAGTTCGGTGTGGAGGAACTTGACTGGCCTGCACAGAGTCCTGACCTCAACCCGATAGAACACCTTTGGGATGAATTAGAGCGGAGACTGCGAGCCAGGCCTTCTCGTGCAACATCAGTGCCTGACCTCACAAATGCACTTCTAGAAGAATGGTCAAAAATTCCCATAAACACACTCCTAAACCTTGTGGAAAGCCTTCCCAGAAGAGCTGAAGCTGTTATAGCTGCAAAGGGTGGGCCAACTCCATATTAAACCCTATGGTTTAAGAATGGGATGTCATTAAAGTTCATGTGCATGTAAAGGCAGGCGTCCCAAAACTTTTTTTGTGTAGTTCTGAGGTTCAGCAAAAGATTGTCGAGCTTCACAAAATAGACAATGGCTGTAAGAAAAGAGCTAAAGCATTGAAAATCCCCATTTCCACCATCAGGGCAATAATTAAGTTCAATCAACTAAAGATGTTATGAATCAAACAGCTCCTACATCACCACATGTTGTTTGGGAGGGTTTCAAGAAAAATCCTCCTCGCTCATCCAGAAACAAACTCCAGCATATTCAGTTCAGACACGACTGGAGCTTCAGACAGGACCTGGTTCTGTGCTCAGATCAAAGTAAAAGAGCTTTTTGGCAGCAAACACACCAGATGGGATGAAGTCCCCCATGCCCACGGTTAAATACACAGCTGGATCTTTAATGTTGTGGCCTATTGTTTTGCCGGAGGTCCTGGACTTCTTGTTCAGATTCATGGTATCATGGATTCTAGCAAATACCAACAGATAAAAAAATCAAAACCTGACTCTTCTGCTAGAAATCTTATAATGGGCCGTGGCCAAACAGCAAAGGTTCTCACATGTCTTAATCAAACACAATTTTAAATTAATAGAAAGGAGAATGACATTTGAGAGCTGGATCGAAGAGGAATATTATCTGTCGGTTATGACTTCAATTTAAATAATTACTTCCATTTTGGGCATTTTAACATATGACTTCAGAATACATAGGACATTACATTAATATGGATTTATATGGATTGTTAAAAAAATCTACTTTTGTGTTCCATGGAAAAAATAACATCATATGGGTCTGGAACAATATGGTGGAACAGGGAGAAAATGTGATATTTAACCCTCTAAGAAAGTAAATAGGTTCAGATTTGGTTTGATCTTGACTTTAAAGCATTGCATAGATGTGTGGGTGCAGCTGTTGTTTGAAGATGGCATTATTTATTGCATGAGAACACACCTCCTCCTTTGTTTTCTTGGATATGACACGAAACCAGTCTCCAATCATGCTGAGAACAGCAGCGAAGTATGCTAAACCAATCAGTATCCAGAACCACACCAGGGGCTTGTAATAGTCCAGGTACTCCAACTCAGAACCACCTGAATAAACAAGACTTGATGCTAGAATCCTTTCTGCAAACAGTTATGCACATGCAGTCACTCACGCGTGTCCTGTGTACATGCTCACCACTGCTCTCTTCAAGGTGGCGTCGCTCACCCTCGCCCGCAACGAAATCTCCAAAGCCGATGGTTGTCAAGGTAATGACGACAAAGTAGATGGACTCCAGCGCACTCCAGCCCTCGATGTGTTTGAATATGACAGCCGGCAGAGTGACGAAGAGGAGACAACCAAACAGAATGAAAAGAACAGTAGAGATCACACGGATCTTGGTTTGACTCACGTTCCACTTCTGATGAGAGAGAAAAAAAGCATGGATGGATGGATGGATGGACGGATGAAGGGTTAGTCAATTCATGGGTGGACAGTTTGATTTGAAAGTCTAATAAACTGATTTGAAATATAGTACATAAAGGTAATGTAAAGAAATACAATTTTATATGCTAGTGCTGATATAAGACTGGACCTCCAAATTTTACATTTTGGTTCCTTGCCACTGTTGCTCTTTGGCTTGCTCAGTGGTGGTTTATAAGACAATAAACACACAGTAAATCATAAATTGCCGAATTGTGACAAACATAGCGCATGGAAGCATGCAGTACATAGTCCTAATAATGTTTCAGAGGGTCAGTCTGGGTCAAAGTTCAGAATTATCATTCTAGTCCTTCACAGTAAAAACCCCAGTGTTAAATTAACACTCCTAAGAGTTTATTGTGTTGAGTCCACACACAAGAGTGTAACACTGAAAAAAGTTAATGAGATAATTAAGTGATTAATTGAGTGATGATTGAGCATTAGTGATGAACACCTGCTGTTAACAAGCACAATCACTGAAGGAAAGAGTCTCAATTTAGGTCACCATTATGGTGATTAGTGTTTGCTTTAGTTTTAGTTTGACCCTTGACTTTTAACATTAGATGTTGCCTGGCTGCTGTAACTAAGTTGCAGCCAGACAAACCAAGATGAAATGTAACCAGGTGTTGTTGGTTATGTTTTGACATAAAAATATTCAGAGATTGAGCTGAGAATGATCTCGTACAAATATGTTTTATAAACACAGTTAAAGCAGCAAGGGAAACAATTATTTTTAAAAGTCAACGTCAAAAGCTCAACAAAGCAAACACTAATCACCATAATGGTGACTCTTTATGTCAGTGATTCTGCTTGTTAACAACGGGTGTTCATCACTAATGCTCAATCATCACTTAATTAATCACTTAATTATCTCATTAACTTTAACACTGATTCAGTGTTATTTTTAACACACTTGAGTGTGGACTTGAATAAACTCTGAGGAGTGTTAATCTAACACTGGGGTTTTTGCTGTGTTCCCTGAGAAATATTTGTATGTATAACTGAAATCAATGTAAGTTGTCTGGTTCTGCTAATTATGGGATCAAACTTTAAAGGTGCACTGAAAAGCACTTCATTAAAATGATGTACACTCACACGAGACCAAGACTCCAGATATATCAGCCTTCTAAAAAAGCAGTTTAATTTTACAAGGAGTTGGTCGCTGTATTAATGTCACATGACTAGCCATGGCACTTATTTGATTGAGTTCTGATAATAATAATAACAGTAGTAGTAGTAGTAGTAGTAGTAATAATTATAATACTGAAGCCACATTTTAAAAACTCATCATACATTCAGCGAAACATACATTCAATTTCACTGCTTTCACACAAAATGCATTCAGTGACTACATTTCCCAAATTCCATGACCACTCCATGAACAAATCCATGAATAGTCACTCATACTTCAGCATCTGTAAAACACTATATATTTGCAACACATTTTTTCGAATGCTAACATGCTACTTTCAAAATTGATAAAAGCACAAATGCATTTGCCTGCATCCATGTAGTTGCTGTGGGAACTGGAGCTCCTTTGTCCTGCTTCTGTTGTGTCAAACTGGTCACCAGTCAGAGAGTTGCCTAAGAAGTTATTTTCAGGCTCAACAGATTCACTTGAGACTCAGACTCAATTAAAATCCTTACTCTACCCTTAACCAACACTTAAGTTGAAAGCATTTTCTCAGATCACTGCTTAAAGATGACACCAGAAATGGAATGGGATTGCCGCTCCTTTCAAGTTTAATGAATTTGTGCTCGGCTGGCACAGAAGGGCTGGACATTGGCTATTTTTCATCCTCCCCAACAGCATAATTTGCTCTGGATATTTGGAATATTTTTGTGCACGCACATAAAGCCACCTCTCAGTACTAAATTGAGTCTTTTTAGCTGCTTATTGCGCTTAAACAGTCAAATACACACAAAATAATATCAAAATGACAAGTATTCACGTAAACATGGTCAGTTATGTTTTAACGTAATGTAACAGGTGAGAAAGAAAACACGTGTAACAGTATAATGGAATCCGTGCATTAGGTCTTAAAGTGACAGAAGCCTAACATTCCTGCTGACAAATTATGAGATAATATTAAAAATATCTATATGGCTGTTTTCCCCCATGGTATCTGTGTCAAAATCAGGGCAAGTAAAAATGCAGAGTGGCTAGTAATACATAGCCTTGGCCACCCATGACCCTGTGTCCGGTTCACCACTGTTCCTTCCTTGGAGCACTTTTGATAGATCCTGACCACTGCAGACCGGGAACACCCCACAAGAGCTGCAGTTTTGGAGATGCTCTGACCCAGTCGTCTAGCCATCACAATTTGGCCCTTGTCAAACTCGCTCAAATCCTTATGCTTGCCCATTTTTCCTGCTTCTAACACATCAACTTTGAGGACAAAATGTTCACTTGCGGCCTAATATATCCCACCCACTAAAAAGTGTTTTGATGAAGAGATAATCAGTGTTATTCATAATGTTATGCCTGATCGGTGTTTAACCCTCATGCTTCCATAGTCTCTCGTCTAGCTGAATACATTGGTTTAAGGTTCATGTTTATGTTTAAGTTCAAAACCAAGTCTGGTCCAGTTAAGATCCTGTCATCGTTTAGTTCTGTTAGTTTTGTATCTGGTTTACAGTTTATAAATAAACTGCACATGGGTTCTCAATCTGGCTTGCCTTCAGTGAACTGAATGTTATAACCTTCTCTCTGGTGACGTGTGAAGGACTTCTCCAATCATTTAGTCCACTCAAAGCCGCCCCTGCAAGCTTGCATTTACCTGCCTCCATTTTTGAGTGCAATGCCCATATCTCAAGATCCAATCAACAACCAGTGCATGAAACCGTCGACTGCATGTTCAATGTATGTTGACTATGATTTCTTGATGCTTGGGTATATTTCCCCTTGCGACACCGTTTTGTTACGGACATTGAATACCCACTCTTGAAAAAGTGGTGGGTGTGGTTAAGTAATCACTGTAAAGGTCAATTGCATTACAATTAGAGAATGAATACATCCCTCATGACGGCTGACTGGATTTTCTGGTCAGGGGCTGGAGGAGCGAGGAAACATCTATTAGGATGTGTGGTGTATGCTGAGCTCAGAGATGAGGGAGAGAAGAGGAACAAGACAACAGAACTGAGCTCAACCGAATATAATATCCATATAAGGACAAGACCTGACAAGGAATATAGAAAGCACAAGGGCTATATAAACACAGAGACTAACAAGACACAGCTGCAAACAATCAGAGTAATGAGGGGGAAAGGAACTAAACAGAACTACAAACTAAAATACTACATAAAACAAGAGCACAAGAAACACTGACCTGTCATTCCAGGTACAAAACAGGCTGAAGTGGAAAAAAAAGGTTTACTAAGTGCTGTTTATAGATTATAGAAAATGAATTAATTAATCACATATTGTTCTGTAATCAATCACAATTAATCATACCTAACAATATTTCACACTGAATCTGAAATTAATATTATGCAACATTATACAACATAAAAATTGTATGTTTTAAATATTTGTTTAATGGCATCTTTATTCTTAAGTGCAATGAATGAAGGCCAGTATCACCGATACCAATACTACTTATGTCTCTATTTAATGGATTTTTTTCTCAATATTTGGGGATGAATAAGAAATTATAGCCATTGAACATACTTTCTAATTGAAAACCATAATTTTTAACATTTAATGGGCTTAAAAACTTTTAATTTAAGTGAGCTATCACAAAACCCATTATAATAAATGTCACATTTGGATATGCCTTTAATATAGTGTGTTGTATAGTGTTTGCACTGATCAGCCACAACATCAAACCTGCCGACAGGTGAATAACCTTGACAATATTGTTACAATCGCACCTGTCAAAGAGTAGGATATTTTAGGCAGCGAGTGAATTTCACATGTTGGAAACAGGAAAAATTGGGGCTCCACCTCGCAACTTGCAGGTCTTAAATAGGAATGTTGGAATTAATCGTTTCTACGATGCATCGCAATGCGGATGTGGGCGATTCTGCATCGATGTAGTAACAGACCACAATCGATCAAAGCCATTATAGCCTACTGGAGTTTCTGGGATGTCGTTCGTTGCATACGCGCTTGTCTTGCTAGAGTAAAAGGGTGAAGGGAGGTAAAACACAAAAGCAAGTAATAAAAAAATGACCTTACTATTTTAACATTTACAGCGTGAGAGTGCAAGTGTGTGAGCATGCAAGCAGGTGCGTGAAAGTGTGTGTGTGCATGCATGGGCGTGTGTGTGTGCGTGCATGCGTGGGAGTGTGAGTGTTATTGTTACACTACTTGACAGTTTCATGCGCTTAATTAGTATTTACTAGTGTATATTAGTTATAAATGCTCCTGTCGTCTGCTGTGTTCAGACTTATTTTTTGTTTGACTACATTCAGAAAGTCTGTGTTAGGTTCTCATCAGAGCACAGATGAAAGACTGGGATGGTCTGCAGTGCTGGGAGTGTGATGTGACATATAGTTACTCGTGCATTTTATTAATCTCCTGAATGAATGGAGAAAAAGAGGAGAAGTAAGGAACATAAGTGAAGAAATGAGTTCACAGGTTGAAGTGGCTATGATGAGAAATGCATGTGTTTGGCACGTGACTATATGAGTAAATCGTTTGATTCACTATCTCAGGCATGTACTGTATACACCAGACTTTGGTACTCCCCTGTGTAATATCACATATTTCAAATTACTGAAAATGTGTACTTCCTATGTTGCCTGTCTCCTTTGTTTCCACCCAGTAGTGGCTCCTGACCGTACATTTAGGTAGGGCAGATTCTGGGTCTTGGCACTAGTTTGTGTTAAACATTTTGTAAGCTTTATATTCTAACCGCTGAACACATCAGACACACTTTTGGCAGAGGTCTAGTGTCCTTGCATTATTCAGCCTGAGGGCTGAAGTGAAAGCATAGACAATTTTTTTTTTTTTTTTTTTATGAGGTTAAGTGCTCATGTCTTTTGAATGTTGTCAGGGATTCTGCATTCTGGATGAAGGTTGGGAGATCATTCCACCAGCAAGGAACAGTGAATGCAAATGTTGTGGAGAGTGATGTGATGGTACCACCAGCCGTCGCTTCTGGAAGGGAAGAGTGAGTGGAAGGGTGCTGAGCCTGTAAGCAAGCATCAATGCCTTGAACTTGATGCGAGTGGTAGAGAAATGAAGAGAGGAGTGACGTGGGCTCTTTTGGGCTCGTTGAAGACAAGACGTGCCGCTGCATTCTGAATCATTTGAAGAGGTTTGACTGCACATGATGGAAGAACATCGCGGTAATCAAGCCTAGAAATGAACGAGAAGCTGTGACCGAGCTCTCAAAGATGACTCCAAGATTTCTGGCCGACCTTGACAAGAAAGAGGAGGAGCTCAGTCTTTGCCAGGTTGAACTGCAGGGTGGTATTCCAGAAAGCAAGGTTAACTTACTGTCGCATATACCTTGAACTCTTGGTTGATTAACCCAAACCTTGCTTACATTAATTATATAACACGCATCTGACTACCTCTTAAGCAAACTAACCCTGGAACATGTGCTTGGGGGTATTCCAGAAAGCAGGTTATGTGACATACCTGGGTATGTTTAAGAGTAAGTAAGCAGATAACCTCGACTTTCGGTTCCAAAAACGGAGGTAACTTTCAGGGTATGTAAGTAGCCATAGTAACTCACTCTCTGAACATAACCTACTCCGGAGCAGCTCATGATCCAGGGTTAGTTTGCTTAGGAGGTATTCAGATGTGTGTTATATAATTAGTAATTAATAGTTATATTAATATAACCAAATGTGTTATATAGTTACAGTTATATATTATACAATATTATATATAAATTCTAAAGCACTATAATAACAAGGTAATGTTTAAATGATAATTCAATTCAAATATATTTGTTATTTATTTTACTGTCATCTCAGTACGTCTGAACTTACTCCCAGACTCGTTTTTGGAACCAGCAAACCTTGAGTAAGCAAGGTTTGGATTAATCAACTGAGAGTTCAAGGTATATGTGACGTTAAGTTAACCTTGCTTTCTGGAATACCCCCCTGCTCCGGAGCAGGTTATGTTCAGAGAGTGAGTTGCTATGGCTACTTACATACCCTGAATGTTACTTCCGTTTTTGGAACCGAAAGTTGAGGTTATCCGCTTACTTACTCTTAAACATACCCAGGTATGTCACATAACCTGTTTTCTGGAATACCCCCCAGGTGATGTTCTTTCATCCATGCCGAGATGTCCGCCAGATAGCTTGAGATTTGTGCAGCTACTGTGGGATCATTCAGTTGAAAATAAACAATGGTAGGAGAAACGAGAAGGGGTCCAAGCACTGAACCCTGAGGAACTCCTGTGATCAGTTGATGTGTTTGGATACCTCCCCTCTCCAGGAAACCCTAAAAAACCCAGAGATAAGAGGGTTGACAGAATGATCTTATGATTCACAGTATCAAAGGCAGCAGATAGATCCAAGAGAAAGAGAACTGATGATTTGGAATTAGCTTTTGCAAACCACGCCCACAGAGGACCCCTGTGTCAGTGAAGAGTTCCTCTTTGGAGCCAGTGCCTTCAACCGAGTTTGTTGTGGAGCTTAAGCCAGATGTCCAGCCTGCCCAGGAGCTAGTGTCAGCTGCTATGTCCGTCCCAGAGGGAGTGCTGACCAGTTCCTTGCATCCAAGTTTCCTCCTCACCAATGGTCCCGCCCAGCCTCAAGTTTCCTTTATCACCACTGGTCCCAGCCGTGGGTGAGGTGGAGGAGGATGATTTATGCCACTTGCATGCCACGGACCGCGAGCCTAAGCCCACACCCGCCCCAAACATAGAGCCAGAGCCCACGCCCACAGAGGACCCCCCTGTCAGTGGAGAGTTCCACTTTGGAGCCAGTGCCTCCAGCCGAGTTTGTTGTGGAGCTTAAGCCAGATGTCCTGCCTGCCCGGGAGCTAGTGTCAGCTGCTATGTCCATCCCAGAGGGAGTGCTAGTAGAGTTTGACATCCTGGAGATCACTCCCACCCATCACCCCACCCCTGAGGTTGAATTGTTTCCTCCAATCGAAGTTAAAGTATTGTAGTCTCTGGTCCTGACCAGTTCCCTCGCCCTTCCTCCCCCACTGGTCCCCTCTAGCATCCAAGTTTCTCCCTCACCACTGGTCCTGCCCAGCCTCAAGTTTCCCTCATCATCAATAATTTCATCCGTGGGTGAGGTGGAGGAGGATGATTTATGCCACCCGCACGCCACGGACCCCGATCCCTCGAGCCCCCGGAGAAATGACCCCATCAGTTCCCTGGCCCTTCCTTCCCCACTGGTCCCCTCCAGCATCCAAGTTTCCTTCATCGCCACTGGTCCCACACAGATTCAGCTGCTTTTTTGCTGGAAGGGTCATGTTGTGCTACCTTTCTCTTTAAAGTGCCTCTATTATGCTATTTTAAAGTTTCCTAATTTAGTTTTGGAGGTCTCCAACAACAGGTTTACATGCATCAAGAGTCAAAAAACAGTTTAATTTTCTTACCACAATGTTCAATGATTCTCAAACGACTCAACGGATGAATTAGTCTTTCTAAATCCCTCTTTTCCGCGAGCCTACTCTGCTCTGATTGGTCAGATGGCCCAATCTGTTGTGATTGGTCTACTTTGCTCTGATTGGTCAGATGGCTCAGTCTGTTGTGATTGGTCTACTCTGCTCTGATTGGTCAGATGGCCCACTCTGTTGTGATTGGTCTACCGCGTACAGCACATATTTCGGAAACAAATGCCCATTACCATAACTGAACTCCAGCTCCATCCAGCTTCTTCAATAGTAAACACTGTAAAAACAGTGGGCGTCGAGGACGTCGATTTTACACCAGCACAAGTCTGAATTGATGAAACATTGGAAGATATTAAAGCTCTAGCGGAAAGTCCTGCCAGGAAGATTCAATGTTATGTCACTTATCACATTCAGACCTAACCAATCATTTCCTAATAGTCTGAGTATAAAAGATCGGTACTTACACATGTCTGAGTTCACAGATGCTGACGCCAACATTTACCTCCATCCTCCCCACCACCACCAGGATGGTCCCTGTCTACACCTCCCAGGGGGTCGGCTCTGCCCCTGCCTTCATTTTCAGGCAGGAAATGCAGAGTCCATTACCCTCGAGACAAGAGCTATGGACAGGGCCTACGCCAAAGAAGCTCTAAATATAATACTTGCTGGTCTGTTAATAAATTTGTTACTTCATCGTACTTCATCTGGCCTCCGGAGTCTTTCTGGTAGAACTAGTTATTCAGCCCGAACCTTGAGCAGGACGTTTCTTAGTGATGCTACTCAGTTTGAGGTACATTATGAGCTGTTTCAGTTGTTATTCCTCACCATCAGCATTAGCAAGTGTGCTTCCATCAACAAACCCATGTGTGTGTGTCTAATGTATTCCGGATCACATGTGGGAACTATAACAGTGCATACCTTAGCCCAGCTGATGTAAACATTAGCGTTTGCAAAACAAATCTGGCTCCATCCTTTATCTTTACTCAAAGTAGTAAGAAAGACACAATGTGTCTGCATTAATAGACACAGTTTTAGGTAATACTGCAGCCCATAACTGATTTACAGTAGTATTTCAGTAAGACAGCAATAACGTGAGTTAGCCGGTTAGCCGGATACCTACACAATATGAAACACAATAAACACATTGTAGAGCACAGCGTCTTCTTGACATGATGCTATCTAGTATCCGCTGCAGTGTTTGAGGTGGTTCAAGGTTTCCCTGGTGTCTGCAAGCGTAATAAGTGGACAGGCAATATGCTAATGTTTCGTCGTGACGTCACAACGAAACAGCTTTTGACTCATTTGAAAAACAATTAGTTTAATTGACTCAGAGTTGACTCTAATTTTTGAGAGACAATAACCTTATATACACAGCGCACTTTCAGATGTAAAACTTTGCAGGATGTTTTCATTCACTATTTTACACACTACATGAAAGGTCATTTTCAAAAATCCATAATAGGGGCTCTTTAATACCCCAAAGATGTTCCATTCAAGTCAGGCTATATTCTTGGCCAGGTCATAGTTTTCACTTTGCTTGAATGCCATTTGTTTTGGATTGCTATCATGCCTGAATATTCCTCTTCTGCCACGCTTCTGGGAGTCATCTCATCAGCCAGTATTTTGGTATATCCACAGGTATTCATGGTGTTATCAATAAATGTCATCTCCCCAGCATGTTCTGCACTCATGCAGCCTCAACCTCTCATACTCCCACCTCTTGTGCTTCACTGTCAGGACTGTACATTCACTGGTTCACGCTAAACATGCTGGAATCCATTTGAGCCGAACATATGTATCTTGGTCTCAACAGAATGTGCTCCCAATATGCATCAGGCTTCTTTTCATGTTCTTTATTTCACAAGTTTAATTTAGCAGTTTGTTTTTCTCTAAAGAGTAGGCAAGGGTTTTTTTCTTGGACACCATCCATAGAGGTTGTTATGCAATGTCCTTTGCGTTGTCACAAAAAAAAAAAAATCACTGTCACAGAAACTCCACTGATAAGTGCAAAAGTCTGAAGCACTTGCCTGTCTGTTTTTCAGAGCTAGACTGTGCAAGAGCACTGTCAATGTCATCATTTTAGGAGGATGGCCACTGTGGCTCTGATTAATGGTACAAAGTATTATCCCAGATAGCAAGCCACCATCAAAACAATGTTAAATCAGTGTAAATGTGTCAAAGTCAACTGCATTGAATCAAAATCACATTTGCACCTGCAATTAATGTTGAATATATCTTTTAAATTTCATCCAATAATCAATGGTAATGGCAACGAATCAGTGTTACAATATGACATTGGTTCAACGTCATGCTTGCACTCTCAGAAAATGAAACACAGCAACTTTAAAGCCACACAGCCTGAAATCAACCACAAATAAAATAAGACAATAAATCTCTCAAGATCTCAGCAGAAGCTCTTATTGAGAATTAACAGAGGTTTAGATGTTGGTGTTTTATTGAAAATGTTTGGTCACCATTATGGTGATCAGTGTTTGCTTTAGTTGGGCAGTTTGACACTTGGCTTTTTAGGTGAGTTTGTGGTCTTTGTAACAGTGTTTACCAAAACACATCGTTTGTTGCAAAGAAAGCCGTCAAGATAATCATATGATATAGTTTTCAGCATCATAAAGTAGAATAGTTCACTAATCTTATCCTTGACAACAAATGATGTGTTTTAGTAAGTGCTGTTACAAAGACCAAAAACTCACATAAAGAGCCAAGCGTCAAACTGCACAACTAAAACAAACACTGATCACCATAACGGTGATCAAAAATGAGATGTATTGTCTTATTTTATCTTCAGTTGCTTTCAGGCTGTGTGGCTTTAAAGTTGTTGTGTTTCATTTTCCGAGAGTGCAAGCGTGATGTTGAACCAATGTCACATTGTAACATTGATTCAATGCCATTACCATTGATTTTTGGATTAAATTTCTTTTTTTTTTCTTCAAATTTTAACATTGTTTTGATGGCAGCTTGCTATCTGGGATAGCTCATTCTATATCTCCTGGTTATTGTGTTTTGACTATATTTCAGTTCCTCTTTGGAGCCATGGTGCAGATATGTAAATGGAACAGGCCATAAGTTCAAAGCTATTAAAGTTCTGGTGTTTAACCATATATATTCTAAACATGTTCATGCAAGTAAAGTACTCCTTTATTTTAGTAATCACAGGTATATTCACTATTGTTGCTTTGAGTGTCTATTTTGTTTATTTATAAGAGGAAAAACACTATTTGTCAATTTAGAAATAATGTAATCATTGAGATGTGATACAATTTATAATCATTTGACATTTTAGTGATATTGCACAGGGATGTACTCACTTCTGTTGTATAATGTGAATCCGAGGTCTTCAATCCTGCTCCTGGAGACCCACTGTCCTGCAGAGTTTTACTCCAACCCTAATCAAACATGCCTGAACCAGATAATCAAGGTTTTCAGGATCGCTTGAAAATTACAGGCAGGTGTGATGAAGCAGGTTGGAAATAAACCTTGTAGGACATTGGGGCTAAATCCGAAATCGCCCCTATACCCTTAAATAGGGCACTATTTGAAGGGACAGTCATTTGTAGTGGTGTCCGAAACCATAGTGGACTTTATTAAGTGCACTCAGTCTATCCCGGTGTACACTCAGCGGCTGTCCGAATTCACTCACTCGTTTTCATTCACTCCTTCAAGTGAACTGTATTAGTGGACTAATGTAGGGAATAGTGAATGAGGGTTTAGCGGGTGATTTCGGATTCAGCCTGGGTCTCCAGGAAGAGGGTTGAATATCTCTGTTAATTCTATAAATGTAAAATTGTTTTTGTACAGACAAAACAAATATTTATCATCAGTGTAAATACCAAAAAACTGCTTTAACTCACATCAATCATACCCTCTACTTTAGCGATTGCCTTTCCGAAGATTGTTCCAAGCTGGTCTCCCACTCCTGCCAGCAAGAATCCGAACAGAGGAATTCCCAACAGGGCGTAGATAATACAAAAGATGCGTCCACCCTCTGTGTGAGGTGAGATATTCCCAAATCCTGGAGTGAATAAAGGTAAAGTTTAAAAAAGTATTTGATCCTCAAAAAGCATAATACATTTTTCTTACCCCAAGGGTCTAGCTTAAAAATTAAAATTAAAACACACTACAGATTTAAATGAATAAATTAAAACCGTTTTGCAAACCATAAATTCAGCCACGAATTCAAAATTAATAATTAAAGTTGATAATTATTTACCTATGGACTCCAAATAATCTCTTTATGCACTGCTTTTTCTGAAATTTGGCAAAAAATCCAACAAATAATTTGCAAACATAAGCCCTATTCGGACGGTAATTGTTTCTCACGTGGACGTCTGTAAAAATAAATGTGCATGCCACCTCAGTGATAAACCCGTGCATTGGGATGGGGATTCATTCCCGGTGGAGCAGTGAGTTTTGTGATCCTGCGCACCCGGGAACCTGCTCACGTGCTCAATAACATGATCGTCTGCTGTAAATAAAATATCATATGCTTGGTATAATAAGAATAAATGCATATTTAATTTAATAATAGGAAAATAATATCCTAATTATTATTTCATTATTTAAATCTGCTTAAAAATAGGAAGATATATAGACCCACAAATGGTTTTCTGTCATGATTTTTACACGGGTGGTGGGAGAAAAACACAGACATTCTGGATTCAGACGGCAATAAAATCCCTGTCAATGATGACAATACCTTATGAGCCCACGGGAAACAGTTACCGTCAGAATAGGGCTATAGTTTACTATTATTATTATTATTATGATTCAATTTCTCTTTAAGGTGAAGTTGTTCAGTGTGAGAAAGCCTATCAAGTTATATACATTATGTTTGTCTGTGTCAAACAATGCATACATGACAAGACTTCATGACAATATCCGTTTAATGCTGACTGGCTGATGGTGGCCATATACTTCGTATTTCTTTTTTGCACCAAAGTCATTTTATTCAATTATAGCTGTTTAAATAAAATTGGCAACCCCTTACATTATTTATTTGAACTTGCAGCCAAAGAAGATGATCATAAAACATGCATGCATGTTTAATTATAAGCAACAATGAGTCAATTCTTTTGTGAGAGATTTGCTGTCTATGTAGTCTTCTAAATCAGCCGTTTATCAGCAGTCCCAGACTGATAAGAAATAAGTATTCAGTAAAATTTGTCAAAATATTAATATTAAAAGCAGCAGGGATTGTACAGATCTTTGTGATTCTGATGAATTCAAATTCTTAGGAAAGTTCTGCAGGAGCCAGCTTTTGAGATTCAGTTACGGTTAGGACGCTGCAAGTAGACAGTGTGATGGATCACTAGGTTTAAAACAGTACTTTAGTGTATGTATGTGTACTTTAGTACCTATGGTTGTAATAACTGTTCCAGCAAAGAAGAATGAGTTGCTGAGGTCCCACAAACTGCTCTGATTAGACGAGTTTCCTGAAGGGTTCACTCCTACTCGTAACGCTGACACCACTTGCTGTTATAAGAGAAAAAAGGTTTGTATAATTACACATATTTTAAAAATATGCATGCACATTTTAAGTTACCACTGTTTCTGCCTCAGCGTATAACACATTAAAATATTTAATGCACCAAAACCAATGACAAAAATAAAAATAATGATCCAAGCAAATTTCTCCATCTGTAATTGTTTGGACAAACAGTTAAGTCGTTCAACCCCTGTATGTGAAATGTGTTTGCAGTGTGCAACTGACTACACAGGACAGTAATACAAGCCTTCATAGATGTATTCATGTTTAAAACAGTAAATATAAACATTGTATTATTGTATTAGATTTACATATTAAGTTGCTCAAGCAAGTGGAAAAACATTTAAACATGGTACTTCTTAGTACTTCTTTGATTTCGCCCTGCAGCTCAGGCTGGAAACCTGTACATATTCCTATCCTGTTTCTGTTACAAATCTGGGACCAATCACAAACCGGCTTATCCACCTGCCACGCTATTGACGGGTTTAACACAATGACGGATAGAGAAGCGATGGATCGTTGGTCTGATTGGTTGAAGGACTATCCAATTGCATACAGAGTCATTTGAACTATGCCCGTTGATCACACGTCTTGTGGTCTGATTGGTTGAAGGACTATCCAATTGTGTACAGAGTCATTTGAACTATGCCCGTTGATCACGCCTCTTGTGGTCTGATTGGTTGAAGGACTATCCAATTGCATACAAAGTCATTTGAACTATGCCCGTTGATCACACCTCTTGTGGTCTGATTGGTTGAAGGACTATCCAATTGCATACAGAGTCATTTGAACTATGCGCGTTGATCACGCCTCTTGTGGTCTGATTGGTTGAAGGACTATCCAATTGCGTACAGAGTCATTTGAACTATGCCCGTTGATCACACCTCTTGTGGTCTGATTGGTTGAAGGACTATCCAATTGCATACAGAGTCATTTGAACTATGCGCGTTGATCACGCCTCTTGTGGTCTGATTGGTTGAAGGACTATCCAATTGCGTACAGAGTCATTTGAACTATGCCCGTTGATCACGCCTCTTGTGGTCTGGTTGAAGGATATCCAATTGCATTACAGAGATGTGAATATGCGTTGATCACGCATCTTGTGGTCTGAGTTGAATGACTATCCAACTAGAGTCATTTGAACTATGCATGATCACGCCTCTTGTGGTCTGATTGGTTGAAGGACTATCCAATTGCGTACAGAGTCATTTGAACTATGCTCGTTAATCACGCCTCTTGTGCAGTAGAAAATACAGAGCAGGCTCCCCAGACCAATGTTCAGTCTTAAATTGAGCTTGGTCTGGTGATAGCCAGATAAGGTATTTCTCTTACATTAAAACACATTTTTTTGCATTTAAATCTTTATTAAATAAATCATATCATACAGAACTTTGCTTTTCCACCTCCACAAAGAGACTTTAATTATATACATCTATGGTGAAATTGCATTGTTTGTGTAACTTTAAGTTCATTTTGACCATGAACAATGTGCCATCACTTTATTTCTGCATGTACAGCACAGAATAATTGCGTAAGCCATCAGTACAGTGCTGGAGGGGTAGTGGAGGTTTGTGACGTGTGATGCCTCTCCTCAGGGGCAAAGAGCCTCAGGCATACTGCATTCAGTAGCAATCAGCAGCACACTTAAGCAAGGACAGAAGCGCCTGACAAGTGTGTGTGAGTGTGACTAGAACACAGATCTGGGAGCTTTCTTAGACTCAACGGAGGGAGTGAAGGCTTAAAGCCAGGTGTTCGGTTGAAGGAACAACTAACTAAGGACATGAACGACCACTTTCTCTTCTTTCTTGCACAGTCTAAAGGCTGTTCTACCTGACACTACATTAAATGACATTATATTAACGATCCTAAATCGTTATGAATGCACACACTTGCTTCACACAAGGCCGGAAGATGCATAGCATACTATACAACCATTTTTTCAGTAACAAGATTGTCTTTTTGTGGTTTACTTTACTTGAATAAAGCATATAGGGACATTGCATAATATACATAACCCTTTCTAATCGTCCTGATTTTGCTTTTCATACACAAACTTCAAATTCATCTATGCCACTTTGTTAATTCTTGAGGTGAGCTTTGTCTGTATGGTGATTAGAATAACTGTTTTGTGTGGCAAGTCATTTTAGCTTAAATTGTTCCCAGCGTTACTCATCGTAATTGCATTTTCATTAGTAGGAAATCAATTAGAGAGCTCTACAATTCAGTTCTTACTAGTAACAATTATTATTAAAGAGCTCTCTAATTGAGTCGGAGCTCTACAATTGTATTACTAGTATTACCAAATCCCACCTGCGGTGTTATCCTTCAAAATAAATACCCTATTAGAATGAATAATTCAGAACAAGTTTTAATAGTGGTATCAAATCTCAGCCTTCATTAAACCATATCAACACCAGCCTTTAACCAGAAACTAAACCATAAAAAATGCCAACTAATCTCAGCCATGGCTCCAGCCATTGGCAGTAAAACACACATTCACACCAATAGACAATTTAGCCCTGTTTACACCTGGCTTTAAGATGCGTTGTGTCGGATCACAAGCAGACGAGGGAGACACATTCCCGTTTACACCTGGTGTTTTAATCCATCTTTTAACCACTTCTGTCCTGATTTCCTTGAGGGGAGGGTCTAAGGGTGGGTAAATGTGTTTTTGTTTTTAGACCTTTCGATGTAATGGACAAAATAATCTCACGCAATTTACATATGAATGCACCAAAGATGACAAAAACACACACGGAGAGCATCAACTTTAATTTCTGCTTTGACAGCCGTAAGACCAGCCGAACGCTGTGAGTGTGTGTTGAGCCCCATTCACTGGCAGCAACACGACATGATCCCATTCATTTTCAATGGAGTGCTGGTGACTTCCGGGGACACGAGCGACAGAACACATTGGTGACAGAATGTAGGCGTGTCAAGCAACAGGAGTCACATAACAAAAGTTCACAAATTTCACCTTTATGCAAATGAGCAGCGAATTTTCACGGGCACCAACCAATAGGAGTGAAGACTGTGGAGCTCACGTCACCGTCTCGAGTGCGGGCAAGACAGGACCGACTTCCAGAGTAATTTCACTTTTTTTATATGATTTGACTGTAACCACATACATGGATATAATAAAATGATGCGTGGAAAAGAAACTGTTGGCAGTGTTTTGAGTTTATACATTGATGGTTCGTGTTGTTAATTATATGACCCTGTGAACAGTTTAGCTGTGTGTTTAATTCCTAATCATATTAGAATGATTCTCGTTTTATATATCACTTGTGATTGCATTTTCTAAAGATATGGCCAGACATGCAGTCTACCAATAACATTAGAGCAACAGCAATAGGACTGCCCACACACGACTTCACAGTACAGAGACTGGCGGGGTGAAAGGGCTTTAGAAATCAGGAATGGTGAAAGAACATTGTGCTTGGTCCGTTTTTCATCTTCAAACCAAACTTGGGTCTACAGCCGACAAAGTTTAAATCCCGTCTAGCTAGCGCGCTTCCCATAATGTTTAAGTGTTAGGTCAGTATTGCAGACACTACCCAGATAGCAAGCTGCCATGTGTCAAAGTTAACCGCAATGAATCAACATCATGTTTGCACCCGCAATAAATGTTGAAATTTCATAAAAAATCAATGGTAATAGCATTGAATCAATGTTACAATGTGATGTTGGTTAGTTCTGTCATTCATCTATAGAGGTTTTTATTGGGAATTAACAGAGGTTTAGATTTGATGTTTTGTTGAAAATGTTTGGTCACCATTATGGTGATCAGTGTTTCTTTTAGTTGTGCAGTTTGACTCTTGGCTTTTTATGTGAGTTTGTGGTCTTTTGTAACAGTGTTTACTGAAATATATAATTTGTTGCAAAGAAAAGCAATGGTGGCTGGTCTCAGTATAGGTCATAACCCCCGGCCCTCCATGTTTTCTAATGGACGCGAGACAAACTAAACAATCAAATTACACTTCAAATAATTTTTTTCCCAAAGTTGCTTTCTGTCATTGTAGGCAGTTTTTATCATGATGATTTTATCAAGTGTTAGTTTTTTAAATAAGTTTAGTTTTAGTTAGTTATTTGATGCTATAAAAACAGGGGGTGTGACGTCATGATGGACAGCTGAGACTGACAGCTTCTCTGAGTGAAGTTGTCTGAGGCACCAATGGACTTTTTTCGGGACTGGAGATTGGAGCTTTAGATTTAATTTCTACATTTCCATAACTGTTCCATAACAGGATTCCTTCCTGTCCTTCTATCCGTGCAGACGTGTTTTCTCTCTGTTCCCTGCTGGCTCTCGCGCTGTTTTGTTTTGTCTAGTGTTTCGTCTCTTCTCTTTCTCTCTGACTGCTGCTCTGCTGGACTCTTGAAAATACTGAAATGGAATTGATTAACTGGTCAATCAGCGCAATCGACAAGATTTTCTCACTAAGGAAGGGTGCCCCGGGAGAACCCACCTGCCCGGACGGGACCTTTGCTGCAGGGTACGTGAGGGACGCATGGAACAACTGGCAAGTCCTGTGCCTGGAGGCTCTGTCCGTGGAGGATGCGGAAGATTTATACATGATTGGATTATTGATGGCGGGGTTCCTATTCTTTGGCTTTGGGATTGCCCTGACCTATCGGAAGATTGGTAAGACAGCTGCAAGCAAATTCACCCAGCCGCTGTCTGTGGAAATTAAAGAATGCTTCGGGTTATGTGTGACCGTTTGAAGGAATTAGATCAGAAAGTGATAGGAATTGAGGAACTGAACCGTAACAATAACGCAGTCCGGACTGCGGATACGCAGGGTAGAGTGGGCTCTATCGGGGTCAGATCGGTGAACTTTACGGACTGTAACCGGTCTGGCCATGAGGCTGGGCGTAATGTCTAGGGAAACTGCACAGACCGACGCGCGAATGCTGAGGACCAGATCTGATTGATTGATTATGATCCGGACAAATTACCGAAGATCATCAAATGGATTAAAAAATAATAAATTGTATTTGCCTGACCTAATCAACTAGCCCAACGAACCTCACTTGGTCCCTATCTCTCGGTTGGGAGGTCAGCCGGGCAGCTGTCTGCTATCTTTCCTGTGCACTGCCTTATCTCCCTTCAAGGACAAACCATAGAACTGAACTCGAAAACATCTGAAGTTATGGCTAACATTCTCACACAACACAATCTCAGACTCACTCGCACCATACACAACCTACCCGATCCCACCCCCTCCAACCGTCTGCCTGTCTGTTTCTCTCTCTCTCCCACTCCATACAAAAAATCCCATCACGTGACCACGTGTACTGTGTCATGTTTATGTTTATGTTTATGTTTTGTTGTGTTTGCTATGTAATGCTTGCTAAATTGCATTCTTGTATTTCTGGAGAGCGTAGGGCGGCGCCTGAATAATCGGCTGCGGCCCGGAGGCTTGCTCCAAACTTCATTTCGTTATACTGTACTTGTACATGTGTAATGACGAATAAACTTCAACTTCAACTTCAACTTCAACTGTTTATTTCACACCGACATAATGAATTGTTCTGCATCTGCGAGAGTGTGGGCGGGCTTTTGATATTGCGCCTCTACTTCCTGTCCTCTACTGCGCCGACTCAGTCTCAAATCTGATGTCAGGGCCATATTCGGACCTCCGGAGGCTTCAATTACCTCAGCGGAAGAGAATGAAGTAGTGTCGTCCATATTTTTTTTACGGTCTATGGTTAATTCTCAATAAAAACCTCTATAGATGAATGACAGAACTAACCAACTTCATTACCATTCATTTTTGATGAAATTTCAACATTTATTGCGGGTGCAAACGTGATGTTGATTCAATGCGGTTAACTTTGACACATGGCACCTTGCTATCTGGGTAGTGTCTGCAATTCACACATCTTTGGATTGTGAGGGAAAGACCTTCTGGCACAGCTGGGATTTAAACCGTCTTGCTGTGAGGTTACAGTTTCCCTGAGCCACTGTGCTGCCCTTAATCACAGCCTTACGGTACAGATACTTATAGAATTGCACAACGTTTTTTCTGTCATACATCTACAGAAGGTTTAGCTCTAGTTAATGCTGATGTTTTAATTAAAATAGTCACAATTATGGTGAGCAATGTTGGGCTCTTGACTCTATATTTTTAAATCAATTCTCTTTCATCTATTACAATAGTGTATTACTGAGAGCACTTGTGCATTGATAACAACGGCTAAAATTCAGTATCTTTTGTGTTGAAGCAGTATAATGACTTGAACAAAGGTTCTGTTAAACAAATGTAGCATTTCAAATAGAGATATTTCTTGGAAGCAACAATATGAAAAGAGAGCACCTCAAAGTTGTGACATCTTTTGTTCAAGAGTCTTTCAACAGCTGTTCAGATGTACAGATATTAACACTTATCATACAAACCTCAACAATGGTGACAACCGACAATATTCAATACATGTATTAAAATTTCCTCTGTATATTGCTAAACAAGCTACTAAATATCACAGTGAAAACAACAGCAAAAATAAAAGCAGAAAACAGCAAGACAATTCAAATTCATGCCGCGATGCATGCTGGGAGACATGGATGAGATTTGTACTATGCTGGCACCCATTGCATCATGAAGCTTTTTTTGTGATTGTCACCTTTTTTGAGATTCAGATGCAGAATTTTGATGTCTGTGTGTCTAAAAGATCCAGTAGTTCAAAATGTTTTGTGCACATTTTTAAAGGGCACATAACACACACCGTTTCTGCCAGTCTCATGTTAATCTTGAGTATCTATAGAGTAGTGTTGATCTCCCAAGAGTCTTTAGTTTATCAGATTTATAAAAGACAGATACACTGTACCGATTCTTTCTGAAAACAGCCAAGTCTGTGGAAGCGTGCAGTGGGCGGAGCTAAAGAGTCACGAACACACATACACACACACACACACACACACACTATACGTCGGTGTTGTTCACATTATATGCACTTGCGCACCGATTGCCAACAAAACACACACATTTGCTGCAGTTTCACTCTCCACCTGAGGTTTCCACTCACGACCGGGAACAAACACACACACTCGCAGAACTCCAGAAACACAAACCGCATCCACTGTTCCCTTAACGCTGGGTTATTTGGGAAGCTGAACAAGGTGATCTTTCCCTCACACCAGAAACACACTTCTTTAGTGACGTTGTTGATCTCGTGGTTTAAAAACACGACGCCAGCGCCGCCGACGGCTCCCGCAACCCGAACGAAGCTCGTTGATGGACGCGATCTTGCTCTCGCTCTGGGTGGTGTGTGTGTATGTGTGTGCGCTCATCCGGGAGAAGTGCTCATACAAGCAATTCTGCCCTTTATGACAACATACATGGCCATACATGAAAAAAACTTTCAGAAACTTCAGGAAATCCTGAAATTTCAGAATCCTGAAGGAGTGTATTTGGCACAGACACTCTCCGTCATACGTCCAACTTGTTTTTTTAAATGTTGTCCATGTTTAGCATGAGAATCAACTCTTTAACAGTGTAAATAAGACCGAATGCATGAAATAGCATTAGAATATCTGAATATCCCCAGAATATCTGATTCATCAGAGTTCGTTTCATGATTTTTGTGTTATCATCAACAAGGAGCTGACATCTAGCAACCAAAGTCTATTGCTAGGTCAAGAGATGACGACATTATGGACAGATAAGCAACCTAAAATGTGTAACCCAAGTAGCCCAACGTGTTCTTCTGTCCAATATTTGGTTTGTGTGCACGTCTGCTGTTTTACCTTCACCAAGTATTCCAGATCTGAGGAGTTGACACAGGGATGCTGCTCAAGGAACTCCAGTTTTTCCATTAGGATGGCCAGTTTCTTTGACATCTCGTGAGGCTGTTCCAACTCCTTAAACACAGTTGCTCCAATAATCAGATACAGCACCACCAGCAGGAAGACGCTCAGCACTGTTTTCCAGCGCATGACGGTTACACGAGGCTCAAAGTCTTCTGGAGGCTTCAGCAGCACCGGCTGAGCCGAGAATGACAGGCGAGGTCTGGAGTTATGGTTGGCTGTTTTAGGATCAAGGAGGTCAGGAGTAGCCACTAATAGAAAGAAAGAAAGAAAGAAAGAAAGAGCATGAGATAAGATAATGACGGTGAATTGAAGAACACGTTTATACACACAGATTGTACACACATGCACATCAGTAGACCAGTTCTCTGTTTCTGATGAACAGGATTTGTATGTGTCCGTTCAAGTGCTCTTATTTCAGTCTTTAAAATGTGCACAGAACAAAGTTGTAATGTCAAATTGAATTAATGCATACATTTTACAGTGTTAAACATGTTTAAATAATCTCAAACTTTACTTTTATGCTTTTAGCACCATCCAAAGCAACATATATGGCGCAATGCAACATACTAGTACCTAAAAGTAATCAGTAATTTACATTTCAACATATAGGGAAAGTGGCGATGGGCAGCTTTGTACAGTATTGTGATGCAGTAACAGCTTCTTTGAAGTATTAATTAAAAATGTTTTGCAATGCTCCTAATTTACATAATATATTGCATATTAATCTGGTGCAAGGAACTCTTTTATATGCATATTGAGGACCATAACAACTAGTAGGAACTATTGAAACAATGCTAAATCAAAGTTAACCGCATTAAATCAACATCACATTTGCACCCGCAATTAATTAATTAATGTTGAAATTTAATTAAAAAAATCAATGGTAATGGCATTTAATCAATGTTACAATGTGATGTTGGTTCGATATAGTTTTCATCATCATAAAGAAAAATTATTGATGAATCTCATCATTGATCTAAAGTGTTTATACATTATTAATAGCCAGTTTTCACCAACCACACTTTATTGACAGATCAGACTTCCTTCATTTTTAAATACATTCTGGGGAGAAAAACATTAGACGCACACAGACATCAAGAATCACATAAATCTCTACAATGGTGATATGTTTCATGCTGCAATGCATGCTGGGAGTCATGAGTTTTATACTGTTGGCTCCCAGCATGCATTGCAGCATGAAGCGTCTTAGTTGTTTTACTAGGCTTGGCTCGATACCACAATTTTGGCTTCGGAACATTACCATAATCTATTACCTCGGTATCGATACTAAATCGACATCAAAAGCCCTATTCTGACGGTAACTGTTTCCCGTGGGCTCATAAGGGTCATCATTGACAGGGATTTTATTGCCGTCTGAATCCAGAATGTCCGTGTTTTTCTCCCACCACCCGTGTAAAAATCCCCGGCCGGATTACCTCCTGTTTTTAGACAAACACCAAGGTCATGTGGTGATTTAATTGCCGTCCGAATGCACATCTCTGAGTTTTCAAGAATATATCACTTCAAAATTCACTCTTTATATGCTTTTTGACCCCTGCGGAGCACCGTACGCTCGGATGCATTTTAAAGATCGAGCCTTTTATTACTGAAATGCTGGCAAGTATTTACAAGAGCATTATATTTCAATCATATAAAGAAGAAAAGCACGACACATTTGAAATGGGCCGTTATTACGGCAGTGATTATATATGTTAAAATAACCACAGCTTTATGTTTACCTCGTGTAAATGAGAGGCTGTATTCACTTATTCCTGCTCATTTCCATGTGGAATAAAATGACAGAAAACCATTTGTGGGTCTATACACTCACCTAAAGGATTATTAGGAACACCATACTAATACTGTGTTTGACCCCCTTTCGCCTTCAGAACTGCCTTAATTCTACGTGGCATTGATTCAACAAGGTGCTGAAAGCATTCTTTAGAAATGTTGGCCCATATTGACAGGATAGCATCTTGCAGTTGATGGAGATTTGTGGGATGCACATCCAGGGCACGAAGCTCCCGTTCCACCACATCCCAAAGATGCTCTATTGGGTTGAGATCTGGTGACTGTGGGGGCCATTTTAGTACAGTGAACTCATTGTCATGTTCAAGAAACCAATTTGAAATGATTCGAGCTTTGTGACATGGTGCATTATCCTGCTGGAAGTAGCCATCAGAGAATGGGTACATGGTGGTCATAAAGGGATGGACATGGTCAGAAACAATGCTCAGGTAGGCCGTGGCATTTAAACGATGCCCAATTGGCACTAAGGGGCCTAAAGTGTGCCAAGAAAACATCCCCCACACCATTACACCACCACCACCAGCCTGCACAGTGGTAACAAGGCATGATGGATCCATGTTCTCATTCTGTTTACACCAAATTCTGACTCTACCATCTAAATGTCTCAACAGAAATCGAGAAATCGAGACTCATCAGACTCAACATTTTTCCAGTCTTCAGCTGTCCAATTTAATGAGCTTGTGCAAATTGTAGCCTCTTTTTCCTATTTGTAGTGGAGATGAGTGGTACCCGGTGGGGTCTTCTGCTGTTGTAGCCCATCCGCCTCAAGGTTGTGCGTGTTGTGGCTTCACAAATGCTTTGCTGCATACCTCGGTTGTAACGAGTGGTTATTTCAGTCAAAGTTGCTCTTCTATCAGCTTGAATCAGTCGGCCCATTCTCCTCTGACCTCTAGCATCAACAAGGCATTTTCGCCCACAGGACTGCCGCATACTGGATGTTTTTCCCTTTTCACACCATTCTTTGTAAACCCTAGAAATGGTTGTGCGTGAAAATCCCAGTAACTGAGCAGATTGTGAAATACTCAGACCGGCCCGTCTGGCACCAACAACCATGCCACGCTCAAAATTGCTTAAATCACCTTTCTTTCCCATTCTGACATTCAGTTTGGAGTTCAGGAGATTGTCTTGACCAGGACCACACCCCTAAATGCATTGAAGCAACTGCCATGTGATTGGTTGATTAGATAATTGAATTAATGAGAAATTGAACAGGTGTTCCTAATAATCCTTTAGGTGAGTGTATATCTTCCTATTTTTAAACAGATTTAAATAATGAAATAATAATTATTAGGTTATTATTTTCCTATTATTAAATTAAATATGCATTTATTGTTATTATACAAAGCATATGATATTTTATTTACAGCAGACGATCATGTTATTGAGCACGTGAGCAGGTTCCCGGGTGCGCAGGATCACAAAACTCACTGCTCCACCGGGAATGAATCCCCATCCCAATGCACGGGTTTATCACTGAGGTGGCATGCACATTTATTTTTACAGACGTCCACGTGAGAAACAATTACCGTCCGAATAGGGCTTATGAAAATATGTGAATTGAAAACAATTTTATTAAACAAACAGCCTAACAAATGTGAAAACAATATGTATAAAAAAAAACCTACAGGGAAAATTTCCACCAAGAAAGTGGGTTTTCTGTGGCGTCTGTCTCTTCCATGGCCTTGTGTGTTTGGAGTTCTTTGTGTAGTCTGTGAGCTGGCATCTTTAGATATTCTCTCCCGGCTTGACAGTCATCTCCCTTTCCCACATCTTTTCTGTTTTTCTCTGATACGATAGTTGACAAGAGGCAACCCAAGTCTTGTTTTTTGGCAGCTGTTTGTTCTTCCTTGACTCCATCACTGATTGTTAATTAGAGAGATCAGCTGTGTCAGCTTCAGTACTTCCATCACTTCCTTCAAGTTTAGAAATGAGTTCTTAAATCTAGGATTAAAGAAGGTTACTGAATTAAAAAGGATCTGTAACTCTTCTTTGCTGTATCTCATCTCCAGATCTTTCCTGATCTCTGTTTTCATGTTGCAGGTTAGCACAGAGTCTGTATCACTGTCCTGTACATGTGACAGTATCTTTCTTCAGGGATGACAGAAGAAAGTGTTGTCTCTTTTCCTCCACATCAGTGAAGGTACTTAAGTACTTAGGACCTCTCGCACCGTCTCCAGTGTGGAGATGCATGTGTCAGTAGGCATTAGGCACCACTTATTCCTGTTTTCTGCTACAGCAGCACAGATGGCTTGCTGCTGTTTCTCAGAAATGGTCCACCATATCAGATGTAGAACCCCAGCGGGTAGGTTCACCGTGAAACAGATTGTGCTCTGGGAGGTGAAGGAGCCGTTGAGTTTCCTTTAAAAGCCTTGTCATTTTGTTAGATCTAGAAAATGCACATATAGGGCCCTATTTATGAGCAAATGGTCTGAAGCGAATATACTTTTTAACCTCAAATGCGCGACTTCTGCGTTGTTCTTCTTCACGACGTATGATGTCATCACGTCAGAAAGTTCACATGCGTGACGTATGTGGAAGTACCGACCCGAACGTGCAAAGACTAAATCAAACGCCCTTTACAAAAATAAAAGTAAAACAACAATGTCAGACGATTTTGAAGTTGGAGGAGGACATGAGATGAAGAGAGTTTTTTCGGCACTGGGTCGGTACTTCCACCTACGTCACGCGTGACCTTTCCGACGTGATGACGTCATACGCCGTGAAGAAGAACAACACCGAAGTCGAGCATTCGTGATTAAAAAGTATATACATTATTATTATTATTATTATTTTTTATGTCCGATGGTTTGTCTAGATAAGAGCCTATTCCTTGTCTGGGATCGTATAGAGCCTCTGAAGCCCTTTCTTTGAAACCGCATTGATTCGGACCTTCAAGCGTTGGGTCATCCTGGAATGTTTTCCTCAAAAAACTTAATTTCTTTTTGACTGAAGAAAGAAAGACTTGAACATCTTGGAAGAGATAGGGGTGAATAAATTATCAGGAAATTTTCATTTTGAAGTGAACTAATCCTTGAACGGCGGAAAAAGGTCCAAAAGGGTTGTCCCTAGTCTCTTAATGAGTCATGGGTGTGTTTTGGGCATAACGTGCAATAAACCAATCAGAGTCTCATCTCCCTTTCCCTTTAAAAGCCAGCTGAGCTCGCCCCATGGCGGATTCGCTCTTTACATTGAGCGGAAACACTGAACGCTTCTCCAGAGAGGGATCCTTTTATTTTTAAAATTTAAAAATGTGTGTGTGCTGCTGCGCATCCCTGAGTGTTGTGCACCGCCTACAGGCTCATATTTTTAACACACTCTTTAAAGGGTTACTTCAGCGCTTAGCATTAAGCTTTGTATCAGTAGAAACCCGGTAGTATATTCAAATTATCGTACTTCAATGTGAAATTATTCGAAAATAATTTCACATTTCTACTACATAAATGATCCAGTTTAAATACACATTCATCTTCCCAGCGCTGAAGTACCCCTTTAAATAACACAAAGATACTGCACTATTGACTTTAGAGCGGGTTTGTGTTGGTCAATGGTCAGTGGTTTTCAGTTCCTCACAATAGCAGCGCTCCAACAATGCTCCTGAACACACCTGGTGTTCAGACCAGACGCCCATGGGTGAACAGATGCGCCAGTGCATTTGATATTTAAACACCGTGGAGCTGGACGTGAGCATGAGAACTGCGTCGGGCTGAAACTAGAAGAACACACTTGCGTTGTGCCTGGCGGGTGTATGATAGGGCCCAATGTCTTTCTATGCCTGAGCAGATCCAGTGCCACACGGTCCAGGCTTAATTGTAGCCTTGTTCACTGCCAGATGTAGGTTGTGGCCAAAGCAAGGAACCCAGTGGTAGGACTTCCCCTTAAATGCTTTGATGTTTGAGTTACTCTTTCTTCAAGGACCTCCCTAATGTTCCACCAGGACTGCATTTCCCAAGAGTCACTAAGTGATGTTTTATTAACAAATTTCAGGAGGAGCACGTCAGATAATTTAAACCTAATTAAACACAAGTGGAGCACATTAAGCTAATAATTTTAATCAACGATAAGAGGTGTATATATACAGCAGATTTACCTTCTTTCGTGACCGTTTTTATTTTAGCATCCCTCCACCACCCCATCTCCTCACTTTGATTTAATGAACACTTATTAGATGTCAACACAATCCATAATACAATACAGTCTAGTTCTAGACTATCTCTATCACGGGGGGGATACTCTGGGTTCGGGCCAAAATTCCTCCCCCGGACAGCACGTGAAGGGTCTACTGACCGACTCGTCCAAAGGAACAGCACTGTATCAACTACAGAATTGAGCAAAATTACAGTATCGTATCATTTGAATATATACCAGCATTTTTCTGGTATCGGTATACTGCGCATTACTATTGTTACCAAAGTACCAAAGACTGTTCAGACTCTTGTGTTGATTTTACCAGTTTAATATACTTACCTGGACTTCTCCATCATCTGTCTGCTCCTTTGTTTATCTGCTATGTTTATGGCACCAATCATGTCTCCCCAATTTCCTTGTACAACCATTTATATGAGGCTGTATTAAGATGGTGTTCTAGAAAAGCCACGAAACCACTCAGTTACATTCTCGTTCAATAATGTGGGTGGCAAAGCTGGTTACATGAGGTATGACTTCTATGATCCAGTAAGTGGAGAAGTCATTTGGTGTATGCAATGGACACAAAGAAACGTTGAAGGTTTCTTTGTGTGGGCAGACTTTCACCTTTGAGAGTCAAGTCCTTGGTGTGAAAAATGTTTGTGACAATTTTTTGCAGTTTAATATTTGATTCTAAAAGTGATGCTTCAGTGTCCAGAATCCAGAGACAGGGAGCCCTGAATTAAAGGTGTGGTTGATTATGATTTGATGTGTTTAGCTTTAGTGAGTGTGTAGTGTCGCTGTTTGAGCAGAAACAACATCTGCAAAGTTACGACGCTCAAAGCAAAGGGAGATATTTACTTTTACAGAAATCTCTCTTTAAGGACTACAACAAACGGCTGGTAGGGACTACAACGAGTTAGTGACATCACTAACCCTAACATTTACATAACCCCGCCCCCGGGAACATGTTGAGAAGAGGAAGAGTTGTTGTAGTCGAGCACATTTGGGAGTCGCTCAAGCTGTCGACCGTCTTTCACATTTATTGATACAGTACGAACACAAACGCAATAGCATGTCATAAAGCAAGATGACATCATAAGTTATAACCGTAATTAAACTAAACTATCCCTGTTCTCTCTTCATCAGCAGATATTCTCTGCTCATCTCACAACAGTTCCCACACCAGCGGTTTATAGATTATCATGACAGAATATGCTAATCAATGACTGAAGATCGTTAACTCATAAACTCATCCTCTATCCCTTCAGAAACGTCCTGTCTCATTCTACATGTTGTCTCTCCTTCTTGAGTCTCTCCATCATTGTCCGACTCCAGTTTGAACATAAAAGGCTAAACAGTTTCTGTCATGTTCAGTGTGTGTGTGTGCGTGAGGTAATCAGAGCTGCTAACATGAGCTCTTGAAGCTCCGCCCTCTTCCTGAAAGGGGCAGGGAGCAGCAGCTCATTTGCATTTAAAGTCCCAGTGAACCGGAAGTTGCAAGGGAGTTTTCTTCAGTGCTGTGAGGTATTTCCAAGTGAAACAGAGTATTGAATAAAGGGTAAGGTTTTACTTCAGCGCTCCTCCTCTCCATCTCGCGCTCATAGCAGACTAACGGTCGGAGAGGAGTGGTGAAGGATATTCAAACCCAAGCCGTCAAACTGACATCATCGGAAAGGGAACGCCATTCCAGACCGGAAGTTACTATTCAGATTTTGATTAAAGATTACCACGGCAAACAATTTTTTTCCGTGTATTAACTTGCACGGATTAATTGTTCGCCCTAAGACCTGTAATGTGTGCTAACAAAGTAAATAAGATCGATTTTGAGTTCATGAGGACTTTAAAGGGACACACACAAAAACAGCACGTTTTTGCTCACCCTGAAAAAGTGACAATTTTAATATGCTATAAACAATGATCTGTGGGGTATTTTGGGCTGAAACTTCACACACACACACTGAGGACATTAGAGACTTATTTTACATTAATTAATTTACACAGTTTAAGGAGCCGTTGTAGATTACAAAAAAACTTTAATTTGATGCAGATACATCTGCAAACTTTATACCTAAAAGGAGTAAGTCATCATGGAACAGGTTTATACCTCATCACACGGATTCTGTTTTCAGTTTGCACGTCTTCCCTGGGTTAGTTTGTTGTCATGGATATTAATTTAATTCGTCATTCTGTTCAGCTGTGTGTGATTTAATTACCTTGTTTGTCTCTTGTATTTAAGTTCCTGTGTTTCTGTTCTTAGTTGTTCAGACTTGTCTATGTTATGGTTGTGTTTGGTTTGCCTGCCTAATGTGGATTATCTTCAGTGTGTATTAATTAAAGACTTTTGAACTCTTCTTCTACATGCATTTGTATACAGCCAAGTTGTGACAATACCAAACAGAAATCTCAGTTTTAAACTGCAAATACTGTATCTTTACTGCACTTTAACACTGATGGATGGCTAAGGTCATCATGCAGCATTCGTTAGACGCACACAACAGAGGCTGAGAACCACAAAAACCCCAGTTAAACAGAAACGCTGAGAAGACGTAATCAAGCTGTCAGGGACAATCAGCTAATTCAGTAAATCAGGGCTAAAACACAGATGCACAAATTATTACAATTACATTAACATCAAACGATGCAGGACATTTCTGTGCTGAGGACGCTGCAGAAAATGCCATGCAAAAAAGGTAGATTAAGCACATCAGTGCATTTGAACTGTAACTAACATTTTACTCGACAGATTTAAACAGCCTTTAACAGATTTCGGCCAGTGGGCTTTAAACCTACACTTCTCAGTCCTTGACATCAGTCCTTGATTTATCAAAACAAAAATACTGACTTGGGATTTTGGGAACCTGAGAAAAACTGCGCTCTGTCTTTTTAAAAGAGACTGTTCTCACCTATATGTTTAATGCCTTTAAGATTTTTACTTGTACATGTTCACAGTGTTAACTAGTATAGCCTCACCCTTACGAAAATGAACCATGGTTTTACTACAAATAAAACCAAAAAACCATGGTTATTGTAGTTAAACCATGGTAACCACAAATGAACCATGGTTTTGCTACTCTAACCATAGTTTAACCATGGTATTTGTGGTAAAACTGTGGTTATATAAATGGTAATCAATTAGCCAAAACAACATGGTTACTACACTTTTACTACAATAAAACCATGGTTATTTTTCATAAGGGCAAGACTTAAATAATATGCATGTACAATAACATGATTTAGTGTTAACATTTTCTGTGTAAAGTTTTTACAACTTTGTTGAAATTACAATATGCCGTAAACCCTATGACTGTAAATGATGATTTAAACAACTGTACACCTCAAATACTATACATTAATTGATGTGAATGCTTTTATCAACATAAACGTTACATTTCTGCTTATAAATTAAAGTCAGTTGTAAGTGCCTCACCATAATCTTTTCTTTTAAATGAGGGACAATGCAAAATCATTTTAGTGGTAATCAACATTGTGCCACATGCGGTCGACTGTACGTTAAATGCTTAATTTGTATTAAACCCTGAACAATCCTTTAACATTCTCAATAATGAATTTGTAGATTATTTTAAATGCACCATTTTTGCCTATTATGGATGTAGAGTAGACATCTCTCCACCCCAGAAAACCCCCATCAGTCCTACTCATATCAATACTACTGTTAAACACTTCTCTAAATTAACATAGTATTCATCATATGAAATATGGTATTATATGAGCGCATGCATGCATCACGTCTCTTCGTGATACGCAATGCATTGATAATTTATGAGGCATTTCAGAAGCTGCCCGGTAGGTTTTAATGTATGCACTGATGTGTTTTTTATCAAAGGAAATGATTCACCGATATGTTCATCTTGTACTATTAACCATGTCTTTTATTATCTTTAGTTCCGATAGAAGATATATCAAATGCAAACCTCACGAGAATGCTACCCTCTCTTACACACACATACGCACGCATAATAACCCATCTGATGTGGATAAAGCCGGCGGTGGTCCTGTGTTTATGTAACTTACTTCTTCAGTCCTCTCCTCATCGACGCTCGCGTTACCGTGTGCTCGCAGCGCTTCGCTTCAATTTCTGCAACTCCATTTCTCTTGTGATCCGCGATAGGTGTGTGTGTGTGCTGTTAAACTGCCCGTCTCATAAATGCACAGCTTGTTGAATGAGTGAGAGCGGATGGGAGCCCATCGCACCTCCTCTGGATCACAGACTTCAGTGACGCAAGACGCGCGAGAGCGGTTCGTGATGTGTGATGGTCTCGGGCTGATCTTCTCTTACGAGGAGGCAAAGTCCTCACAGTTCTTTTACTGTTTTTATAAATCACATGTAAATTCACTTAGTGTTGTCACATTTTCCTGGTTAATATGCAAATTACTTTGCACTACATCGAGAAAAAAAAAAAAAAACATTCTATTTTGTATTTTTACATTAAAAATGTAATTAATGTTCTGTTTATTAAAACCAAGTATAAATCTCATCAAGTTAGTGTTTTAAGCATTTTACATTTAAACAATAACTAAATGCAGTAACAATTTAAAGCTGCAGTCTGTAAATTTTGCCTCTTTGTCGCCATCTCTGTTATAATTTGTTGAATTATCATCTTTATGTGGATTGTGCGTCGGCTCGGCTCCTCCGCGCGGATGAATCTAATGTTTTGAGGAGTGTGTGTGGTTGTCATTCATTCACCGCACCAGTGTGGATGCTGTACTTCGAAATAACAGATTATACGTCTTGGAAGTACGACCAAAAATAAGAATTTTCACCTGCAAATGTCATCTGAATAAGTAATGTGTCTGCCACTTTTGCTCTGACTGACTGAGAAAAAAAGCATTACAATAAAATTGCGCTACCAACGGTGAGTATATCTAACGATTGCTTAGCTCAAATCACATCAAACTGTGCAAATTATGATTATACTTTGTTCTCAAAATGTTCATATTAACAACATCAGAATTGTGTGATTATGTACAGTCTAATCTTTTGCTTTTGACTCCTGGTAAATCTCCAGCTGCCACTGCTGATTGTCGTTTGGACCTTTCTGGATTACAATCCGCCATCAAAATGATACGTTTAATTATTCCAGCTGCTGTGAGAAAAGGCTATAAATGATCCGCCACCTGCAGCATCCTCACACTAGCCGGACTCCTTCTTTATACAGAATCTTTATATTGATGCTTGAAATTCCTGTGAAAAGCCACCAGTGCCTTAATTATAATACATTATTACAAGCTTACCATTGTGAATCAGGCTATGGTAAGGAGATAGTTTTGTTCACTAGTTGGCTATGTACTTGCTCAAAATTTGACTTTTGATAAATAAATAAATATATATATATATATATATATACACACACACACACTCACCTAAAGGATTATTAGGAACACATACTAATACTGTGTTTGACCCCCTTTCGCCTTCAGAACTGCCTTAATTCTACGTGGCATTGATTCAACAAGGTGCTGAAAGCATTCTTTAGAAATGTTGGCCCATATTGATAGGATAGCATCTTGCAGTTGATGGAGATTTGTGGGATGCACATCCAGGGCATGAAGCTCCCGTTCCACCACATCCCAAAGATGCTCTATTGGGTTGAGATCTGGTGACTGTGGGGGCCATTTTAGTACAGTGAACTCATTGTCATGTTCAAGAAACCAATTTGAAATGATTCGAGCTTTGTGACATGGTGCATTATCCTGCTGGAAGTAGCCATCAGAGAATGGGTACATGGTGGTCATGAAGGGATGGACATGGTCAGAAACAATGCTCAGGTAGGCCGTGGCATTTAAACTATGCCCAATTGGCACTAAGGGGCCTAAAGTGTGCCAAGAAAACATCCCCCACACCATTACACCACCACCACCAGCCTGCACAGTGGTAACAAGGGATGATGGATCCATGTTCTCATTCTGTTTACGCCAATCTGACTCTACCATCTGAATGTCTCAACAGAAATCAAGACTCATCAGACCAGGCAACATTTTTCCAGTCTTCAACTGTCCAATTTTGGTGAGCTCGTGCAAATTGTAGACTCTTTTTCCTATTTGTAGTGGAGATGAGTGGTACCCGGTGGGGTCTTCTGCTGTTGTAGCCCATCCGCCTCAAGGTTGTGCGTGTTGTGGCTTCACAAATGCTTTGCTGCATACCTCGGTTGTAACGAGTGGTTATTTCAGTCAAAGTTGCTCTTCTATCAGCTTGAATCAGTCGGCCCATTCTCCTCTGACCTCTAGCATCAACAAGGCATTTTCGCCCACAGGACTGCCGCATAGACAAGGACCACACCCCTAAATGCATTGAAGCAACTGCCATGTGATTGGTTGATTAGATAATTGCATTAATGAGAAATTGAACAGGTGTTCCTAATAATCCTTTAGGTGAGTGTATACATATACATATACATATATATATATATATATATATAACACATTATGACCACTAACAGGTGAATTGAATAACACTGATGATCTCTTCATCACGGCTCCTGTTAGTGGGTGGGATATATTAGGCAGCAAGTGAACATTTTGTCCTCAGAGTTGATGTGTTAGAAGCAGGAAAAATGGGCAAGCGTAAGGATTTGAGCGAGTTTGACAAGGGCCAGATTGTGATGGCTAGACAACTGGGTCAGAGCATCTCCAAAACTGCAGCTCTTGTGGGGTGTTCCCAGTCTGCAGTGGTCAGGATCTATCAAAAGTGCTCCAAGGAAGGAACAGTGGTGAACCGGCCACAGGGTCATGGGCGGCCAAGGCTCATTGATGCACGTGGGGAGCGAAGGCTGGCCGTGTGGTCCGATCAAACAGACGAGCTACTGGAGCTCAAACTGCTCAAGAAGTTAATGCTGGTTCTGATAGAAAGGTGTCAGAATACACAGAGCATCTCAGTTTGTTGCGTATGGGGCGGCATAGCCGCTGACCAGTCTGGGTGCCCATGCTGACCCCTGTCCACCGCCGAAAGCACCAACAGTGGCACGTGAGCATCAGAACTGGACCATGGAGCAATGGAAGAAGGTGGCCTGGTCTGATGAATCACGTTTTCTTTTACATCACGTGGATGGCCGGGTGTGTGTGCGTGGCTTCCCTGGGGAACCTTGGGTCCTGCCATCCATGTGGATGTTACTTTGACACGTACAGCCTTTCATGGAAACTGAAATCGGATACTTTTGATAAGATGTTTTTTTTTAGCTTGTTTTCATTAAAAAAGACTAGTTTTAACTGTCCCTTTAAATTTACAATAAATACTTTACAGTAAATACTTAACAAAATAGAAGTATACTTAGACAAAATGAAGATTCAACAACCTGGTAGTGATTTTCTTTACATATGCACAAGGACACTGAACAAAACATATAATTAATCTGTTTATTACTTAAATATCATATTCACAAACAGAAATAGGCAAATAGTAAAGCAAACATCCACCAATATAAAACAGATCTGATTCATTATATTCAATATTCTAAATCAACTGAAGTTTTAATTTTAAAAAGTGATATTGACTATAAACTATTTATACAAATAGACTATTTATAAAAATAATTTATACACTCCTCAGATTTGACTAAGTGTTGAGTATAAAAGCCTTGGATGTTTCGCTGTGTTCATTGTATTCCAGAGCTATTCAAAATCTCCCTTTTCTTTTGCTTCCTCCCAGAATTCTCCTTGTCCCAGTTCCGCCGTTCACTGACTTCTGCTCTGTTCTGCAGTATCTTTGCTCTGTTTGTCTGTTTATCGGCTGTTACTTTTACTAATTTCCTAGATGCTTAAATTTTCCTTTTTGAACACTCGTTACACTTTCTGACAATTTCATCTTGTACAGAAATCAGCCTCCTGAACATTACTGAAGAGAGTCTCTCTGTTTGCTTACTTACAAAATGAAACTCAATCTTAAACAGACACCATTTACATTATTTCCCACATATTTCCTGTTTGAGCTCCGTTACATATGTGTGGTCCTTTCCATGAACAACCTCCATGATGGCCAATGCCTGTAATACAAACAATCATCACTTACTACAGCCATTTACAGAGTATTAAAGCAAGTTTTGTCTGTAGTCCAAAAACCTGAAAGAGAATAAATTTTTTTAAATTATATATAATCGAATGAAGTGGGATTTTGGAGACGTCTCTGCTTGTTTGCAGTGCAATGATAAATAAAGGACTGGCTCTTTGAATAAGTACAGCGTTTTCATTACTCAAAAAACACGATGTGTGTAAAGGCTAATGTTTTATGTATTTGAGGAGCCGAGAAGAGTGTCAGTCTGTAATTTGCCCTCTAATCATAGCCAACACAGCCTGTGCATAACACGTCATCTTTTATAACACAAGATTTAAGCTAAATTAAACGACAGGAAAAACTGAATGCCCACATACCTACAATAAACTTTGTAACCTGTAAGTTGATGAAAACGTAATGCTGAACTTTCTGCAACCAACTGACAAAACACAAATCTCTGACGTTCACTGGGTAAAAACCTCGTAACTCCATCTGAGCTTGATTTTGGGGAAAATGTGAACAATATAATGACACACATGAGTGCTACAATACTAATTTTGACAACATGGTGTTTAATTCCTGAATAGTAACGGCTCTACACTAACCTGTGATTTTCACTGGTTTCAAAACACACTCCACGCTGGATATTAATTTTCATAATACTTTAACGGTTGGTGACATATCATTTCACTCACGCTGGATGCGTCAACGCCACATTTGCACAGGCCATACTATTTGAATTCATGATTGGTTGACTGCCAAATTCAAAACAGAACGATAAAATAACGTTATTATCCAGATCAGTTTCTATCCAGTCATTTCACTCGGCGGCCATCTTTGAAACGCCTCTTGGGCATGCCAGTGCAGCTCCAGTCTCTTTGAATGGGGAACCATCAAATTCTCCAAAACTGTTCGCCAAGCTTACGATTAAATTTCATATTTGAAATCACCAATGAAATCTGACAACACTTTCTCCCAATCATAAGTAATGCACCGTCATCCTATATATAAAGTCTTTGCTAGTACTGGCAGTGAATGTGCCCAACAAATCAGACAACTAGCATGTTTAGAAATGTTGGTGGTTTGACAGAAAGTGTTGATCCCATTATGAAAAAATGTATGAATCATGCAGCACTGAATGTGTGGCTATAACTGATCTTGAGACAGTGCTTGAATAAAATTAGATATTTAAAATCATTGGCATTTGACATGAAATATTTAACATTTAAATGTTACGTATGTCTTTTTTGTCAGAATACATGACTACTTTTAAATTATTTTTTTAAGGGACAAACATGTTTTGTGCATCCATGGGAGCATGCTAACCTTAACCTTTCGGGTTCTCTCACTACCATACCTACAATAAACCAGGGGTGGTAAACTCTGTTCCTGGAGGGCCACCTTCATGTGGAATTCAGCTTCAACCCTAATGAAATGCCTGAACCAGCCAATCAGCCCTTGCCTCGCTAACTACCCTCCGGGGCTTGGATGTGTGTTTGCAATGGGTTTAAATTGAACTCTCAGAATCTGCTATAATGAAGATGAAATATTATTTTTAAGTCATACAGGTTAGGGATGACGTAAGGGCCAGTCAATTTTGGAGGAGCTGTACCTTTTGAAGGGCAGTGATCCCTGTGGACTTCCTGTCCAGAGCGATGTAGAGTCTGCCCATCTTCAGATACATAGATGCAATATTTAGAGAGAATGCTGGGTAAAGGACACTACAGATAAAATGCAGACAACAGAAAGGTTGGTATATGCACAAATATCAATTATAACACAATGTATGTATTATAAGCATATACACCTGTACATATACGTGTATGTGTGTGTGTACTTACGAGTATTGCTTGAGGACTTTTTCTCCATAGCGAACGGCTCCGTCGTAATTGTCCGTGAAGACACAGATGCCCATGGCCTGGTACATCATGTGAAGGATGTAGACGTTGGAGTCATCAAACACGCTGCTCATCTTATCCATGCTGAGCTCACACATCTCCAGAAGCTCAGCCGGGCGTGAACCACAGTCAAGATTCAATAAATGTTTGACTTAGGTGGCTGATCTAGGTGGCTATAAGGGTTCATGACATGAGAAACCAAATTTTCCAAAGGATCTAAGAGATCCTTGTTCCAATAAAACATTACAATAACATAATTTACAGATTAACTACAATAGTGTGATGCATCGCTGAAGAAAGAAATCAACTAGTTCGTCACTACTGTTTCCCAAAACCGTAATGTCACAAATTTATCGCTCAATCACGTTGGTAATGTCGTCACGCAGGTGGTGGAGTAATAACTGCTTTCAATGAATCCATTGGCGACTGAATTAGTGCTAGATTTTGGACAATTACAGTTATTCTCATTTTTCTGTTGTTTTTGCTTTATTTCCAGATTCAATCATAAGCTCGTTCTTGTGTACTACAGTACGAATGCACAAGCGTACTCTTCAGAGGCACAATATGTACGATTTTTTGATTAAAATATCCAAAACCACTAGAAAAGTGTTATATATTTTGTTGACCTGTGCACTTGCATTATCCCAAATGTTTCCGTGTCCGTACATCGCCTGTAAATGATGACAAAGTATTAGCAAGTAAACACAGTCATTTATATCTTAAGTGAACATTAAAGGGTTAGTTCACCCAAAAAGAAAAATTAGACCATAATTTACTCACCCTCAAGGTGTCTATGACATTACATACCTAGGTGTATATGGCATTCTTCTTTCAGACGAATAAAAAAAGTTATTAAAAATGTCCTGGCTCTTCCAAGCTTTATAATGGCAGTGACTTGTTGGTTCATTTTTGAAGTCCATAAAAATGCATCTATCCATCATAAAAGTGCATCTATCCATCATAAAAGTACATCCATCATCATAAAAGTGCATCTATCCATCAAAAAAGTGCATCTATCCATCATAAAAGTGCATCTATCCATCATAAAAGTGCATCTGTCTATCATAAAAGTGCATCCATCCATCATAAAAGTGCATCCGGCCATCATAAAAGTGCATCTGTCCATCATAAAAGTGCATCTGTCCATCATAAAAGTGCATCTATCCATCATAAAAGTGAATCTATCCATCATAAAAGTGCATCTATCCATCATAAAAGTGCATCCGTCCATCATAAAAGTGCATCTATCCATCATAAAAGTGCATCTGTCCATCATAAAAGTGCATCTGTCCATCATAAAAGTGCATCTGTCCATCATAAAAGTGCATCTATCCATCATAAAAGTGCATCTATCCATCATAAAAGTCCATCCGTCCATCATAAAAGTGCAGCCATCATAAAAGTGCATCTGTCCATCATAAAAGTGCATCCGTCCATCATAAAAGTGCATCTGTCCATCATAAAAGTGCATCCGTCCATCATAAAAGTGCATCCATGCATCATAAAAGTGCATCTATCCATCATAAAAGTGAATCCATCCATCATAAAAGTGCATCCGTCCATCATAAAAGTGCATCTGTCCATCATAAAAGTGCATCCGTCCATCATAAAAGTGCATCCATCCATCATAAAAGTGCATCTATCCATCATAAAAGTGAATCTATCCATCATAAAAGTGCATCCGTCCATCATAAAAGTGCATCTATCCATCATAAAAGTGCATCTGTCCATCATAAAAGTGCATCCATCATCATAAAAGTGCATCTGTCCATCATAAAAGTGCATCTATCCATCATAAAAGTGCATCGTCCATCATAAAAGTGCATCCGTCCATCATAAAAGTGCATCTATCCTAATACACTTTTATGATGGATGGATGCACTTTTATGGACTTCAAAAATGACCCAACAAATCACTGCCATTATAAAGCTTGGAAGAGCCAGGACATTTTTAATATAACTCTTGAGGGTGAGTAAATCATGGTCTAATTTTCATTTTTGGGTGAAATGTGTGAACCTTTAACATTTGAGAAAGAAAACGCGCGAGTATACTGGATCTGTGCAGTCGCTCTTAAAGTGACAGCGTCCAAATTTGCCCGCTGTCATTATTAATGCTAATCAAACAACAGAAGAGAGAAAATCTCACTGCTCTTGACTGAATCACTTTTGTAACTTTAATAAGAATAAATGTATATTTAATTTACACAGTAAAGACTATGCATTGTTTTATTATACATTTGATAACTTCATACATTTTCTGTAATATTTGAAGTTTTTCAGGTCTATTTCATTTGTGTCTTTGCTCTGAAATAGTTTTTTTTTGCTCTTCCTATTTCTGCTAGTAAGAGCCAGGACTGTTTTAATATAACTCTGATTGTGTTCGTCTGAAAGAAGAATGTCATACACACCTAGGATGACTTGAGGATGAGTAAATCATGGGGTCATCTTCATTTTTGGGTGAACGATCCCTTTAATATTACAACTTATTTCAAATAAACACTGAACAATAACATTTTGAGTAACTGATAGTAGTATGAATCAAACAATCAAGTAACACTGTAGTTATGCAAACACTTTTGCACAGTATTAAGAGGCAAAAGGGTCAAAAAAGGATATTTTTGTCATGTTTGGCCCTGCGGAAGTCCTCCATCACAATCCGAGCGTAACGCACCATATCCCTGGTCTCCTTTTGACTGATCTCATCACTCAGCTTCCGCACCTTCATCTTCACCACATCCTACAGATCAGCAAGAGCAAAATTATATGATCTACACATTAATAATACTATAATAATACATTGTGAATCAGAGACGAACTGTTTCAAAAACTCATTTGAGGTCTTGCTAAATAAAAAAATCTTTTTGAATGCTAGTGTATATTTTATATAGTATTGCCTAATTATGTTGTGCTATAAGGATTGTATGTGTTCATTTTGTGATCTGGCTGCTATGCCATTGGGTTCAAAACATATTTCCCTAAATGGGAAGTGTATTCCATCCATTCCACACACCTTGGATTTGGTTGTGCACTCTTTGCAGTCACAGCTGAAGTAGTAGATGTCTCGCAGTTTCTCGATCCTGTCCTCCGTGGGGTACAGCAGGTCAATGTAGCTGATGTAGATCTACAGACACGGAGGAAAAACTCAACAATAGGGATCCCTGCAGAGTGTGAGACGTCAGGATCATGACAGATTCAATTTGAACTACGATCAACTTTGGGCATCCCTGTTGAAAAATCCAGCATAATCCAGCATGACTTCCATGTTTTATGATGGTTTATGCTGGTTAGAGATGACCTGGTGCTGGTCTAGCAGTCATGCTGTTCTCAAGCAAAACTGAGCTGGTCTTACACTGTAAAATCTTTAAAAGTAACACTTTAGTTAATGTCTTAACTCAATTGTAAAAATCCAGTAATCTGCACTATTCACATACTATTCCTTGTTTACTCGGAAAACCCAAATTAAGATTAATTGATTGGTTTAAGAGCCAGTTTTTGAGGCGGGCGATTCTTAATAGACTTTTCACTCATTTCCTCCACTTCTGCAGTTTTCTTTCTCTTTTCCCAAAGTCATCTTGAATGTTGAATTGTCAATACAACTGAAGAATTTTAGAGGACATCACATAAGATGACTTTATAAATTGATGTTGATTTTGCTAAAATGTTTTAGTTTGAAGTCACCATTATGGGGATCAGTGTTCCCTATGGTTGCACTTCATTTATTTTATTGTAATGCTCTTTCTATTGATAAAATGAGAAATCACAGTTATTTGGTGTTCGAAAGGAAGTAATAATAAATAGGCTGCTTTAAAAGGTCACTTACTAAAATTGCACGTTTTCAAAAATGAAAATTACTGCTTTAAAATGTGTTTTTGCTATGGGTGTGTGTAGAACAAAACGTCAAAGTATCATCATGTTATGTTTACCGCAGGCTTTATTTTACATATAAATTGAAAATCTAAATTGATCTAGATAAATCTAGATTTTACAATTTAAATCGTCAATTTGAAATAAAGGTCAAAATGACCCTGAAGCCCTAAAATTATTCTTTTTTTTTGTGTCCAGAAAGGTTATATAAACAAATTTTTATAATATTTTTTCAATTTTTAATGCAATTTTCTTTTTGGAGATTTTAAAAAATATTTTATTTATCTTTACATTTCTAGATTTGATCAATAAATGATATAATTTAAGCACATTCTTCACATTCTTTCAACTTGAAAACTCTCCAATACATACAATAACCAGCTCAAATCAGCTCAAAATATCTCATATTGGGTCAATTTGGGTGTCTCTGCCAACCAAAAAATAATATAAGATGATATTTCATGACTCTAAATTGCCTTATAGCTCTATATGGAGTGGATGAGCTGTTCCGCTGGGTCCTAAAGTCCGTTTCTCTTCTGCATGCATTCAGATACACATGTAGACATTATCAAATCATTTTTAGTTTTTGAGCATTTTTAGGTTTTTCTGTGTACCGAAGGATTCCTCGCATTACATTCATTCAAATTGACCCATGAGGGAAGGATTTGTTACTTTTTTTTATTTCAACCACATAAACTCCTTGGATTCAGTAATTGTGTAAATGTGTGTGTGTGTGTGTGTGTGTGTGTGTGTGTGTGTGTACCCTAGGGTCTTGGACCACTCCAATTAACACCCAATATTTTTTTTAATGATTTTCATGTCAAAATGACCTGAGGGAAAGATGAGGTTAAGTCAGAGGAATCTGTGTATTTATCAGGTTTTGTGTGTCATCTGAGGTCAAAGTTTGATTTTAACAGAAGAGAATATGTTTTTGAGTTTGACTCGTGGGTCACTTCAACACTAATATTCAGTAACACTGTTCACTTGACTGCACTGACACTAATGGATGATGACCACTGTTTTCTGCAGAGCTGTTTTATCGCTGATTTGACTGTTTTTTTTCCTTCTTTGCAACGTCGACACTTTTTGAAAGTTCACTCAAAGTGAATAATGACACTATTGTCTTTTGTAGAGCTGTTTTAAAGATTAGTTGAACTTATTTCATAATTGATGAGCTTTGGAGTTTGCCCAGCACAGAACCATACCGCCAACACTAACTGTATGCATTATCATTATAATAAAATATACATTTGCCAAAAGTGGTCCTGGCTGAAATAAAGGTGATTTCACTTGACATTTAATTAGAGTTTTGTACAATTTAGTGTGTAGTTATTAGACTGTTTATAGTTTTACAATCATGAAAAAAATTACTTTTAAAATAACACTGGAGTAAAAAAAATATGCATTGAGGGGCTCGAATACAAACGTCTCTTGAATTTGCATCATTTTGTGCAATTTAAGTTGTAATATTATTTTATATAGGATGTGTTTGTTTATGCAAGTGAGCAATTCTCAACAGTATTAACTAGAATTGACTAATTGAAACATTGTTTCTAGATTTGTTGTTATTCAAAAACATAGTAAGTGCATTGTTAATTTTTTGAGGTGTTATTTTTTTTTTATGGAAATAGTTTAATTATCACTATGATGTGTCTTTGTAATGGTAGCCAAAAAAACACTGTGTTAACTCTGGTAATGTTGTGACTAGATTAACACTGATAAGATGACACACTGACCTCTTGGCCTGGACTGATCTCCTGCACGGCCCGTACTTCAGCGTTGACACCTCTGTATGTGATTATGACGTTGGGACAGCAGCTGTGGTTCATGAGGGCAATGCTAAGAGAGCAACAGAAACACAATACAGGAACGTGGGAGATGAAAAGAGGATAAAAACAGTGTAACAGAGAACCACAGAGAGCTTAAAGATAGCAACGGATGGAGATAGAAATGGTTGTAAAAGAGTCTGACAATGTCCCCACTCAGACGTGTTTCTCTAAGTAGACTCCATAAATGCTGGGTTGAGACTGTTGGGTAAGGAAGCAGGGTTAATTTGACCCAATTTAGCTTTATAATCATTCATAAATGCAACCAGTCCACTTCATTTGATAGCGTGCACAAACTCAGGCAATCGACACATACACACTAGAAAGTTGGTATCTGTGCTATTTCTCTACAGAAGTTATGAAAATGTCATTGTACTCGTTTAAACATGCTCACATCTCTGAATTCACATGCGCATGTGTGTATGAATATACAAGGTCCAAGATCCCGAGCTAGTGTAACATCATGGTGACTTCAGAACAATTACAGCACTAAACAATATCTTTTCTTACTCACAGTAAACTCACAGTAAAACAACAGCAGTGAGTTACTGTGTCACTCATAAGAAAATTACCCAGCATGCATTCATTTCACTGTGAATTTCTGACTACAGTCATTTACTGTAAAATAATACTCTTTAATCCTGTAAATTCCTGACAATTTTTTACAGTGTATATTCAGAGTAACAACAGCATAATTGTAATTTTTGCAATCAAAAAACACAGAAAATGAATAACAGTTTCTAAGCGTGTGCACACTTGGCATGTTTGGCTGGATTAAAACGAAACCTGGTGCGATTGCTCTTTTAATGCGGTTCATTTGAATAAGTGTGAACCATAGACTGTAAAAAAATATGGATGTAGTGTCCGTGACGTCACCCATAGGGTTTTGAAGAGAGTTTTTGAAGCTTCAAAGTCGGCCATTGCCATCTTGCCAGCGCGTCACCGCACGTCACTCCCGGAAAACAGAAAATGGGTAAAGAGGCGGGACGTGGGCGGAGCTAAGGAGACGCGATGACTAACAGACAGCAGACAAACGGCAATCCGCCTGTCACTCAAAGTGGCCACGCCCCCCATTTTTGTGCGGAAAACTTTAAGGCTTTATGTATGTAATGTAAACGGATGAGTTATACAAAAAAATTCACCCCCTCACAGTTGTCATGATGGGCAAAATTAGCCGTATAGACCAAAACCACAATTTGTACCAGGCTGTAAACATGTTTTATTCTGCTGTAAAGTTGGGCATCAGCTGGTCAAAATACCATCATATGTAGGCTACACACATACAACGAACACATTTAGCCCAGAACACAGGATTGCTTTGGATGTTCGATAAGTTCAGTCACAAAATATATATAATAAAAGCCGACCAGTTAGGTTGTGAACTTGTTGAACCCTGTGCCTTTAGGTTCGGTATGTTTAGGTTCAGGGTTAAAATGCCAATGTGAATGCTAAGCAGACCAGGACTAAATATTTTTTTGGGTATTTCTGGTCCAGACCAAACAAACCAAGCTACAAGTGTGAACACACACTAAAGGAAGAAGAATTCACAACAAAGTAATTTCAGCATGCTGCATTATTATCATCGGTACGTGGCTATTATTTACTGTTTTTTTCTTGTCTTTAGTGTAGCACTTACTGCATCACCTCATTACTGATTAAAATGTTTTTAACACAATCCATGCACAATATATGGGTGATATGGATGGATGGATATATATGGATGGATGGATGGATGATGGATGGATATATATGGATGGATGGATGGATGATGGATGTATATATGGATGGGTGGATATATATGGATGGATGGATGGATGGAAGGATGGATATATATGGATGGATGGATGGATGGATGGATGGAAGGATGGATGGATATACACTCACCTAAAGGATTATTAGGAACACCACACTAATACTGTGTTTGACCCCCTTTCGCCTTCAGAACTGCCTTAATTCTACGTGGCACTGACTCAACAAGGTGCTGAAAGCATTCTTTAGAAATGTTGGCCCATATTGATAGGATAGCATCTTGCAGTTGATGGAGATTTGTGGGATGCACATCCAGGGCACGAAGCTCCCGTTCCACCACATCCCAAAGATGCTCTATTGGGTTGAGATCTGGTGACTGTGGGGCCATTTTAGTACAGTGAACTCATTGTCATGTTCAAGAAACCAATTTGAAATGATTCGAGCTTTGTGACATGGTGCATTATCCTGCTGGAAGTAGCCATCAGAGAATGGGTACATGGTGGTCATAAAGGGATGGAGATGGTCAGAAACAATGCTCAGGTAGGCCGTGGCATTTAAACGATGCCCAATTGGCATTGCTCTTCTATCAGCTTGAATCAGTCGGCCCATTCTCCTCTGACCTCTAGCATCAACAAGGCATTTTCGCCCACAGGACTGCCGCATACTGGATGTTTTTCCCTTTTCACACCATTCTTTGTAAACCCTAGAAATGGTTGTGGTGAAAATCCCAGTAATTGAGCAGATTGTGAAATACTCAGACCGGCTCGTCTGGCACCAACAACCATGCCACGCTCAAAATTGCTTAAATCACCTTTCTTTCCCATTCTGACATTCAGTTTGGAGTTCAGGAGATTGTCTTGACCAGGACCACACCCCTAAATGCATTGAAGCAACTGCCATGTGATTGGTTGATTAGATAATTGCATTAATGACAAATTGAACAGGTGTTCCTAATAATCCTTAAGGTGAGTGTATATGGATGGATGGATGGATGGATATGGATGGATATATATGGATGGATATATATGGATGGATGGATGGATATGGATGGATGGATGGATGGATGGATATATGGATATATATGGATGGATGGATGGATGGATGGATGGATGGATGGATGGATGGATGGATGGATGGATGGATGGATGGATGGATGGATATATATGGATGGATGGATGGATATGGATGGAGATATATATGGATGGATGGATGGATGGATGGATGGATGGATATATATGGATGGATGGATGGATATATATGGATGGATGGATGGATATGGATATATGTAAGTACTAGCGGTCAGGACTGCTCACAAACAGCCCATCATGTCCAAGAGAGGCTGAACATTGACTTTCTAACGTTCCCTATCACATCAGCATTTCTGAGTATTCATCACCCAACCGTCTCATGATCTAAAACACTTACACAAACATAAAGCCTTGTGAGAGGAGCACATTGCCAGAGAGATTGTGTATGTGTTTACTTGTGCTTACTCTGGAAAAATAGCCAAACCCAAGCTTGAGAGCTCCTCGTCCTCCACAGTAAAGCCGTTACAGTGAACCTGAGTGAAATAAACACAACATATCATAGCAATCTTTTGCTTTAACATTTTTATCTCAGTCACTTCAGAACATTTCCCATAATCATCCTTAACATTTGCAAACCAGTAAGTGCATTTCTCAAAACAATTGGTACGAACAGAACCACACAATAGATCACCTTCAAAAGCCTGTAACTTGCACAAAATCCTTAGATCATCTCTCAAAAGTATTTATTTCAATGAATATATCTATGCCATCAAGTCTTTGTGTCATTGTTCACATACGAGTCAAAATGCTTAGTCATGTTGTAAATATAGCAGTGTCAGTATTTCCTGATGTAAACTGAGGCTACGGTTTTCATGACAATGACTGAAAATGAACAGGTGTGCACTTGTTCTGTACGGCATATATCAATTTCAATTTACACATTACTCACGTGGGAGGGATATTGATGGCAAGAGACAGGGCATAGGTGCACAGGCTATATATAAGTGTGTGTGTGTTACAGTATGTCTCTATAAAGTATATTTACTGTATAATGTAAAATGCAATTGTCCTCCCAGCATCTGTCTGTACCTTTCAACCCGCCTCAAACATTGTAAGGTCATGAGTGAAACATGGTCCACAATAGTAGCCCTTATTTCATCAGACACATGCAAACATCCTTGACCTCCTCTACCGCTTTGTCTGTTTCGCCTCCCTAGTCCCTACCCTTCCACAACGCATCCTTAATATTCTTCTGTTGACCCTGTTTGCTTCCTTGAAGTTTTTCCACTGTCTGAAATTGCAACACTGTCCATGTATGCTTGCCAAATGAAAATGCACCTCTGAGCCATTTCAGAGAACTGGTTGATCATTGGTTGAGCTAATGCTTTACATTTCCCTTCATTAGTGCATTAGTTATGTTTACAACAACAACAAAAAAAGGTCTGATAGAAAATATGCTTAACGGTTTATGACAACCAATTCAGCCATTTTGCATTTAATGACTTAAATGCAATTTTCAAGTCATTAAATGTAAAATGGTTGAATTGATGGGCATACTAGGCATTGTTTTTTTTTGAAAATACAGAAAAAATTGAGACATTTCTGGAAACAGCTACAGCCATGGACAGGCTATATAAAGGTCTTCGTAAGGAAGGACAGAGACAAAAACTTCTTTTACAGTACGTTTACCTGTGAGAAAAGTGTGAGCAGGGCCTGGTGATCAGGGAAGTCCAGGTGTTTGGAGTAGAAGTGATGAAGGGCAGCTATATGTGCTTCACTCAGCTCTCTTTTCTCATTATCCAGATCCTCCATGTCTGTGAGAAGATGAAGATATCACAACATTATCCAGCAGCTCTGCATGCTTTAAGCCAACATAAAAAAGCTGTAGCTGTGAAATACATAGTTATATATTTGAAAAAATGGCAAGTGTGTAAAAACGGCTTAAATGACCAAAACAGCACAAATATTCACCTGCTTTACTGAAATGCTACAACCATATAAACAGACTCAGTCAATTCAACAGATTTTAGGATCATTGGTAAAACCTGAGTAAACCTAATCATGAAGAATTGGTGATGCAAAATGGACAAATATTCCATATATTGTTTAACCAAACAGCCGAAGTTGCCCGCACACTATATAACTATATCTTTAATTTTATGGCTGCATGGATGGATGGATATATAGATCTGAATATAATGCCATAGATCTAAATATAATGCTATAATCAACACTTTTCAGGATAAGTTAACCTTGAGAGCTGTAATAGTAAAAACGTGCTATAAGTTTTGAGAGAGTTACACATGTAATACTAGCTATTTCAAATGCAAAGATGCCAGCCAATCACAGCAGTGGGCGTTTACACTGAAGTCTCACAGCAGCCAATCAAAGCAGTGGGCGTTTACACTGAAGTCTCACAGCAGCCAATCACAGCAGAGGGCGTTTACACTGAAGTCTCACAGCAGCCAATTACAGCAGTGGGCGTTTACACTGAAGTCTCACAGCAGCCAATCACAGCAGTGGACGTTTACACTGAAGTCTCACAGCAGCCAATCACAGCAGTGGGCGTCTACACTGAAGTCTCACAGCAGCCAATCACAGCAGAGGGCGTTTACACTGAAGTCTCACAGCAGCCAATCACAGCAGTGGGCGTTTACACTGGAGTCTCACAGCAGCCAATCACAGCAGTGGACGTTTACACTGAAGTCTCACAGCAGCCAATCACAGCAGTGGGCGTCTACACTGAAGTCTCACAGCAGCCAATCACAGCAGTGGGCGTTTACACTGAAGTCTCACAGCAGCCAATCACAGCAGTGGGCGTCTACACTGAAGTCTCACAGCAGCCAATCACAGCAGTGGACGTTTACACTGAAGTCTCACAGCAGCCAATCACAGCAGTAGACGTTTACACTGAAGTCTCACAGCAGCCAATCACAGCAGTGGGCGTTTACACTGAATGCTCACAGCAGCCAATCACAGCAGTAGACGTTTACACTGAAGTCTCACAGCAGCCAATCACAGCAGTGGGCGTTTACACTGAAGTCTCACAGCAGCCAATCACAGCAGTAGACGTTTACACTGAAGTCTCACAGCAGACACGCCCCTTCAAACAGAGCGTTCAAGGCTAAAATCAGGGTAGGAAAAATGCCTTTTATTTCTAAATTATGACAATTTTTTAATGTAAAAATCATACTAACATTATAAGTGCACCCCAGGAAAACATTATAAAACAATAAAACAATGCAGTTTATGACCCCTTTAAAGCTAAATGAAATGCAAATCTGAGCACTAAAATATACAAAAGATCATCAAAAGCCACTAGACTTTATAGTTAAAGATGGAATATAAAATAAAATGATAACACGAATCGGCCATCTTAAAATTATTCAATGTGTGTTACTTCCTCACGCACATTGTATACATAGCATATATTCATAATGCCTAGTATGCACAGCATTCAGTAAGTTATTAATCCATTTGGGACAATCCATACTTACGGGATTCCATATCCTTCAATAGGAGGAGTTTTTCTGATGGGCTTCTCTCTTTCTGGTCTCTCTGCATCAGCAAAATACATGTCAAAAACTCATCAAAACATTGATTCTGTATATATATAAAAAGGCGTGAGAAAATCTTGCTCGTGTCTAACCAGCCTGGCGATGATTCTGGCCACCAGTCGCACCGTCTCCGAGGGGCACCAGCTCTGTCCAAACGCACACATGGCATGACACTCCAGCTTGTGCATGGGCCAGTTCTTTTTCTGTCAAATATACACAAAAATGACACACTATCTCACACATATACATGAAACACTGCATGAATGTCTATTTATAGAATATAAATAATATGAATGAACTAATTAAAG